>CAXHSH010001126.1:0-577000 GCA_964019135.1 Arenicola marina
ACCTTTAATACCGAGTCGTAGCAGGTTTAACTCTGTTAATACCGACCTATGCTGACGTGTAACAGTTCATGCGCGCACTCATCTTCAGGATGGCGATGAATGTAGTCCACCGCATTATTTTTATGGACATGCATTTGCGACGGGAACGAATTGTTCGCGATCGACTGAATCCACTGGAGCAGTACAGTGACGCCGACCTCCTCGGGCGCTTCCGATTCGACAGCCATGGCATTATTTACTTGTGCGACCTGCTCAGAGACGATCTCGAACGTCCCACACAAAGAAGTCACAGCCTCCCGGTATTAATGCAGGTTGCGGTGGCGCTGGAATTTTTTGCTACAGGTGCGTTTCTTTGGACCCTTGGCGTCACAGTTGGTCTCAGCAAGGCGACATGTTCTAGATGTGTGACAGCCGTGTTCACAGCGCTTACCAGGCGTATGGACCAATTCATAACATTCCCCAGGGAGGAACAAACCCTTCTTAGAACAAAACAACTATTCTATGAGATGGCAGACTTCCCTGGTGTCGTAGGGGCCATTGACTGCACACACATTAGAATCATCGCCCCGAGTCAAGACGAAGTGTCTTACGTCAACAGAAAAGGGTATCACAGCATCAACGTACAGGCCGTCTGCAACAGTGAAGGAGTTGTCACTAACTTTGTTGCTCGTTGGCCAGGCAGTACCCATGATAGCAGGATTTTGAACGAAAGTGGACTGAGATTAGCCTTTGACAATGGGACCTATCGGGGCATTCTTATCGGAGACAGTGGTTATCCGTGTCGCTCCTGGTTGATGACACCATTTCGCAACCCTACAACACCACAAGAAGAGAGGTACAACGGATCCCTTTGCCGCACACGAGTCATTATCGAAAATGTATTTGGCAGACTCAAGAGGCGATTTGGCTGTCTTCATGGTGAGATAAGATACACACCCCACAAGACCTGTGTGGTGGCTGGTGCATGTGCTATATTGCATAACATCATCTACGCGAGGCGCTATCCAGACATCGTGGCTGACGCCATCGAGATTGCAGACGACATGCACAATGGAGAGGTGGTGCACCAGCATGAAGAACCGCTTGATGGCCGTAACATGCGACAACACATCGTCGCCACACATTTTGAACTTTAAGATGAAATTGCATGCTTCACTATAATCCGACAATCTCATTAACTTATGAAGCGGACGGTCTTCTTTGGGTTTCTCTGTCTATGACTATCTGAAATAAAATTGTGAATCGCAGCTTTGGAAATTGGCCGATCATTACCTGTTTCGACGTATGCGGTTACTTATAATATAGCAAGAAAACCCTACGATACACTATCTTATTTGCTCATACAAGTTCTTTGTTTGCATTGACCACGACTTAGGCCTCCTCGCGCGCCTATACCTGTATACTTTGTTTCATGTACATTGTTGCAATCCGGATCGAGCGCTGGTCGAGGATAGATCTCTTTCTATGTGACGTTAGTCATTCGCTTCACTGCCTTCAGACGACAGACCACATTCAGTCACAGACAGACGTAGACAGTAGACTGCCGCACATCGAACATGCCGCACCACTTGCACTTCGCTGTTGTTCCTCTCAGATAAGACTGAGAAAAATACATTACGCAAAGCGAAAGTATAATATAATGATCTTTTTGATGAAAAAACAGTGGATAGCCGTGAGATTTTAAATTGCCGTGAGTTTACTTTGTCTGCATTTGGCCTCTTAGATCTGGGCCAGTGACACTGACATAGTGACAGTGTGTTGAACTTGAAGGATATTGGACAGTTCAATTTCCGAACGGGGCAAGGGTGTATAAATGGTAGCGGGTTCGCGTTTTCGTACTATGCTCTGCTAGCTTAGCCCAAGGTGAAGTTTGGTGATGGTTTTGATGTCGGAACTAGGCAAGCCCAGTGGCCTGTGCATTTTTGGCATACCGCGCCCCGCCCCCCCCAAAATAATAATGGCTGACTGCCCATCAACTTTCATCCGACTGCGGGCTATAGATCTACTGCCATTGCAGATGTCTTGATAAGTATCGACAAGCTCTACTTCTGCGCCTACTACAGAAAACATTCTCTTTTACCCCATGAGGTTTTATGACTGCCTCATACCAGATTTTATTAATTAAATTATTACAAAATTCTTTCTTTTCATCTAATCTAACAAAATAATAAGCTTAGTGGACGTTCTTTAAGCTTATTCACATATTCTTGGATTTAAAACTAAGTTAGGTTAGGAAATTATTACAACTCTTGATTTCAAGAACGGTATCTTCTTTATCTGAAATTCATCTGATATAGACTCTAAAGCTGTGAATAACATTCATTAAATAATAAATCGTTTATTATAAAGACACAACACTCAACAGTGTGCAACAGGTACAGTAGTCTACAACACTCGACAGTACTATATAACCTATAGCTATAGTGATCTATATATACATACCCATGCTATCACTTCGAAAAAATGTCTCTACATGGCCAGGTGTTGTTCAAAACAGATTTTAAAATATAGTCTAGGTCTGTTTCTGAAGTAAGTGATCGTTAAGTATCTAAACAGAACTTGCAAAACCTGCAAAAAAAGAAGAAAAACTACAATACATTATAACTGGATCGTTATATCTAGATCTAACTCAGAAAGCTGCTGAGTGCCAGCCCAGTTGACAGGGATGGTGAACAGAGCCGTCTCTGCTGCTCAAACCGCAGGGCTTCAATTTGCAAATCAACCTTAATTTGTTTGGCATCCATTAGAGATATGTTCTTTTTTAACTGTTCTTTTTCTAACTGCAACACCTCGATATGGAGCTCTTCAATTCTTTTGCGTTTCAGTCTAGGTCTCCTGCAATAATTTAAGAAAAAAATAATTGTGATCAGTGATCATTATGATATGTATATCATCAGTTAAAAGTAGAAGTGTTTCAAAACTCTGAAGGCTGAGCATTAAGTACATTTGAGTACATTTAAATTGATGCATGAATATATATATATGTATTTAAGTATCAACAACATGACATCTTAAAAATAATGAGATGGGAAAGTGTTCTCTTTTTGGATTATTAAATTAATATAAATATATAGTCTATGCAGTCTTTATCAATTCAGTTACCTTTGCACAGCTGGCATTGTTGGAAGCCGCTTAGGCTCATCAGCTCTGACCTGGCTAATACTAGTAGTAGGACCACTCTCCTGAAATTAATATTAATTAATTAAAATTAAATCAATATTAAAAATGTAATTTTGATACTTAACTTACATTCTTATGATGTAAACTTACAATTATTAACCATCCCCTTAGGACCATCAGCGACTTGGCCAAGATTAAAGATTAATAAATTATATGATGCTCTTATATAATTAACTTTCTATAATGTTTTTTTTTTATAAACTGGCCCTAAATTTATTTTCTTAGAACAAAATCTAGATATAATCTTATAGTGTATAATTTTATTATAGACTATAGATCAATATATTTACATGTGGTTCCATTCAATTGAGAATAAGTAAATATAAGATTATAGTGTAGGGGCCATGTTACAAGAAAAAAGAAACATTTTCAAGACACAGCTGCAGGGGAATTTCAGCCAGCTAACAATGAAGGAAAGCTACTGTTTTTGCCTTTAATGGCTTTAGACCACACATATTAAATCTACATGTATAGACTAAGCTTATGTAAGTTAAGATACACTGCTAGATTTACTGATGTTCAGATCCAGCAGTTTGTAAAAGGGTGCATGTGCACATTGCCCTACATACGCTCGTTGCTAACTAAATCGCATCACAGACGAAAACTATTACATTGTTGCGCCCTTTCAAGGCCTTTGTTGGCAAGCGCGAAATGTATCAATTTTTCTGGGCCAAATACTTCGCAAACAATATTTATTACATTTGTCTCGGTGATAGAAGAGGAAAGTGCAAAACTTACCGAAGACGCAATAGGGGTAAGCGCTGCAGTTGGCGCTGTTGGCTCGTCCATCGTCATGGAGCATGCCCGGTCAGCAGGCCGGGGCGAGTGCTGTGTTGCAGTGGGAGGGGCTGTATCGCGGGATTCTACCCCCACGAGCCCTGTCACGGTGGCGCTATCCCGACCAATTACATCTAGGATGCGGTCGCTCAGGGCGGAGATAGTCGTTGGCGGTCCACCACCAGTTGCCGGACGCTTGGCCTCTCCCAACACTTTTTTCGCGACAGACGCCAAATTTTTCCACTTTCTGCGGACGTCTTCGACGTCCCGCAAAGGAGAGCCCAAGCCGACGGCCGACAGAGCTCGCGTAATGTCGAACCAGACAGACTGCTTCACTTTGTTTGTGATTATGTTTGTTAATTTTGAGGTTAAAACGTCTTTGTTTTGTTCATAGAGGTCAACCAAAAGGATATTCTCCGCAAGCGTAAAATTTGCTTTCCTATTCTTTTCCGCCATTTTGGAACGCAAGTAAATCCCGCGTTTTTTTAACGAGATATGTCGTGACGTCACTCATCGGTATTAAAGTCGGTATTAAATCGCTTAATACCGGTCTTAGCTAATACCGTCTTTATTTGCGTTTGGGAAACGGTATTACGAGTCGGTATTACCTAAGACAAAATTTGCCGGTATTAAAGTTAATACTGGTATTACCTAATACCCTCTTTGTGAAACCCACCACTGTATTCAGACCTGAACCGCTTTGCTGCCCATGCAATCGACAATCGTTGCCATAGCGATATTGCATAGAACAATGAAGCATGACGTCACGCCCAAAAGAATTGTAGTTATAGGGTTAAATGGCTCGCATACCTGCCTAGTTGCCTAGTTGCACGTGCCATGATTCTTGGCAACGATATATGGCATCAAAGAGGCAAACAGGCCAACTATATGTGGAAAGGCTTGCGATTTGCAGAGTCAGTCCCAACATGCTTTACTTTGATCGTTTCATGCGGAAATCAAACCAAAGAAGCAGACAAAAGTCAACGCCTTAAATTTAGATTTAACTCGTAATAATAGTAATAGCGCGGGTTTTGCACGGCCTCAGGCATTTTATTGGCCCTTCATCAAGCTGTAGCAGCCCTTCAATTTCATTATCCGCCCTTAAAGACCCCCTGAGAGCGTTTATACTACTTTGCAGATCTGCAAAGACATTCCCGTCACAATATGGGTCATCCTGACTGTTTATTTTAGCAATTTTTACAAAATCTACAAAAAAATCATTTTTTGACGAATTTGAAGAACTCGCGCCAAAAAATTATTGGGGATCGTGGCCAGAGACCGAAACCGGATATGACGTCTTGTACTGGAGTGCGTTGAAGGGGGTTTCCCATGCGGGCCGTTGTGTAGAGTGACTACCGGAGTCTGTCTCGCCGATTGTCAGTGATTCAATTGCCACCTAGGATCTTTCATTGGCCTTGGACCTTATTATTATTATTATTATTATTATTATAACATAATGATCAATATTTGTTGTACAGCTGAATGCTAATAGAAACCCAAGTGACCAGGTGACGGTGTCAGTTCGTACTGGCCAAGCGCGGAGCAGACTGTGCAACGGTGTCGGTGAACGACCGGACCGCAACTTTTTGGACGAAGTGGAATGGCCAAGGAAATATTCATTTATAACTGTAAAGGCCATGTAGGCCTAGTTAACATTTCACGCTGAGTCAATGGTCCACCCGCCCTCAACTCAATAACAACGAGGAACGTCCGTCGTGTAACAGCGCAAATGTAATTGTCTGCACAGCAAATAGTTCGGCCGGAGGCTGAGGGTCGAAACGTTGAACGGCCCAAGCGAAAGAGAAAATATGATTTTCATATGTTTGCAAACCTATAGAACAGTTTAACTGACTGGTTTAATTTTTTTTGTTATTAATATAGAGACAGGCCATGCATATATATTCTTAGAAGCTTGTATCCTATACCCTCTTTTATTTCACTCTGATAGAAGAATACATGCCAAAAATTGATTGACTCTAATGAACATATTGTTTACACTTTCTAAATGTCCTTATCAAACCAAGAATATACAAGCTTACATTGGAAATAATATAGGGATCGAGAATGACCCAGAAGATATAATTGCAGTGAAAACTCAGGTTCTAGACCTTTGGCCCCCAGGATTATTCACTTTCAGTCATTAATTTTAATCTCGCTTCAAATGATCTGTTGAGGGAAGGTATAACAATGAAACAATGATTGGAGGGAAAATATTGTAGATCTAAACAAGGTTTTATTGTCAATATAAAAATGTCCTTACAATTTAAAGAATGTAATTTCAATTTAGATATTAAAATTAATATTAAATTTTCCACAAAGGTAAAATAAATGTAGTCAATATACAATGTCTGCTTTTCATATTTATTATAATTAAACGAATTTACTGAATAATGTAATTTATGTAATGAGTTATAGAGCTAAGTTGTGTTAATTGATCAAACAATTATTTTGCTAAAACTTGGATTAAACAATAAAACTTTATATAGGAACAATACAATTAAATTAATTGTACAAAATACTACTATTCATATAAGTTGTATGGCATTTTTGATAATCTATTTAAAAAATAAAAATTACCAGAAATATGTATGAAAAATAATAAATACATATTTAAATGAAGTTGATAAATATTTCTCTCTTGGTAAACCTAGTAGTTCTGCTTTCACATTTCTGTGATACATAAAAATATGTACAGTCATTCTGAATATAAATTGCGAATTTAGTAGCTTGAGCATTAAAACCATTTTTTTTCATTATGTCTTTTTAGACAAAATTTAGTTACCAAATAAAGCTTCTATATTAATTGGCAAAAGATTTGTTTAGCACAGGTACATATATTTCTCACTCCGTATACAAAATCATTTTTATACGTTTGATTGGTTTCACTTTCAGGTAATATTTGTAGATTTTAATCATAAAACAACTGATTATATACTGTTTGTGCTTCATTATTTTTAAACCAAAAACAACCCATAGAATCAGATATAATAGTATCAATACATTTTCTGTTGTATCCTAGAATGAAATTTGTGTATGATATATTTCATTTTACATGTTAATGGAATGTTAGATTAAAAAAAAATCTTTATTTTAAATGTGATCCAAATACCATCAAAAGATATTTAACAAAAGTAAATCTATCTTGCTCTTCATCCAATAAATTAAAAAAGGCATTCTTCTGTGAAATGTGAATTGTTTATTCCACCTAATTAATTAATCGGGTGGTATAAAACATAATCATTCATATGTTCCATTCACTTTCGAAATACATATTTGTGATAATCAAGCAGAACATCATATAAGTACATATGGCAGTGGCAGGGTTGACCATGTTCTCAGATCACGAAGAAGAATTTTCTTTATTACCAGGTCACGATCAATTAAAAAAAAGATAACTAAAGGATGGTTGGCTGCATGTTATGAGATGGCGATTTCCTGATTTATGGTTACTTAATATGGAAATCCTTGATCACGAAGGGCCAATTAATACCCCATTGTTGATGCATGCAACTTGACAAATAAATATTTCCCTTATTACCAGTTCATGGTAAAATGAAAAGCTCATCCTGGGGAATGTAAATACCCCTTGCCACAGCCCAAAAATAATCTCAGCTTAGTTATACTTATAGATCAGTCAAACTATACAGGCCTAAGTTTTCAAAGTTTATAAAAAATAATAAGCTTAGTCTACATAAAATTTAAAAATAGAATAAGATCCATTTTTTTCATTGCAATTAGTAGTTTACATTTTGTGACATATATAGCTCTAATACTGAATATTTCACAGTTTTATCACTAAAAATAAATGAGAGAACTCGCATAAATATCAAATCTTAATTAAGCTTGATCAATGCCATCAAGATAAATTGCAACGGATCTAACTTTTTTATTTATTAATAGTCTAGTTTGTAATTAGTTTTCTTATATATATATTCGGATAAAACTTTAGTTTGGACTTAAACAATTAGGGACATTATTCTACGGATTTGACATGCTTTTCAAGTTCTGCAGAAGATAACTGTAAGTGAACAGTGACCAGGTAAGTGACCGCGTTCTGTCATCTGTCGATCTGTCATTCGCCGGCTCCGCGGCCATGCTCAGTTTCCTTCCCCATCTACGCGCTTCCACTCAAATCTATCAGGAAGAATTTTACCCGAACTGTCTTTCAAAACAAAAGCATCAAATTCCACTTCGTTGTCACATCTATTGAACTCATTCGAACAAACTTCTCGCTCTTGCTCATCCCAAAATTGAATCACTCGTGGCCATTTCACACGTTTGTTTATTGTTGCGAGTCCAGTACAAAACGTCATTTCCGGTATATTCATGAGATATTCATGAGCTTGCGAATGGTGAAAAATCCGCGCTGGTCGTACCGAAATATCGTGTTTTAAGTGGTGAAATGAAACACTCCGATAAATAATTCGGCCATACAATATAATTTTACTGTAATTATAGACCCCAAAATTATTATTTCTGGTATTAATAGCGCGTGTAATTCCGTTCTCAGGGGGTCTTTAAGGGATCACCAACACACAACGTCTTCGGGGTTTGAGAGTTGAGGAGCATCCCCCTTCGCTGTGGATTACATTATAAAGGATAGATCACGCCATCAACTGTTACGGCAGTGTAATGTGCTACTACCCGAATTTCTTTAAAGGAATAAAGTCTGAGAAATCAAGTAAGATTGAAACTAAATCGTAGATCTAGGCACACCACTATAATTTGCTTTGGGTGACGCGAGTTGCAAGGCTCTTTTCTGAGAACATTTCTTTAGGTAATAGAGCCTATTATGTGACAAAATTCATCAAAAAAATAAAAGCCAAATTAATTTACAGATGCGACGACAAAGACGGGATCCGCCCTGGATTCAGGAATCCTTTATTAATATCACAAAAAGTATTGTGATTATTAAGTACATTTACACGCATCGTGCTTCATGTCACTCAAGTGACATATATGAAATGTTCTGATTAACGATTATGTACCTGATGTGCGAATATAGTTTTGGCCTATTTTCAAATGGTAACTTTATATAATGCAGATCTACTTATCGCTTCTTTATTGTTCTCTTTATTTAACTGCAACTTATTTTCCTGATACACAAACTAGGACGTGGAGTTGTGGCAAGAGAAGAGATAGAAAAAGGAACTTTCATCGAGGAATACAATGTGGAATTAATCGAGTCTGAAGAGTGTGATCAGAGGGAAACTACCGAAAGTTCCGGATTTAATTTTTTTTTTAGTCACCAAGGAAAATATCTCTGGTAAGTGTTTTTAGCTTGCTTCAATATGTAGTGTTCAAATTTTATTCTTTTATGCATATTCGAAATCATTTATCCATTATAACTGTGCGTCGTATATGCAAACAGGTGCACAGTGATAAAGTAAAGTTTTATGTAAAGAGATGAATTTTAAAACGTAGTGTTAACATGTTCTTGCTTAGTTTGGATTCGACAACTGAAAAAACAAACACGCCAAGACTTGGACGCTTGATCAAACACGGGGATCGAACGGACGTTAATGCGGTCGTCAAGATCTTGAATGTGGACTCAAAACCCCACATCTGTTTCTTTGCAAACTGGTAAGAAGCGATGTTTCTCCAGGATATATAGTCCCTTTTAGATATTTTTGATGAACTGTTTAAGTATGGCGTTTTTGGTTGAACAGCACAACACTGAGCAAAGGCAATTACTTTTTTTTCCTAGTTGAAGCCTTTGCGGTAGTTACATTGATATATTTCTAATTCGGTCCTTTATTATTGATCAATTTATTTGCGAAGACGTTTCATAGTAATTCAAAGTCACTGTTATATGAATTTGCAGTAACATTGAATCAGGAAAAGAAATTTTGTACGCTTGATTACGGAATTAAATCCGATGCCATGCCGTGGAAAAAAAGTTAGATTAGAAAATAATCCCGCATAGTTTTTCTTTTACTATTTCAATGCTCTTGTTAATAATTAGTTTTTGCGCCAAACATTGAATTATGCTAATGACTGGTTACTGTAAGTTACGTTGCAAAAAACAATCTAGATGTATTAACTTGTGGAAAAGAGACAGACGTAACTTTTACTGCCACTATCACCAATTCGTTGATAGTGCTTATCGCCCTGACCAATATCATCGCAACCTAAGATACAAGTTCCGTAATCAAAATTTCAGTAACTGCATTTGGATCCGGTGGGCTTTTTCGCAAAGTGCGTTTTCGATTAGACACCAGCCTCTTTTTCCTTTCACCCAGCGTACTAATGTAATTATGGCGTCCAAGCTGGTATGCTAAAGTGGGTAATTTTGAATATGCCTATTCAATAATAAGGCTATTTCGTCACAGATTGTTCTGAAGACCAAGACAACCCTGGCCTCGCAAGTACCCGCGACCAGATACCGAATAAACTGCCCGAAACAGGTTGGGATGTGTATAGGATGTTTTTGACAATAACATTTACCACTGAGAGAGCTATTCATATCAGGCTCGCCCTAATGTAACAGGCTTGGTTTGTGAATGTTTCGTTATTATAGCAGCGGTGTTCATAGAGGCAAAACATATTTCTCTTGAACTCATGCATTCATTTTGCTAGTTGCCGCATAAGGCTGTTCAAATTTTCTAATTTAGGAACACGAATCTTTGTAAATAATTTTGAAGCATAGCTTTCTTTAACACCACTTTATCGATTATGACAGATTCAGAGTCCGATTATATCCCAGGAAGTGTCAGTGAGAGTGAAAGTGACAGTAATACGGAAGCTCAACTCGGTACTACAAAACTGAACTTCTCTCATTGCTTGAATAGCAGGCTTTCAATCTAAGTCGGTTGGAACACACGTTTGCATAGAGTGGGTAATTTTAAATATCCCTATTCAATAATAAGGCTATTTCGTCACAGATTTTTCTGAAGACCAAGATAACCCAGCCGTGTCAGGAGAGGATCCCATTAATTCCCAACTTTGATGTCAGTCTTTCATTTACTGCTGGTAATTGATGGCTTTAAATATACCGGTTCACACAATGAGTGATATCCTTCAAGTTATGTGCCTTTCTTTTCAAGGATAAAAGACGGATGTATTAGAAAACAACTAATGACTATATCATGAGAAGCTTGCTTTTAAGCTGCTTCCTTAATTAAATTTATTCAATCAATTTAAATTCTGCCCTCTATCTTCATAAATTGCCCTTCATAAATTCTGCCCTCTATCTTCATAAATTGAAGGCACAACTCGATTTCGGCTACTCGGAAAGCAAAAGCGAAAGCTGGGTAATTTAAGTCAATGTGTAGATACAACGAGTTATAAGTATGCACGTTTAAAATTATATTGCGATCTTATTATCATAGTAGATCCCACTTGATATATACCAAACGGGTAAGTATCGCTATATTTTGTAAATGATTCTTAACATGAGAGAAAATTTATATTACAGTCATATTAATATCAAATGATAAATTATAGGAAAGGGTGATGTAGTACTACATGAAACCTTCATGCTCTACTAGAGGAATATTTCTCCTTTTGCAGATATGTCTGGCGACCAAATAACACATGACCCAGATAATTGCTAGAGGATCAAGAATCAATATGTTTTATTAACTATTATACCATGACAGATAATTCATATTACAAATATGTGACATAAGAAACATGAATCTAAGGCTTGAATTTGCCCTGAAAATGCTTCACCCCTAACGATTACATTCGTGTGCATATTGTTACGCGTCGTGCCTGGGATCCAGGCAGGTCACCCCTCGCAGTGTGGGACCCAATGGACTCGCCCAGGGTCAAGGTCGCCGGCAAACGAGCACCGAAGTGACTCAACAACTTGTAGCTATAAATGTTCTAGCGATTTATTTAAGTCCGGTGAAACTTAGGAACAACTGTGGTGAGCCACAACATAATAATCAAATAGTGATATAACGTGCCAGTCTTTCGCGTTACCCACATTCAATCACGTTTCTCTTTCTCCGTCACCCGCCGTTCTGTTTACCCAGCTCCCCTCCACCGATTTTCCCACCGCACACTCCCCACTGAGGTCTAGTTTTCCCCTTATACTATCAGATGCTCCATCGTAACAATACCCCCTCCTTAGCTTTTGTCGTCTCGACAAGGTATAAATCCTCATGAATAGTAAAACATCAAAGAATCAAAACTGAATTGTTACAATATCACAAATAACATCAATATCGAATAAAGTCCTCATGTCTTGTCGGTTTCCTGCGTTGCCTGGTGGACCGCCTCAGTTCCGGTGCTCTCTGATCAACTGCACCGCGCTCCACACGCTCCGTACCAGCATCTTCATCTGTCATCATGTCATCATTCACTGGCACGGAATCAGCTCCCACAGTCAAGGTAGAAGGATTCTCCACCTGTAGCTGTTCCTGTATTCCAGCAACAATCTCGGGTTCCGGAAGTTCTTCTCCCCAGGTATATCGCCCAGGTCCGCGGTACCGCCACAACCGATTGGCGTGGACGATTTTCGCCTTACTTCGTCCGGCTCGTATGCGGAAAGTCACGTCGGACAGACGATCGACAATGACATACGGCCCCTCCCAGTTGCTCATCAACTTCGGAGATAGACCCTTCTTCCGCCGAGGGTTGTACAGCCAGACATGATCGTCTTTCTTGAAGGTCACTTCACTGGCCTTCAAGTCATGTCTTCTTTTCATAGTCTCTCCAGAGATCTTCAAGTTCTCGCGCACTTGATGATGTACCTCTCCCATTCGTTCTTGTAGTTCTCGGACGTAGCTCGGGATGTCCCTCGGGAACTCCTCATCTGGGGGTCTTCCGGTAAGCAAGTCGACAGGCAAGCGCAATTCTCGCCCAAGCATCAGCTTTGCCGGTGTATATCCCGTAGATTCATGCTCACATGATCTGTACGCCATCAACAGCGGTGCCAGCTTCTCTTCCCACTCATCCTGTCCAGTTTGACAGTATTTCGCTAGCTCTTGTCCGAGGGTCCAATTAAACTTCTCAACCATGCCGTCAGATTGCGGTCGTAGAGGAGTTGTTCTCGTCTTCTGGATTCCTAGTAGACTGCAGCATTCTTTGAAGACAGCAGACTCAAAGTTGCTTCCCTGATCGGAATGCAGTTCATCGGGCATCCCAAATCGCCAGAAGAAATCCAGCAGTGCACTGGCCACAGTAGTAGCTTCCTGATTTGGGATTGCGTACGCTTCTGGCCATTTGGTGTAATAGTCCATAGCTACGCAAATGTAGCGACTACCGGAAGTTGAAAGCGGTAGCGGCCCAGCGATATCCACCGCTACTCTCTCCATTGGGGCTCCAACTTGGTACAACTGCATTGGGGCCCTGCCTTGACGTTGTGGTCCCTTCTTGGCGCAGCAGATAGTGCAGCATCGGCACCACTCCTCTACGTCACGTCGCATGCCTAACCAATAGAATCTCTGTCGCAAGTGACTGAGCGTCTTCTTGACGCCGAGATGACCTCCAGATATGTTATTGTGTGCTTCCATCATGACATCGGCTCGAAGGTTCTTCGGCATCACCGTCTGCCAGTACCTGATCACCCCATCTGGCGACTCCCACTTCCGCTGGAGAACGCCGTCGTCTAGCCGCAGCATGTCCCATTGCGTCCAATAGTTCTTGGTGTTGGCACTCGTACTCGAAATCTTCTCCAACGCTGGTCGGAGGACACTCTGACCAAGGTGGTGGATGATGGGCAGCAAGTCCTTATCCGCTTTCTGCGATGTGGCGATGTTATCTGTTACGTCGTCTGTTAAAACTGTCTGACAACACACCGTTGCCTCCTTATTGTGGCAGTGGTGACATTCTTCGTCGCAAGGTCGACGGCTCAAGCTGTCGGCATTCGCGTGACTCTTCCCGGGTCGATACTCGATCTGATAGTCATACTGGTCCATCTTCCCAATCCATCGAGCCAGTTGACCCTCAGGGTTTTTCAGGCTTCGCAGCCAACGCAACGCAGCGTGGTCTGTACGGATGGTGAATTGCGCTCCATACAAGTACGGATGGAAGTGACTTAGACTTTTCACTATTGCCAAAAGCTCCTTCCTAGTCACGCAGTAGTTTTTCTCGGCGTTGCTGAGACCTCGGCTGAAGTAGGCGACTACGTGTTCAGCGCCGTCCTTCCTCTGAGACAGGACGCCGCTGATGCCGGTGTTGCTTGCGTCACAGTCCAGTACATACGGCTGAGTTGGGTCAGGAAATGGTAATACTGGTGCAGTAGCCAAAGCTTCTTTCAGGAGAGAAAACGCCCGTTTGCACTCGTTCGACCACACAAAGTCACAGCCTTTCTTCGTTAGATCATGCAGAGGTGCTGCAATAGAAGCAAAGTCCTTCACAAATCTTCTGTAATAAGTACAGAGTCCCACAAAACTTCTCACTTCACTCACACACGTGGGAACGGGCCAATTCGTGACGGCTGACACTTTTTCAGGATCAGTGCGGACGCCATTTTCTCCCACAAGATGTCCAAGGAACGGGACCTCTTTCTGAAACAATTGACACTTCCGGGGATTCAGTTTCAGCTGTGCGGCTCGGAATCTGTCGAGTACTTCAACCAGTCGTTCTAGTTCTTGTTCGAAACTCACTCCGAACACATTCACATCGTCGAGAAACACGATTGACGTTTTCCAATGAAGACCTTCAAGAATTCGCTCCATCAAGCGCTCAAAAGTTGCAGGCGAATTACATAACCCAAACGGCATGACGCGAAACTGCCACAAACCCTGCCCGTAAGAGAAAGCCGTCTTCGACTTGTCAGCATCGGCCATTTTCACCTGGTGGTAGCCGGACTTCAGATCCAGAGTGCTGAACCATTTAGCTCCAGTTAGAGCGTCCAGAGTGTCGTCCACTCTAGGTAAAGGATACGAGTCCTTGACTGTCACTTGGTTAAGTGCGCGATAATCCACACAACACCTTGTAGACCCGTCCTTCTTCTTCACCAGGACCACAGCGGATGACCATGGGCTACTAGATTTCTCTACTACGTCTTGTTTGACGTAGTCTTCCATCACTTTCTCCATCTCCTGTCGCTGGATTGGGCCCATTCTTCTTGGCGGTTGTTTGATTGGCGCATGATCACCAGTATTAATGTGGTGCTCTGTCAAGTCCGTGCGTCCAAGGTCATGGTCTCCGGAAGAAAACACATCAGCGTAGGACACTAACAATTCTCTGAGTCTGTCTGTCTGTTGGGAATCGAGACACGATGAACTTCTCTGAAACAGATCCTGAAGATAATCAGGCAATTCCTCATTGCCATCTGGCTGGTTTACTTTGCACACTCTAGTCTGAATTTGCACAACTTCCTGACACAACCCAACTTGACTTCCTTCACGTACTGTTTGTGGCTGGCAAGAAACATTTGCCATCACGATTGGAACGACTTCTTCATTCAAATCAACTAAAGTCCTGCCTACCATCAATCCGTCTGCTAGTGCAACGCTCTCATCTCCTTCGACCATCCCGTAACGAGCATTCAGTGTTCTCTCGGCTTTACACAATAGCAGTTTCTCGGATTTGGGAGGCACAATGGTTGTCCTACAAGCAGTAAACGTGGTACTGGTTTCACCAACAGCGCGAACAGGAATCGTCTGTCCATCACACCTCATCTGCATCCTTCCCAGATCCAGATAACACTCCCTGGGTAACAGGAAGTCTAGACCCAAGATACAGGGTTCGTCAATATCTGCCACATAGACTGAGTGTTTGGTCTCGACACTTCCCAACCTCAACAAAATATCAATAGGTCCCCACAAGACAGCACAGTGACCTGTCACACCACAGATCTTCTGCTTGGCTTCGGGTAAGTGTCTCTGCGTTGTCATATCCGGTCTGATGAACGTCTTCTCTGAAGCTGTGTCGATGACAATAGGACATCTTCTTCCCTCTATCTCTCCCATGGCTTGGATCGAACTGGCTGTTTCTACTGGCCTGGAGACCAACAACTGGGACTGCGACGGGTAGACTGGCTTTCGTCCCGCATTACCAGCCTCTACTCGTTTCCCGAAGCTTGCGCCGCCACCGTAGAGTCCTGCTGCTGCAGGCATTCCCACTGCATGTGACCAGGTCTGCCACAGCGCCAGCACGTTCTCTGTTGTGCACTGCCGTCCGCATGGTAAGCGCTCTGATCCTCCCTCCTTAGTTTCCCGCAATTTCTCCGCAAGTGTCCTGGTTTACCACAATGCCAACAGCCCCCTTGACGCCTTTCAGACAGTACATGTCCTACTCGCGTCCGAAATCCTGAATTTGAGTCAGTCTGGAATCTTTCAGTACTCGATTTCACGTATGATTCAAATTCAAGTGCTCGTGCTAAGGCTTCCTGCAATCCAGCCGGTTGCGCCTGTTTCACCTGAATCTTGAGCTGAGTACTATCTAAGGCGTCAATAAACTGATCCCTTAAAAGGATCCTGATGACCTCCGTACCTCCATCAGGATAGGCCTTGTGGGCAATGTTTTCTAGGTCTTGAGCAAGCTGTTGTAGTGATTCTCCCCGACCTCTGATCCGGGTCCGGAATCTCGCCCTATAGACTTCGTCTTGATGTCGGGTTCCGTACCGTCTGTCCAAGGCATCTGCTAGGGCCTCATAGCTGTGGCGTTGATCTCGAGAGAGCTGACCCAGGATCTCGACTGTTGGGCCTTTTAAGCTCGTGGCCAGCTGGGTGGCGCATTGTTGATCTGTCCACTCATTGGCTTCCGCCAAAAGTTCGAATTGCGCCCGGTATGCTTCCCATGGCACTTTGCCATCAAATTCTTGAGGCTTCCGACTTACGTGGTTGGAGCTAGAGGTGGGAACCAACGGCGTGGAGAAGAGAGGGGCAGTTGGGTTAACAACAGGATAAGTCTCCAAGTCCATACTCAACTGACGCGTGTCCGCGTCGTCTCGGTAGTTCTCATAACGTTCTGCGACACGTGTTCCTCCGACTTCACTTCTCAGGTTTCTCAGGTCGGTAGTCACCGCGTCCCTTAGCTGTCCGATATCTTCGCAGACGGCGTCTACTCTCTCTGTTAGGGTCTCACACACCTGATTCACCTGAGACTCCAGCGTCTTGTTCCTGTCAGTACACTGTTTGTCCAGTTGTTGTCTGACCTGGCGCAACGCACTGGTTTGGACGTCAGCATGACGGCACAGCTGCTCGTCCAGTTGTTGCCGTAACTCCTGCCGAAACTCCAGTATGACTTGCTGCGATCTGTCAGCCTGAACCTCAATAGCCTTCAACAGGTCCGCCATGCTGATTTCCGAAAATTGTTCTTGTGTCTTACTGCGAGTGCCGCTTGCCATGGCTAGTTGTCACAACGCGCATCAAAAAGAACAATCCCACTTCTGACACCAATGTTACGCGTCGTGCCTGGGATCCAGGCAGGTCACCCCTCGCAGTGTGGGACCCAATGGACTCGCCCAGGGTCAAGGTCGCCGGCAAACGAGCACCGAAGTGACTCAACAACTTGTAGCTATAAATGTTCTAGCGATTTATTTAAGTCCGGTGAAACTTAGGAACAACTGTGGTGAGCCACAACATAATAATCAAATAGTGATATAACGTGCCAGTCTTTCGCGTTACCCACATTCAATCACGTTTCTCTTTCTCCGTCACCCGCCGTTCTGTTTACCCAGCTCCCCTCCACCGATTTTCCCACCGCACACTCCCCACTGAGGTCTAGTTTTCCCCTTATACTATCAGATGCTCCATCGTAACAATATGAAATCGCAGTGTCAACAATTAACAATTTAAAACCCTTTAAACGTATCCAGATTGATTGAAGGTAGTATATAGGCTGGCTTATCACCCCGAGACTTACAAAGAGTCTATCCTGAAAAGCGCGCATCACTATACCTGCCACTAGCTTATAACTTGTTTTGCAACGACCGAAAATTTACCAATTACGAAGCGTGACCTACATAATCCGTGACGTGACATAGGTGGTCTGTCTGAAGCTTGCGCTATGCAACACAGTGTATATAGGCATACTTCGTAGTCAAATTATGACTTTACTACGGATCTCGAGAGCCTTACTGAATCAGGCAAACATCCATACATCATTCATGCGTTGATTACGGGAAGTATGATGCACTCAGCGCCTGGCATGGCCTAAATTCGTCAGCAAAGTGACCCCACCATTTTATTTTTTTTTATTTTTCAATGAAGTTATTTTTATGTTGCGTGTGATTCGTTGTGCGTAACTTAGGTATTTTAGTGTTACATTTATTTGAATCCATGCCATAACCGTGCGCGTTTCGACTCTTTTTCGACTTTTTGTATAAATATACTTGATGCATTGCATGCATCAAGTATAAAAAAAATCGAAACGCGCACGTTTATAGCATGGATTCAATTAAATGTAACACTAAAATACCTATGTTACGCACAACGAATCACACGCAACATAAAAATAACTTCATCGAAAATAAATTGATTACAAATGAAATTACATATTTTCACATTACTTACAGCGTCAACTGTTCGTCAAGTGCCATTTCTGTTTCTGTTTCTTTCGTAAACATCCTACATATTGACTCGATGTTACTTAGTGATGGTATGTGTGTTTTAAAGCCGATTTACATCACTTACAAAAATATATTTCTGTCAATGTTACATATCAAACGTGTTAGATGTTCAGTTTTTAACTCATTGTTTCACTTGAAAGTGTCGCATACAAAGTTTTCTTACTACACAACAATAAATAATACTATCCCAACATTCCAGTGTTATATTCATACGTCACCCGTTTGTTTTCTTGTCGTATCTTTACATTTGTGGTCAATGTTTACTTGTAATCCTATGTTGTCTCGTTCTGAACTGTATACATTTTTGTTGTTGAGCAGCGTGTTTATAACTACATCAATCACAAGATGCAATAAAGCAAACACATATCTTGTTAAAAAGAATGCAAGACGTTAAATGGTATGTCCAAATGCGTCAATGCGTTTAATTCTTTACACTAAACATAGTGATTGCGATGAATGGCACTGCAATGATATAACCACGACACTGTTTCATATCAATGGGACTATATGTATTGACGTAGCATAAGTTGCGATAAAATGGCTCATGATACTATTCTTTTTTTTTGCGAAGAAGATCTCAAATAGTTTAGCAACGACTTAAACACATCAGGGCGCACTGGTGTATTTATTTCGTTCTTGCATTTCGCGTGTGTCGTGAGTTTCCTGGCCTCCACCTTCACGGTCTGTCTAAACACGTAATGGCTAACTGCGTTTCGGTGCACGAGTGAGTTAAAGGGTGTATAAATAGGCTACGTTACTACAAAGAATCAATGGGGTGAATAAATTGATATCTTGATAGTTCGTTTTGATATACTCCTAGTACAAACGTTACATGTCCGGTTCATCACCCGATATTTCATCAACGTTTCAGGGGTGTATCGTTAATATTCTACACGTATCGAATAGTGAGCGTGGTGCAAACTATTACATCAGAAACTCGATGATATGTACCAACAGAGTCTTATGTTGTTACATCATTTCCAATTACCTCGCACAACACTATGTTTATTCAACTGATGGCTTCGATGGATGTACAACAAGTTGGACATTCAGAATAAGTAAATGCACGAAACACAAAGCACAGAGTTTTTTTTCCCTCATTTATTACATACATGAATATTAAATACAACACACAAACACACTTAATTTTGTACATAAACATACATGAACACTAAATTCTAGACATAGGTACATGAACACACATTTCTAGATATATTTCCATAAACACATCATTCATTATACGGACAGAGGTTCATATCTAGCGGTTTGGTATGTATTCCGTCGCTTTGCACCACCCGCTTTATGTAAAAATATGAAAAGCCAACTTTTTCTTGGCTATACGTACACATGCGATTGTTTCGCATTCGAAACCCTCTATTGATAACACTCTTCGTGTTCTTTGACTCTATTACCTCTTCGAAGATGGTACGTGGATTCTGAACCCTGTGTTTTTGTACACCTTTGGACGTGAGCTTTGTTGTGTCGGGGGAGTCTAAAACATAACACTTGCTGCTAAGCCCCGAAAAATATGTCCCATGTCCCTCTGCTTTGATTAGGCCTGGGGTCCTAGCATCTCTGGTTTTATGATCCGAACAACATTCCCTGGGGAAAAATGCTCTTGTGGGTCAATATCTTCTTGATGACATGATCCCAAGACCCTCTTATCATGTTCTCTCCTAGCTGCGTCTGTCATTGCTTCTCGAAGTGTTGGGGTGGCTATGGCAAAATACATACTATCTGTATATGTTGTCAAAGGGACCGTCTTTTGAATTGGAATGTCTCTTTTGATACAATCGTAATAAAATTGGAGCATCCGCAGTTTGGCGAGAGATAGTATGAAAAATCCCGTGGTGATTGGTATATCAAATACTATTCGTTTTTTCTCGCTTTCAATCTCATAATAGTCTGGTGCAACTTCTGTAGCTCTTTGAAATCTTGGATCATTGATCTTGGCACATGCCTTGGCACGGCTTTGTACGTAACAAATATCACGGAAGCGTTCTTTCGACATGAGACTGGATCCGTAAGCTGAGTTACCAATATTTTTGGCGATGAAAGCCCTGACGGAATGTGCGGCATTGCCATCAGCATTACGTCTAGTGTCTGTCACATATCGAGTGAACGGTAAAAAACATTTCTGCTTCATATTTTCCACCGTCTGATATACTCGAGTAACTACCAATCCGTGTTGAAGATACCACCGTAATATAGGAGTTGATAGCAGTACTTTCTTAGCTTGAAGGCCACTTACGAGCAGTCTTTTGGGGGCTTGAGATAACCCCCGGGATTCTACCCATTCTTGCACATTGCTTCCCCATTTAACGAAGGGTATGTCCATCGTACAAAACAGTGGGGGATAATCCTCATAATATTCTTTGGGGGACAGACCCCCAGCCTTGGCCCTCATCTCTGCATCTTCCCACACTTCTGGGACCCCGATGTCTACTTCTATCATTCCAAATAGTGATCCGTTTCTCACTCCATCAAGGATAGTGTTTTCACTGACTTCTCCTAAACCTTGCTTCTGTGTAAACTGATGTCTACGCATGCGGATGAATTCTTGCAATTCTGGTTGCGTTTTGATTTGTCGTTTAAATTCACATTCCCACATTTCCACCACTCTGTAGCCACACTGCTTTAAATACGAAGTACGATCGTCTGTACGTTTACGTCTTTGTTCTAACAGAGTCTTATTTTTTTCTGTTTTAGGGGACATGCAGTCACATGCGTGGTAATAACATCCTTGAAATTCATAAACAGTCTGTGATGCTGAATCAAATCCGTCAACTATGTATCGTCCAATTCTTGTTTCTACTCCTTGGTTTAAATGATGACGAATCGTTAACCGGGGGTCTTTAGTCATCAACCACTCCATCCAATCAAACGACTGTTGAGAGAGGGAGGATTTCTGAGCTTTGAACTTATCTTTTGCACGTCTTCTAATGAATGCTCCCACGGGAAATTCCTGTTGTAGACAATATAAATAAAAAGCATTGGCATCCCAACCTGCGATGGCTTTACACGGGTACATGGGATCATTACGGAGGTTTGTTTTGTCTACCTCGTGATGACGGGTGAAGATAATGGAAGGACCACCCATGAGATTTGCCTTCATGGCGTGATGTAAATCTTCATCTCTCTGACCAATTAAAGGTATAGCCGCTTTCTGCTTTTGCGCGCATCTCGCTAAGAGACATCGCCCAGCAGTGGAAAAGCATTCTTTAAAACAATCGACCCCTTGCTCTACAAACAACTCTCGCAAGTTAGTGACTGCTGTCACCATGGGTGCCACGTCAAGATTATTATACCACTCGAGATAATCACGCATTGTAGACATGTTCTCTTTTTGCCATATATCTTGCAAACGTTTATACTCCTGTTTTATTTCCTGCGATGTATTCCCAAGGGTATTCAAACCCTTCAGTGAGGAATAAAATACTTCCGAGGGTGGTATGTGTGTTTCATTCAACTGTTCAATGCTTGAAAACCATTCATATGGAAATGTGCCTTTCTGCTCTTCCACTTCAAATGCTCTCAGAAAGGCTGCGTATGTCGTACCCATGGGAACATAATTCATGACATCAAGTAATTTAAACTTTCTATTGGCCACACATAAATATTGATTTGCCTTCTTGATAACGAAGGCACTCTTCTCTTCGTGCATCTCCATAGCTTTGGTAATGCTTTGTTTGATCAAATTTAGGTCATAGCTACCTGAATTGTAACCTATGACTATCATTTGCTGCATATACATTGCAAATTTTGCTTTTATACGACATATATACTGGTACATTTTCTTCCTGCCAGACTCATTCGCTTTCTCTCCTGTGTCTTCAATCCCCAACATTCGCGCGGTTTCTTCTTCCTCGTCCATATGTTCATCCCCTGAAGAATATTCGTTGTATTCGATGTTCCACTCATTATCTCGTTGCAGTGAGGATTGAAACCGATAATATGAGTTTTCTTCCGCTTCCATATCTTTCTGGTTGCCCTCCTCTTGTACTGTGGTGTTCCATTTTTCTTTCAGATCTTCCAGTTGTTGTACCACAGAGCCCCATTTTTCAGAAGCCAAGGCGTGGGCATGAGATTGAATTTTGTGCAAATAATCAATCATCTGCCGTACCAATTGTTCTTCGCATTCGTCGATAAAACAGTGAGGAGTCAGAAATCCTGGCACATTGGAACAGATAGGGACCGATATGGGTTTATGAGTGTAATCCCGCTGCAACTTTCCAGTGTTATCCGAAGTGTACTTGGTGAGGAGTGCTTCCATATCATACGTGGCGAACCACGGATAGAAACGCTCCTTGGCATCGACGTGAATGTTTAGTTCCGCCAATTCATCAAATATTGTTTTGGGAGGGGCGGCAAATCCCCCTTTCATGACATACTGGGTCTTGTCGGAACATGTACGCTGGTGTCTCATCATGTTCCTTACGGTCTTGAAATGCCGTTTACACGTTTGGCATTGGTATTTCTCCGTAAAAGATTCGATATCCGTGATATAAGATAAATGGTTCCCATATTCATTAAGGTGTACATCCTTTCTTTCCTGTCCGTCCATATGCCGTCCACATGACCTGTATATAGATTCCGCCACCCCTTCTTCCGTTAAGTGGTACACGTGGATGTTGAGTTTGAAACAACCTTCCAAATAAGGGAGGTCGTGCATGTCCACACCTTGGAATCCTTCTCTATTGGGAGGATCAGTGGGAACTTTGTTTTCCTCGTGATATGTACACCACTCTTGCAAAAGAGCGATGGCTGTGTCTTCCAGATTATCTTTCCGACCTCTAAAATAGGCGAGGCATCGGAAAAACCATAATCTGTCGCGATGTAGTCGACGCGACGCATTTCTCTGAAATGTGATAAGATGTTTTTTGTCCAGTAGATAAGCGGGGAGTTCCACCTCTCCCTCACCCATACTGTAGCTCGTTTTGGTGACGTCATATTGAAGGTTTGAGAAAAAGGATAGTCGCCATTTGGTGTTGGGACGCTCATTGCTGACTCGCTCATTGACATCTAGTCTATCCAATCGTTTCTTGATATGATCCATATCAGAGGGCTTACTGATGATGAGGGGTTTGTCAAACAGATCATTGTTCTGATGGGGATAAAAATATCTCACTTCTTCCCCGTTGTAGAGAAACATCCCAGGCGTCACGTTCAGTTTAAACGCGTTCCCTTCCTGCTCCACAATGGTTCGGAGGTGGCTCATCATGTCAATTAGTGGCTTAGGGTCAACGGGAAAGTTATATCGACCCGTTAACTTCCCCGGACGAGTCTGATGTCCGCCCAACACGACACGCGAATGTTTTGTGTATGACGCGTGCAGGGTTTCATCCACGCGACCGTCTTGTCCAATCCACGGTTCGTTACCTGGGAGAAATGGTTTGGCGTGGGGCACACCTGCCCCTGTCTGATGTTTCTCTTGTCTATGAAGATAAAACTCATGCCAGCTATTGTAGGTGTGATTACATTCGCGGCATCGAACCTTCTTCACCTCTGGTATATGCCTCACCTGGCATTTATGACGTGGCAACTCACTTCCAGTGTGAAACGTACGTTTGCATTGCGGACATATCTTCTGACGGGCGTGCGCCGCCATATGTCTCTGATATATCCACTTCCTTTGTATCACCTTTTTACATTGGGGACATTGATACTGTGTCTCTTCGTGCGTTTTCATGTGCTTTTTGAGACATAGCTTGTTTCCAAATTCTACGTCGCATTTGGCACATACGTAACTGCGATGTTTTTTCTTGTGGATACGTAACGCCTGCTCAGTGGAACAAGTGGCGTCACATTGCGGGCATAACAGTGCTGGCGGATCGTCATGTCTTCTTTCGTGACGTATTTTCTGCGCTGCTGTCTTGAAGGGACACTGACATATACGGCAATCATACACCGGGCCTAGTCTCTCGTCGTGCACCTGCATGTGGGCTGCCAGATTAGCACTATTGCGGCATTGGAGTGCACACTGTTGACATCTGAAACTATCCATTCGGTTGTCGTGGTCGATAGGATTACAACGCCGGTATTAGCATCCTTTTTATAGAGGAATTCTCACCGCCCCTCAGTTCCCCTTCTCTGATTGGCTAAAAGTATTCTCTGCCTCTGAAAACATTCTTAGTCATCCCCTCATTCCCTCGTTGGCTCTCAAACATGCAACACCTCCTCCATCCGCGTCATCACCACGCTGACATAATTTCTAAAAATAGAGCAAGTGGGCATCTCCCTCCCATATCCCCCCTCAACGCTCCACCCACCCTGGTTTAGCCAAACATTGCCGTCATTGCTAAAAATAGTGCATACGCGCCCCCCCCCCCCCCCCAACCCCCTCAGTCAACCACCTGTTCTCGAACAATCTAACCCTTTCCTCATCACGTCATCATTAAATATAGTATGCGTGCATAACCACTACACCCCAAGCGGCTGTGTCTCTCACCATCTGTTCCCCTGGCCAATTACAACACCGGCGATATGGAAAGAATGGCCGCATTGAAACCTAATTTTCTCCAGCCAACTCAGTTTAATTTAGCGAGGGTGAAAACAAACCAGTGGTGGGGATCTGACTCATTTTAGCTGTCTTTGGTAGAAATGTTCCGTCAGTAAATGATACTGACTGATACTGATCACAGCACCCTCACTGTGTGCAAAAACTTCAGTTACCCCGTCATTCGCATTATTGTGGTCTAAGAACGGCCCGCGTGCTTTGTAAAAGAGGATCGAGGATAAACTAACGGGTACATAAATCTTCGACAAACCCCCAAAGTAGTCGGATTAAACACTCAAAACTGTCGAAACGCCACTACATCGTAATTTTTAGACTATCTATCGGAATAATCTCAACAGAACATCCAACGTACGTGATGCCCGACAAAACTATTAGTTATAAAACGAGCCTATCACTTTCTATTGAAGCCATACATTTAAAATGATACTCCTGTGATTTTACAAATCATATTGAATCGAAAATATAACCCTAAAAATGAACTCCAGGCTAAAAATTACCCTAAATTACCGCTTTGGTAATTAAATAAATGAGATTAAAAAAGTCTGAAACTGGGCGATACTTGTAACTCGCGCGGATTTGAAGTAGCGCAGGAACTGATGACGTCACAAGGTCACAAAGCGGGCCGGAAGGGTGTGGGCCAGCATTAACGTTGTTTACATTTTGCTGACAGCTGACGTTTCAAGTATCTGATCGAAGCCAACAACTTACCTGCTTACAGTTACATGGTCTCACCATGGTACACTGCATTGCATTTGGATGCCATAATGTCAATAAAGAGCAAAATGAGGGGAAAAGCTTCTTTTGCCTTCCAAAGAAAAGAGTAAATGCCGTGACAAACTCGCTTCGAAACGCATGGTTTGTCTAACTCCGGCTGGCGAACGCATCTCAGGACTCCAACAACTTGAAGGTCTGTGAAGATCACTTTGTCCCAGAAGACTTTGCAGGTGACATGCAAATGGAGTATGGATACAAGAAATCACGAAAAAGACTGAAGCCAACAGCAGTACCAAGTCACTTGGCAAGTGTTTTTGTGTTCAGCAAACAAAGCACCCCGCGGGCTACATCGTCGAGACGTGCGGAGCAGGAACATCACAGAGTCAGAGAGGTAGGCCTAGGTCTAGCCTAGCGTTTATGTGACAGTGGCATACACATGCACAGTAAATCAGTGGAGGGGGGGGGGGGGCACAGTGACAGTCTGATTAATTAAACCAACTAAAGTAAGCTTATGAATTATTTCATATATGCTGATATTTGCATCGATGCTGCTTCTGACCTACTGACTCACAGGCCTAGAATTTGGCAATTTTTTATTTTTTGTTTTTTTGGAATTTAGTTTTTTCGGATTATTCACTTTGGCCATCTCAGTAGGTCTACAGTACTGATCAAGAATATTAAAAAGAATGGTTAGGTCTATTGAAATTGTCCAGGGCATAGGGCTGTACAGTTCTCGCGGGTTCTGTTTCCGGTTTAGGTCTTTTGGGGACCAACAAAAAAACACGTGCTCTTAGAACGAGTGCGCATCACGCTGGTGCCTTGCTGCAACTGCGTGACGCGCACTCATTGTAGTCAACGTTTTAGTGTTGGGAACCGGCCAGCTGCGCGGTTTGTGCCTAAAGAATCGAGTGGGTGTGAAACTATTTTTTGTTTGCCTTGGTCCAGGCATTGTTAACTATAAAATCATAATATAGTTAAAGACAAGACATTTATCTCTGCATAATGCATGTGGTCCGTTCGATGAGTCCGTTGGAAGCGTTGTATTTTGAGCCATATCATCAATGTTTACAGTTCTACGACAAAAGGAGCACCATTGTCCTCACCCGCTCAGTCCATATAAGGAGCGTTATTACGTAACCATAGATACCGCGCGCAGACACGCGTGTCGTGATGATTATTACGTCATACGACATGGAAAAACCCGCGCAGCACATTAGATCGCCTGACACTGACAGTCACTCATGAGACAACCGCATTCTGGTTTATCAACTGCCTAACCGCTCATACATTACATAAATTTACTCTGATGGTTATAATTCAGATATGCACAGAACTTCAGTGGTTAGTTGTGGTTCCAAGGACAGCTTTAGCCGATCTTGTGTGTGAGGCGAGGGAAGGCAAACAACCGGAAGGTAGGCAACACGTACAGGCCGTTGATGCTAGGCATTGACGCAGAGCATAGGTATCCCCGTCTCGCGGGGTCTCGATAAGATCCCGAAGTGACTGTACAGCCCTATTCCATGGAAACAATTTTTTCCACTTGTAAGTAAAAAATTGAAGAAAATCAACCCATCGGTACTCAGATTAAATGCCTTTGAAAACTTGATATGGACCATTGATTTACGTTTCTATGTCAATTCACAATGCATTTTATGGTGTCATGATAGCCATCGGCATATATGAAACTCTTCATTTGTATGGAAATATTATTACTCATTGAGTATTATTTTCAAATGTATATTCCAATGTCATAGTAAATTATAGAATAATTTCTTCTAAATTAATTGTAATGAAATCATATCGAAATGAAATGAGTATGCAGTCACATACAGCAAAAAATTAAACTTGCTGCACCCAAACCCAAAAGTTTTACCATATTACAACTTATCCTTTCAGAATCTGTATTTATATGGCACAAGCATATCTGGGTAGAAATATATGTTTTGCCAAGGCAGGGGTATGCACACTACAATCTATACAGTCATAGCCCTTCAATATTACACAATGACCTTTCAAAGACCTCAGTTAAATGAATACTTCATTGGGATAACCATTTTTTCCTAGAGAATCCTTAGCATCTTTGGTATGAATTAGTTCCTTTTATCATGTTTATACTGTTTGATCTCAGGATTATGTACACTAAACTACACTTGGAACAATGACATTTTATAAATTAAAGATCATAAAATAACTAATTTTATCCAAAATGTTTAGATTTGAAAAACTATTTTGATTTCCGGGGTATATAAGTCGCAAGATCTATTTTTATACTGTAAAATACTATTTTTAATTGACTTTGATCGTGATTCACCCAATTATTAATCTCTAAATAATATATGAGAAGGAATGTTATAAAAATAACTGACTTCTTTTGATTAAGGGCAGGAGTTTCAATTTCCAAGCAAACTTGAATTACTTTTAAAAAGATTACATACATGGTACTAATTAACATGATAAAGGCCATTAAATCCTAGATTTCTACTTCTCTTCACAACTTCCCTTATTGATAGAATATTGTCAGCCCTATATCAGTGCACTTGGTAGATTTTTTCATGTATATCCTTATTGCCCACAATTTCAGATTCTAGAAGAAGTACTCAAAGAAGCACCACCAAGCACATCAGCAGATGCAGATTTGCTGTCCATGGAAACTGATGACATAGCAGACAAGATGGAAGTATCCAGCACGAAAGTGTTGACAGCTGAGGCTTCAGTTCAAGCTCCAGAGATGTATTTCATGGATCACCCCTACATAAAACCATATGGTATGTTTACTGCCTTCTATCCATAGTCAATGATATATTCAGAAAAAAAAGTTTTAGGGGGGGGGGGGGGGGGGCGGGAGGTACATATTTCAATTGCAAATTTGTGTAAAAATAGTGGGGTCCAGGGAACTCATTAACATATTCATGATGAGAAAATGGGATACAGCCTGCATAAACATAATCAACCATGTTTACTGGTCAATGGATAATATGTGGCACATTTTGCATTGTTCAACTTATAAAACATTTGACATGGTGTAATTTCATATTTGCAGATAGTGAGAAGACAACAGCAGACATTGGCATACAATGTGTCATGACATCTGACAATCAGCCTCCTGATTCTACTGAGGTCGATGCTGCTACTGAAGGTCTTATCTCTCCCCCTGATGTATCTGCTGTGGGTCATCACGCTGCAGAGTATGTCCACATTCCGTCACCAAGTTTGCATGTAGCAGCCGGTACAAGCTGCGGTGATTCTGACATCGAATTGGACACAAGTGACACTGCAAGCGAGTATCTTCCTTCATCAAGTACTGATGAGGACAGAAATGATGAAGTGGAAGAAGATGAAGCAGGCCCCGAAAACGAGAAGAAGTATCTCTTGTTTTCCAAGAACATCGATCTCCTGTTTAAATTTTGCAGCAACTGTGGAGCACCAGTCACAGATCTCACAAAGTATACGAAGGGGACAATGCTAGCAGTGCGGTGGACTTGCCAGCCTGGATGCCACGACACCTGGTATTCACAGGCAATGGACAGGTCTATGCCCATGGGGAACTTGCTTATAGCAGGAGCCATTCTTTTTTCTGGAGGACAATACCAGAAGTTTTCCGACTTTGCTCATATTTTGAAGCTGGCTATGATTTCGGAATCCGCAGTTTACGACATCCAAAAGCACCATTTATTACCCGTCATTGAGGAGGAGCACCGGTTGCAACAAACTGCCATTTTGGCTACTCTGAGTGGGGAAACGATTTACCTCCTCGGTGATGGACAATGTGATAGCCCCGGTCACAATGCCAAATACCTAACCTACACCCTCATGGAGGAAATCAAGTGAACTGATAGTTGCTTCGGTCGTTGTCAGTGTCGGTGAGGCGGAGGTAGCAAATTCAGGCGCCATGGAAAAGGAGGGACTGCATCGCTGCCTAGAAATTGTCGAGGACCACCGCATCACTATAGAGGGCCTGGCAACTGATAGACATCCTCAAATATCAAAGTACATGCGGACCTTGCGCCCAGACGTCGAGCACCAGTACGAGGTATACCACACCGCCAAAGGAGTTACAAAAAAACTCACAAAGGCGGCCCAAAAGAGGGATACAGCAGACATTCTGCCGTGGATACAGGCCATCAGCAACATGTTGTGGTGGTGCAGTGCAGCTTGTCAAGAGGATGAAAAGGTAAAGAAAGTTATTTTATATTCCCTGAATATTTAGGATAGCAAGCCTGTAATCCATACACAAATTTAAAATAAGGGAGAGAAGGAGAGCTGAAGGAAACCATTAAATAATTGAATTATTGACATATTTTCAAGCTAGCCTTTCTTTGTTGGAAAGATTTAGATGCAGCTTCCGCAAGGAGACTTTTTTTGTCAATGTTATTTACATAAATCAATAGATGCAAGGCTAACCCCAAGTATTCTTTTTTTAGCTGTTAAAGGAGAAATGGCTCTCTGTGCAGAATCATATTTTCGACGTCCACGGGTGGGCGTCAAATGATCTGTTTCATTCTTGTGGCCATCCACCACTGACGAGAGAGGAACGAAAGCGCACAAAGTGGCTGCACAAGGGATCCAACAGCCACAAGGCTGTGTGCAATGTCATCAGCAACCCTAGGCTACTGACAGATCTCAAGAAGATGACAAAATTTAAACATACTGGTATGTAGTTGCCTAAGAACTGACATACGCCCATGTATCCACCCAAAAATACAGTCTGTGCAAGTTTCATTAACCATTAGGTTACGATCTGACTGAATAAATAACGCAACATATGACGCCTATTAAATTATAATATGTACAGCATACAATATACTATAATGTACTGGTAGTTTTATATACTAAATAACTTATTATTACATAACTTTATAGGTTCCATAGAAGTCCACAACAACAGCCGCTTGAAGTTTTGCCCAAAGAGGTGCCACTTTTCATACAAGGGCATGATGGCAAGAAACATGCTGGCAGTCATGGACAACAACGAAAACGTCGGAAGAGAACAAGCAAAGACAAAAAAAGGTGAGATCACTTGTTCGCATAACAATATAAATTGGTGTCAGTTAAGGTCACAATTTGACACTACCTAACCATTTTTATACCTGTGATTGTCAGCAGTTTTTCAAAATTCCCCCTATTAATAATACCATGATAAGACAAATATACATCACTAGAAAAAAATGTGTTTTCAAATATAGACCCTGGCGGCAAATACCACAAAAATGGGTAACTACTGGTACCTTAAAGTCAAATGTATAGCAGCACTGAATTCAATAGTTCATCCAAGAACTGAATTAAATGCAATAGTTCACCCTTGTACTGTATTATAAATTGTGTGTCTTGTGTATTTTCCTACATTTTCCAATCAGTCTGGGACAAGGTAAGCCAAAACATATACATGTACCGGTTAATGTGAAGTGATTGATTGTGGGGCTTTCGGTCCTAAATACATAATTGGTAAAATGCCACATGTCGTGTCTAGCGGCCTAACCATATTGCGGCTTCTGATTAAGCAGCTTCACATTTCAGCTATGCTGTGTACTTGCCAAGTTTCTGCTTTCATTTTTTTTTGTGGTGCTGGTAAAAATATTTTTTTGCGCCTTTTGCTTCATTTTTTTTTTACTCTTATAAAGACTTGCAAATATTACAAGGTACTGGACCTAATAGGTACTCCCTCTCTCTGTGGTCTTACTGGTAACTAAATATTTATATTTATATTATTATCATTAAAGACTGACACAGCTTTACACAGGATATGAATTCTGATATCATCCAAAGATATAACCATACAATATTGAAATTATTCTAATATTATAATACAACATTATAATTATGTTAATAGTATTACTTTGAAATCCGTTCATATATATATATGAAAGCACTTGATACATGAATTGTGCCTTTAGATTTATGTTTATACAAATAATATATTTATAATATGATATCAAGGGCTATGAAATAGATGGTAAAAGAATGATGAATGACTTTTATATATATATTGCTCAGGTGAGGCACGGTACAATGTGATTTTCACGAAACGACGACATGAGTGGGTGACCAGAAAGATCTTCGAAAAGAAGACGTCAGACGCCACTATCAGGATGCCCTGCTTCAGAGGCTGGTGAGACATCGAATGGACCCTGATGCAGTCTACATAGAAATGGAGATTCCAGAACTGCCCCTCAACATCGGAAGCCTGCATGAACCCAAGCCGAACAAAGGGGAAGCCATAGCTGCACACAGAACAAGATTTCAAAGATAATACCAACCGAAATATAATGTTAGTAAAAAGATGATAAATATGTGGCTATGAATTTAGAATAGTTACTGTATCAATATACCCGCTTATCTAAACAGTCCTTCATTGTCCATTGCAAGACTGGATCTATGGGCTTGTTGTTACTATACACATTTACTAGATCTACAGGAACATTGTAGAAGTCTTTTTTGGGGGCCATTTTAAGTGGTCCTCACTATGCTCAGCCTCGGCTAATTTATACGGAAGCTTCCTGGGGACATAGGTATAACACTTTTTAAGAAGTTTTTTAAGAAGTTTTTTTTTTGAAAGTCTCCCCGACTTATTATCTCGGGCGCCCTACTTATTATCTAGGGGGATCGACTTATTATCTAGGGGGATCGACTTATTATCTAGGGGGCCCTACTTATTATCTAGGAGAACCGACTTACTATGTAGGGCGCTCTACTTATTATCTAGGGGGACCGACTTACTATGTAGGGCGCCCTACTTATTATCTAGGGGGACCGACTTACTATGTAGGGCGCCCTACTTATTATCTAGGGGGACCGACTTATTATCTAGGGCGCTCTACTTATTATCTAGGGGATCGACTTATTATCTAGGGCGCCCTACTTATTATCTAGGGGGACCGACTTATTATCTAGGGCGCCCTACTTATTATCTAGGGCGCCCCACTTATTATCTAGGGGGACCGACTTATTATCTAGGGGGATCGACTTATTATCTAGGGGGATCGACTTATTATCTAGGGGGCCCTACTTATTATCTAGGGGGACCGACTTATTATCTAGGGGGATCGACTTATTATCTAGGGGGCCCTACTTATTATCTAGAGGGCCCTACTTATTATCTAGGGGGACCGACTTATTATCTAGGGCGCCCTACTTATTATCTAGGGGGATCGACTTATTATCTAGGGGGACCGAATTATTATCAAAGAACTTGTATGTTCTATAAATTCTTTGTTATTATTATGAGCAACATATCAGTCGTCATGGCAATTGACGTCATCCGCCAGGAAGCTCCAACAACTTTCAACACTGTTCAAGAACAAGACACGCTTCGCTTGGGTGCTGGCTTTTAGCAGTTTAGCTTCAAGACAGGTTATGACCGTATGTAGTGGTCGCAACAGTACTTAAGTAGTAGTAGATCTAGTTGGCTTGACAGATTCCCCAGATTCACACACACATATCGATGGCGTGAGTCTCTATATATAGTAGACTAGACGGAGTGGGCCTCTCGATGCTAGCTCAGCCTGCGTCTCAGGCAGTAGGCTCAGGTAAGACCACGAGCGATCACCTCCGTTGATCATAATCAGTACTGTGTCCGTCCGCACACGAGCCGGCCATCGTGTGCGGACGGGCTATCGGACAGTACCACAGGCTATACTTTGATCCGTAGCCTAGAACCCTCAACCAAAGCGAGCACCAGCCGGGTCCCAAGCCATCCCTAAAAATACTAACGTTACTAAAACAGCTGCTAGAAATACTACGTGGTTCCTGGCTGATCGATGCTCGCTTTGGTTTGGGGTTCTAGGCTACGGATCAAAGCGCCTGTGAACAGTACTGATTATGATCAACGGAGGTGAGCGTTCATGTCCTACCCTACCGGGAGGTGGTTGTATGGTACGTGTTGAAAAAATCAACTTCAATATGCTGTGCAAAAATGTCACTGTCTATTTTAAATGCCTTTGTACCACAAATGTATAACTCTCTCGGGACTGATGACCACAACATTATGTAAGCTTTAATTAACATTCCCATATGCGTTGATTTTATCTCATGTAGATATGGCTACACACGCCCATAGTATAACCATGCATACACAAAGTCATAATGCATTAGTGATAGATCTGTGTGTGCTCCTATATTTGCATTTTGGAAGCAAATGTAGGGGGATAGATAGCCTACAGGTCAAAGTTGCGGCTGGGAGGGGGTTCTTTAGAAACATGTGACACTGGGGCGGGGTGGGGGGGGGAGGGGTTGATGTCACCCCCTGCCACCCACTTCTGACAAGCCTGCTTCAGTATATACGTCAAGACTGAAGAATTATGAATGAAGGTTTATAATTTTCACTTAAGGTATATTATTCTATAGATATGCTATAGATGCCCGGGATATATATCTAGTCCGCTATGTTATGAGTTATGTTATGTTAAGTAAAAGCTGCTCATCCAGCAATTGTCCAATTGTCTCTCTCTCTCTCTCTCCCTCTCTCTCTCTCTCTCCCTCTCTACATATATATATATATGCAGTTGATGATTTTTTAAATTCTTTCTTCTGACTCTTAATGTTAACTCAATCAAAGTGTGAAATAGATATATTACCATCTATGTTAAAAAGTAAAAAGTGGTAGCAATCAGCCAGTCAACCGGCCCGCAGTGTCTCGGGTCAAACTTAGCCTCTTCACCGCATTGGTGCTCAGCCGGCTAAGTGTAAGAGGAAGAGAGGGATGATGGTTGGTGGGGTGTCACAAACTTAGCCTCTTTGCTTGGACAGCTGAGCAAAAGGGAGGGTGACGACGGGGGCGGGGTTGGGGCATGTGGTGTCGGAGTGTGTATTGCCGTCAGTCAACCAGTCAACCAGATGAACAAGAGAATTGGAGAAATGTGCGTCACATGGAGCTTGGCAGGAGGGGAGGGAGGGTGAGGGTGATGTAGAGAGAGGCGGTCAGTCAGGCAGCCCCGACCTATACCATGTAGAGAAATTAGGGTCCCACCCCAGAAGGGGGAGCACTATCAAACAGATGTGGTGGGTGGGTTCCGCGGGTGCCCAGCGGGGGGGGGGGAGGCTCTGAACTGTGCGTTCATATAGAGCGGGGTTTGCCGGGGAAAAAGAATAAACCTAATTAACGAGCCTTCCGGGCCCCCCGGGAATGAGAGGAGTGGGGGGAGGGGGGGGGGGCACTGCCTTACTGCCGCACGCGTACATGTGTATACAAAAATATTGCGATGTCCTAAACCGGGCACTGTAATATACAGATCCAAAAGATAATAATTTTTTCCTAAATTGGGGCCGGGGTGTACCAAAACATAGATCCAGGTACGTGTTTGGTGTACCAAGACTTACGTGAATGATGGTATATACAATATATATATATATGTTTATATATACTGAGAAACTTTCAAACGTGAGGAAAATATATTGCAGTATGAGTACGTATCAGGTTATCTGAGATATACCATACTATGCATACTATGGTAACTGCATGTACCATAGTATTTACCGTTATGAAGGGTGCAATCTTTACCATGATACACTAGTGGCTACTATGCCGTGGCATATATATATATGGCTGGAGACCAACAGTTTAGTCCACATTATGTATGTATGCACACCCTTATAATGCTACTAAAATGTATAAGTATACATGTGACAGCTATTACAACATTTTTAATTAACCTTCAAGAAAATGGACTTGGAAAGTTACCTGGTTGAAATTGGTGTTCCTAGTGCTTGCATCCAGATAATAACAGTTGACCAGGTGGCTATATAGGTTCTACATTTCTTGCAATAAACTATAGCTACACATATAATCCTGTTGCTTATGTCAGTAAAGTTGTATGCCATTTATGCAATTAATGATATCGGGAAAATTAGTGTCTACAGCAGTATTTTCTCTTTTAGTTGAAGGCGTTATTTTAGATAGGATAATATAATATTAGCTAATTAAAGTTAACATAATTGCATTCAATATGTATGGAACAGCTGGTAAAATATGTTTTACTGTAACTAACAGATGATTTTGCAATACCTTATAGTGGACTTGAACCATGAAACATCTATACACATGCAAAACATGCATTATAGAACGTAGAATCAAACATGTAGACTATATATTTGAAAAGAAAAACACATTGAATGATGAATGCTATATATTTAGCGTTATAATTGTTGTTAATACTATATATATGATACGTTTTTCATGATGTGCGTATATGCAGATACATATGCCGGTATATCCATGGCTGGATCTATATATAGAGATGCATGTTATGATCATTTGTCATTCATGACTCTTTGCAGATTACTGCTGATGTTATACGAGTAATCAGTGACGCTGACCTTAGCAAATACATATCTGCCAAGGGCCATCAAATTCTGGTCCGTAATTACTGTTTGAAGCATCATGGATGTTCGAATGTACCTGCTACAAGCGCTGCTTCGTCGCAGGGGGGGCGCTTTTGATCTATCAGAGCAAAAGCAAACCCTGTTGCAGAATATCCGGTCAAAGTTGTCGGTTTCAAGGGCTTTGAAAATCCCCAAGATTAGCGTAACGAAACCTGCACCAAAAGGAAACTGTAAACCCGACAGAATCATTGAAATAGGAAAGAGTCATTTCAACAAAGAAGAGAAACGGTACATCCAAGTGAGGACACCATGTGGTGGAGGAACACGTTACCCCAGAATGCCCAAATCGGCTAACCGGGCGCAAATAATGGAAGAGGCAATGCGGTTGTTCAGTAATATAAAAGCGGATTGGGAGTTTGATCTCGCCCTCGATGTATCAGAGAGCAACAAAGTTCCTGAACATGACACAATTACTGGCATGTTTGAACGATTGAAAGTGCGTACTTTGAGGGTTTATTTGCTAAGCAAGCAGCCGACTGACGATGACAACAGCGACGATGAGCTTCCTGATTTAGTGGTGCCGTCAGATCTTGTCAAAACCGTGACAAAGGAAAATACAGCTGAAGATGGATTGAGGGTATTGACGCCACCTGACTCTCAATCAAGCCATTGTCCTGCCTCGGCTCCCATTGTTGAAAGTACCTTCCATGCGTTGGGTACTTACAACTACCTCGACTTTAGCCTGCCACACAATGATCCAGTACCAATGGATGTCGGGGTGCCTTCAGAATTCCTGGTGCCTGACACTATATCGAACCAATGTGTTGATGAAGAATTCAACATATCTGAAGTACATTACACCAACATGGGCACACCAACAGTTTGGGCACGGCAAACGCAGCGAAAAGAGCATGACAATCTGTGCGACGCCTTATTTGAGCTGATAAGCAAGGCCGAGGAGCTTCAGAGCGATAAAAAAAACATTGTAAATGTTACACGACAACACCCTCTGGATGGTGGCTTTAGAGCCTTTTGCAGGGAGTCTTTCCGGGCAGTCACCAAATTGAGCGTGAAGTTCATGGGTGAGCAAGGCATTGACAACGGGGGTCCCACAAGCGAATTCTTGCGACTTGCTCTCGCCGATATCCAGGAGCGATTGTTCGTGGGGCCTCCAAATATCAAGCATCTCCGCCTGGATGTTGTGGGTAAGCATTGATGGATAGTGTTTATTATTTCTTACCTGGATAGAACACCGGTGCTAAATAAATACTACCTTTTGAATGAAATATGACATGGCCATCGATGTAGTCACTGGAAGAACACTCATTCATGGTGGTGGTGGGGAGAGGTGGGGGGAGGGGGGTCGTGTTCCCAGATCACGAAGAATACATTTCGTTATTCACAGCTCACAATGAATTGAACGATGAACTCCCCGAATACAATAACAAGGGCGGATTAATGCTATAAATTGGCGATTTCCCGATTCACGGTTATTTAATATTCCAATTTCCAATTTACGATAAATGAAAAGTCTTTAACACGACGTTCGGCTTATACCCCATTCCCGGTTCACGAAGAATAATTTTCCTTATTTCCAGTTCACAGTGAAATGAAAAGCCTATTCCCGAAGAACGCAAATACCCCTTGCGCCTCCCCCCCCCCCCCACCCCCCCACCGTGCATGCTCGTGAATAGCCATTAATGAAGGTTTTACACTATTGCGGCAGTGAAGAAAGTGGCATTGAAGCAAAGAATAGCTCTATATAAGAGTGATCGATGTTTTATATATATATATGTGGTGTTCGCAAGCAAATTTGTATTTAGATTTTAGCTTATGAAGAGAAGCAGTATGAAACAGCAGGAAAGATACTGGCCTACAGTATTGTGCATCGGGGTCCCCTGCCCCGTTTCTTCAGTAATACACTCTATGCCGCCTTAGTGTCTGGCATGGAAAATGTAACTGACATTGACGAAAATTTGATAGATGAGGCCACACGCCAGCAGCTGCAATCGGTAAGAAGACCGCCCAAACAGTGATAACAAGTTGATGGTAATACTGCATATGTTTGCCGTTCTACTCCATGCAGTTCGGCGGCCACTTTTTTTTTCTTCAGCTGTATTTTCAGATAATGATGTTTCATTTTGTGCTTAACCCCAAGACTATGGCGGTTACGGTATTTTCTGCAAATTGTCATTGTATTTATTGGTTTTTACCGCATCTGTTTTATCTGATTTCGTTTGGGTTTATTCGGTGCGTGTTTCATGTTACATATGACAACGGGGACAATAACGAGCCACATATTTCCAATTCTTGTAGGTGGCTGTAGCAGTCGATGCTGCCGCATTTCATAATGCTGTTGACCGCATTGCTACCCTGATTGATGTTGCGGGTTGCTCATCGTTTGTGAGTTTCCCCCGCAGGATGTCTCTTGTGAAACACATCGAACGCTTCCTGGTGATCGACCGGATGAAGGATGTCTTTGATCAGTACGTCTTTATCGTTATAACTACTGATAGTGGCAAGCAATTTGCATATATGTATCATTGTCGCATAGCTAGCCGTCGCTAAGCGTCTTGCTGAGCATACTGATTCTTTATCGAAAAGAGTACGGTATTACACGGGAACATTGATTGGCGCTTCCATTGATGCTCCCCATTAACGCCATATGGCCTTACGCTATAAATTGCTGAAAGAACTTGATTAATATTCTGAATGTGCTGTGCGAGATATCAGAAATACGTGTCAACATCTTGTCTTTGAGGTTCAAGACCGGGTTGACAGACCTCGGTATACTGGAAATGGTGAAGCGCTGCCCAGAAGCAATGAGGACTGCGTTCCAACACCAGGAGGCCGTTCTTGAAGCATCGACTCTGGATGATGCCTTCCCGGTGGCATTGTGGTCACCGTCGGGGTCAAATAAGCGTGCAGATGAAGAGAGGACGTTGTGTTTCTGGAGCGACTACTTAATCCAAGGTCAGTAAACTACACTTTCGGACGAAGTCCGGCAAATTAATTGAAGCTGCATGTCGTCTGCTTGTCAACATGGCTTTAAACTAATCCGAGTTGTGTGACGTTATGCCTTTGTCGTAAGTGTTAATTAATTTCGTACTCTGGAATAACAGCATCTGAAGAAGACTAGATCCTCGTTTTTCGTTAAACTGATCGAGCCACACAGATCGAAGGCCATGTGATGGTTCACCGTTTATGTTCACATCATCATATTTGTAATCATCTAATAAATCTAGGCGTCAGTCGAACTATACTGAAAGAACGGTTACTGTTATTTTTATGCAGCGGAAGAGGAGGAGGGTGCGGTGAAGCTGAAATCAATTCTGACGTTTGCTACTGGTTCAGCTGAGATGCCTGTCCTGGGGTTCAACCCGCCGACCACTCTTGGCTTCAAGCCTGATGATCGAGACCACGCAGGAGAATTCCCCATGGCTAACACGTGTGCCAATCAATTGATGCTGCCAATTGTGGCTACCTATGGTGTGTTTAAGGAACGCATGGATGCGGCAATCGCAGTTGAAGGCTTCACATGTGAGTGAAGGCCCTAATCAAAGCCAAGTTCTTCAGATGTGTTATACCGATAGCATGATAATAGCATGATCATGCATGTCTGGTTCATTTTGAGAGTTTTTAATTTATGCAGACGTAAGGGATTATCGTACAAGTGGTATGATGCAAGAGGTTTTGTTTTTGTGTAGGTAAGTCCACCAAGTGTCAGTAAGTGCGTATGTCAAAGGCACAATCTTTGCTAAACGGTGTCCTATTTTTCGTGTGGGTTCCTTCTAAATATGTTAATTTAAACAAGACTAAGCTAACTTGTTCAGATGTGTTGTACCTATAGCATGATAAGTGATCATGCATGTCTGGTTCATTTTGAGAGTTTTTAATTTATGCAGACGTAAGGGATTATCGTACAAGTGGTATGATGCAAGCTAGAGGTTTTGTTTTTGTGTAGGTAAGTCCACCAAGTGTCAGTAAGTGCGTATGTCAAAGGCACAATCTTTGCTAAACGGTGTGCTATTTTTCGTGTGGGTTCCTTCTAAATATGTCGATTTGAACAAGACTAAGCTAACTTGTTCAGATGTGTTGTACCTATAGCATGATAAGTGATCATGCATGTCTGGTTCATTTTGAGAGTTTTTAATTTATGCAGACGCAAGGGATTATCGTACAAGTGGTATGATGCAAGCTAGAGGTTTTGTTTTCATGTAGGTAAGTCCACCAAGTGTCAGTAAGTGCGTATGTCAAAGGCACAATCTTTGCTAAACGGTGCGCTATTTGTCCTTCCGGTTCCTTCTAAATATGTCAATTTGTTTAACATGACTTTGCCCATACAAATGGTATCGCACTTGTAATGTGTTTCAAAGTAATCTTGTTGATTTTCATTGAATCCGTATATTGACGGAATGCCATGACCGAGCATTTGTTAAGCTTATATAGCTTACGTTGTTACAGTTACACGTTACTCATTATAAATGTGGCATTGAGTCATTTATTAGTTTTTTAATATGATTATGTGCACGAAGAGCTAATGGACACCATGAATGTTTTACTTGTAACCGTGTAATAAAAAGACTATTTTAACGACACTGCTTTATTACAGAGCTTGACGATTCTCATGCCTTAAAACAGGCTGTGACGCTAATTCATTGATATAAAGGATGCATTAAAAAGCATAATTTCAAAATTACTCAACCCATTAAAGTATTTTTATTATCGGTGATGGACATATTATTATGCTGTCAATGCATTATTCAACTCACTTTAAATGACAGCCCTGCTTAATGGAAATAAGAAAACTTGATTTCCGGTATACATACATACTGCATGTTAGATGCATATACCTCCATTCCGGTTCCAAGTATAATATACAACTACATGCACGTGCTACACTTAAAGCAATAGAGATAAACTATGTCTCAAGCGCAAGTAAAGTTCCACAGCGTCCATTGGACTTTCCGGCAGTTCCCATCCATGTTCATCCATAACTAAGGTTGTCAGAGCCATCAAGTCCTCATCCCCTGTGACATCTGCTACAACACTTGCTTCGTCACAGGCCTGTATTTCGGCTACTGAGACTGGGCAAGCATGGTTATTTTCCGCATTGTACATGATAATGGGTCTCCCATGAGGGGTCTGCTGATTGTGGTAAGGACGAATCTTGTGTGTGTCCCACACGGACACGACTTGATTCAGTTCAGCCTGAAAAACAGTGTCGTATACTAATAGACACTCAAGGATCCCTTTTAAAGAAATGGTAGTAAACATGATAGCAATACAGACTGACTATGGTTTCGGGATGGGGGTGCTCTCCCCGGTGGCCTGTCCGGCCCCTTGTTCCGGGAGGTTACTATAAGAATGATATCGACTAGCAGACCCTGGATACGTAACATCACAATACCCATACTCTTGTACGAAATAACGTTCTCTGCATCAATTCTTATCCATCCGAGTACCACTGTAGGAAAATCTAGTATATATGTGGGGAGATAAATTTCACTGTCGTTGATAACTACAAGCTTCAGCTCGTGTGTTACTTCCATTATGTATTTCATACCGACCTGAATCAATCTTAAAAAGCATATAACCACCAGGTTCTTGTCGAGCCAACTTCCAGTGAATTCAACGTTTTCTTTAAGTTCACGCAGTAAATTCATCCAATACTGGATGCACTGCTTCCTTAAAATCCCCCACCAGGCCTCAATCCGTTGGTTCATTCTACTTGTTCCATACAGGAAACAACCTCCAGCATCATTTCGTAGAAATCGCTGAATTACCTCAACATTGCCATTCTCTGTACCAAAGTCTGCTCGGACCCTTGCAGGGCACGCACCCAGTTCCCTAATTGCAGACAAGTAATATCCTGCTATCACAAAAGGATTATTGTTTGTAGTGGCAGCGTTTAGCCAGATTAACTTTCGGGAGTATCCGTCAATGCACCCGTGGATTGCTACGCCGTACGGTTTAAGTTTATCGTACCCATCTATGTGCCATACAAAATTGGGGCCGCTTGATATGTATTGTCTCCTTATCAGTCTCCGCCGGCTTCTCAGATCCACGCCAATGGGATCTAATTCCTTCAGGATAAGGCGAACAGTTTCTCTGGTTACCACTAATCCGTTGTGGAGGCATTTCATATGCATCCATTTATAGCCGTGAAGGTTCCCAGACCTCGACAACTGTGATTGAATCATATCAATGACGGCATCTAAGTCAGAAAAACTCTTCTTCCGTGTCAAGCCATATCGCTTCAATAACCGTTTGATATGTCTGAGCGATATAAAGTCAGCATGACACACTGACACAATATGGATCTCTGGAATCCATATTGCTGACTTACGGTACCGACTGGAGTTGCCACTCGCCAACGCAACATGCGTTGAGGAAACGAACGAAAGAGCCAAACACATTCGGCCCACCCTGCCCCCCCAGCCAGATAATAAGTAGGGCGCCCTAGATAATAAGTCGATCCCCCTAGATAATAAGTAGAGCGCCCTAGATAATAAGTAGAGCGCCCTAGATAATAAGTCGGTCCCCCTAGATAATAAGTAGGGCCCCCTAGATAATAAGTAGGGCGCCCTAGATAATAAGTCGATCCCCTTAGATAATAAGTAGGGCGCCCTAGATAATAAGTAGGGCGACTTGGTTAATAAAACGATCCCCCTAGATAATAAGTAGAGCGCCCTAGATAATAAGTCGGTCCCCCTAGATAATAAGTAGGGCGCCCTAGATAATAAATCGATCCCTCTAGATAATAAGTAGGGCGCCCTAGATAATAAGTAGGACGCCCTAGATAATAAGTAGGGCGCCCTACATAATAAGTCGGTCCCCCTAGATAATAAGTCGGTCCCCCTAGATAATAAGTAGGGCCCCCTAGATAATAAGTAAGGCCCCCTAGATAATAAGTCGATCCCCCTAGATAATAAGTAGGGCCCCCTAGATAACAAGTAGGGCCCCCTAGATAATAAGTCGATCCCCCTAGATAATAAGTAGGGCGCCCTACATAGTAAGTCGGTCCTCCTAGATAATAAGTAGGGCCCCCCTAGATAATAAATCGGTCCCCCTAGATAATAAGTCGATCTCCCTAGATAATAAGCCCCGATTTGACAATGAAAGATTAGCGTAATTAATATATGATAACCGCCAATTGACACAACAATCCCACTCATATTATTATGTGCAATACTCAAATGAAATAAATAAGTTTTCTGTTAACTGTCAGGAAATAGAATCAATAATCATCGACGGCGGCATTAAAGCGGTCCACAGTTTATACATTTACCTTCCTCCAGAACAGTTCACCGGTAGGAAGGCGACCATAGTTGTACCGTAGCTCTTCTCCCTGCGTGATGTCTCTTGATGCAAAAAGACATATTGTTGGCTTGTCATCTACAGTAACTACTTTGGTCTTGACATTTGGCGCTCTGTGTTCGTCATTGAGGAATTTGCCCCTACCAGAGCTCTCTGTGGCATCGATGCTGCAAACACGTGTAGGAAATAACCTCAGTTTTGATATATATGCAAATACAAGTTAGGTGCAGTGACTTAAAACATGCATACAAACTCCATACGATGTGAACAAATAAATGGATGCAACTTACATCAAAGAGTGACACAAAAGAGATTCATTCATTAAGCCAATATCATAATAATCTTTTAATTGCCAGTGATAAAAAGTGTCTAATTCAATATAATACATAGTGTGAATATACTTTTATTAAAAACTCACCACCATGTACGGGATCTGTGTTGAAAAAAGTACAGAAAAGATCCTCCACTGTTGGAATTTTGAAGCCTCCTTTCTCCTATTTGTTTTTCTATGCATTCCCCTCTGTATTCCAATATAAACTCATATTGCCGGAATGCGGTAGTGGCAAATACACCAGAGCCTGATGAGGGAAAAACATAAAAAAAAAGAAAACAATAATAATGATTAATTTAAGTTATTTAACTTCAATTAGACCCACTTAACTTAATTTCTTTATCATAAGTCATAAATCATGAAATACCGGAATATAGAATGCATATACCGGTAGTTATGATCGCTGCCTCAAAAATAGTTTTTTCATAAGATTGCACCGTTTCATATCTCTTTAAGCAGTTGTCAATACCACATGCAAGCTTCACAGTTCCACCAAATACAGGGTTCATACAGGCAAGGTTCCATCAAATTCAAGCCCTTTTAAGGCAAGCCCTAGAAAAATTTAAGGACTTTTCAAGGACAATTTTTACCTTCTCTGTTCTATTTTAAGCATACAAATTGCCGAAATTGGGACTAAATGTTATATGCATACAATCTTTGATATGCGGAAATAATGAATGACAACAAATGAATTTGGAATAATCATGCATGTTCATAAATTGCCAAGCGCTGCAGCTTTGAACACCACACCGCCGAGCTAGCGACTGTGCATATAATATAGGAAAAACATATGACTAAGCACTTTTAATGTAAGTGGGCCCACGTCGCGAACATTTGCCCGGTCTAGGGTTTAACTGGTCCTTTTTGAAATCAATCACTTTTCATTGTAACTGCCCTATTTTCAAGCAAATTCAAGTACATTGGATCGACCTCAAGGCCCATTTCTGTTTTTATGACCTTTTCCAGGCATCAGTCAAAAATCAAGCACTTTTCAAGCCTGTGCGCACCCTGATATAATGTATATCATAGTGAAGAATAATTACATTACCGTACAACCCATACCTATAAAGTCATCAATAAATTGAACTTCTGTCCCAGCCTTGTCGGCAGCAATCCGGACAAACTTGACCGCCTCAGCCTCTGCCTCAGCTTGCAGGAAGCCTGGTCTGCACCTCTTTTTTCTCTCCATAGATGAAGTTGAATGATCTATCCAGGAGACAAATCCTGGCATTTAATTTTTAGCAATTTATAATCGAAAATTAACTCAGTAGAAGCTTCACTTCACACAATTTTATATTGGATAGCAATAGCTATATTTGACTAGCTTTTTGCAGATAAAATAAAAGAATAGGACTTGCCAACCAATTAAGAAAAGCACCTTTCCACCTGTTAACACATACAGTTACTTTCCACCTCTAGCTATCACGAGTCACAAAATAATTGTTTGCATGGACAATTGTTTGTCCAATATCTTGGAAAAATTGTTTGACTGTGTGCATGTTGAAATTAGTGAATTATCATATTTAAAATGCTAAAAATACTGCTGCAAGAGTATAGTTTTAAGTTAAGATTGATAAGTTTTCTCTTCCAAGTTGCACTGAAAGTATGTTTGACTGTTTATATGCTACTATATATATGTCATATAGTAAAGACTAAAAGAGCGAGCACAAGTTTTTTGCAACAAATCAGATTGTTATAGTGTTGTAGACTGACATACCATCACATGAGTATATCTGAGAAGAATGGCAAGTTTGGCAGTTTTCATGTGCACATGCATCCCATATATAATTGCTGATATTTCCATTTAAAATTGTTATTTGTAAGTGTTAAACACATTTACAGATATTTCCCACGAATTTTAAAAACTGTGCATGTCATGCATTATCATACAAATGAATAATATTCACATTAGACACAAACTGTAAGGCCTAAAAATGGTAAAGATGGCAGAAAATGCCATTTTGGCTTAGCAGCTGTCTGCTAGTTAGAAGCTGCATGTACATATCACAGATCCTGGTCTTAAAATTAAATAAATTATTTAGTCATATAGATACAATCATTAAGTTTAAAATAGTTTCTTTATAAGGAAGATGAACTGAATTTTTTGGCAACCTTAATTAAAAACAACATGAAATGTTGATTATTTAAAAAAAAAAATGCTTTCATATCCATTTGAAATTTGTACTGAAGAGATATATGATGGTTACCAGTATCTTGACTTCTGTCAAAAATGCAAATCACCATGATAGCTGGGTATCGTTTCACTAAGAACTCGTAACTTTTAAAAGAGAGCTGCAGGATCGGTGAAGAAGGAAATTCTTTGTTTCCATTATATGTTATATGCAGACCTCAATGTAAAACAATCTGGCTAAAAAATCAATCCCAAAAGTATTAATATGCACTAGTAATTACGAAACATTACATATTCATGTTGCTCGTAAAGTTATGAGAAATCACATCTTTAACATGGGAAAGATAACGGTTACGAGCTCATAACTCTTAGTGAAACAGGCCCCTGATCTTGATAAAAATAACTTATTTTCATTCAAAATCAGTTACCGGTAGGGCAATTATGGATATATTATGCATATTAATAATATCTTATCCATTCAGCTAATATATACAGGCAGGCATAAGATAACATGGAAATAAATATTATTACATAGTTTAACAATATTGTCTGTTATTAGATTAATTATATGGCTTGTACCTTAGAACATTAGCACCATTGGAACTAGCCCCATTAGATGGCTTGTTATGGATTTTATATTGTTCTATGTCTAACAGTCTGCCGTAACCATTAACGCCATCAAACGGGGCTACATTGGAACATCATCATGCCCCTAGGGTTACAAAAAATGCTGAGTTTAAGGCAGGGGTATGTCATGTGTACCTGTACATACTGGTTTCGTTTGTATAATTTTTGTTTTGTTTGTATAATTTTTGTTTCGTTTGTATAATTTTGAATGTCAAAAATTATGCTTTTAACTTCTTAATCTTATAAATTATATAGTGTACACCACTTTAGCTAATCACAACTGATAGGGTTATCCGGATTCATTTTTTAGATATCTACCAGGAGGGGGGGGGGGGATACCTTTTTCTATCTCCGCAATTGACTGTCAGTGTCAGTCATCAAGCAGATGTATCACTCTAGCAGCAACCATAATTTAATTGTGGCATTGTTCTATTAAAACAAGACAATTGTTGTTATTTGTAACAAGGGCCAATAAAGGCTCTGTGAGAGTGAGACTGTGACAGGTTTATAAGTAACCAAGAACTGGCGAATGGCATAGAATTATTAGGTTTTCTGTAATGAGTTAAGCAACACTTATCGGTAATTCTGGTTCAGGTTCTAGTTTGTCCGTTTTCTTGCGGCCCTTGGCGTCACTGTGATTTAAAGCAGTGAGCAAGGCAAGCATTTGTAGCAAACGACAACTCGGACAAGACACAGCGATCTGTGGTGTTGTCAGTGGGTGCATTCGTTTCGCGTCTCCACTTGCTCCACTGGAGAGGACGTGGAGAAGCTGGATAAGTCGCACCAATCGAATGAAACTGGAGCAACTATGGCGGCTATGGCGGCTGCCATGGCGATTGTGTTAACGGAATTGTTTGATGATGATCTGCCTCCGTCTCCAGACATGATGTCAACAGTAACGAAAATAGTACCTGCAATACTGTATGTAATCATTATTTGATACTTATTTTTAATCAATTTTAGGAAGGCAGTTTAGGATGCTTGTAGCCTCATACCCAATTGGCACCCCCATTTATCGCCCACATGACCTTGCCCCCAAAGCTCTAGCCTCTAAACAAGACGTTATTGTCATAGGGCAGTTGGAAATTAATGGACATGTACATGTCGTCTTGTTTTCAGCTGTGTTGTGGTAAGCTGTACAGGGGCGGGGCTCAAACAAGGGAAGGCAAACCAAAGGTGGCATACCTTTTTGCTTTTGATATGGCATTCTTCCTAAAAGAACTGGGGGTCATTTCACTAAATCTAATATCTTGCAACGTTTCCTCGTAACTTTAAAAAATTGAATTGCGGGCCAAAAGATAAATTAATTAAATGTTCAATTTATCATAACTATATGGCAATCATGATTTTGAGTAATATTGGTGGAAAATAAATTGCACGAAGATGGCTGCACCCCAATAATCGCTGTATAGAGCTTATTTTACGATCTGTTGTTAAATTAGCATGTAAAAGATCCGGTTACAAGCTCGTAACTCTTAGTGAAACGATCCCCTGGACCCCCCCACCAGCCACTGGGTCGTCCGCCAGCTGTTTTAACATACCTGTCATTCATGCTAATTTATGATTACCCCCCAAGACTTGTAAAAAAAAGCCAGGTAATTGTAGATTATTATTTCATTTCAGTTTGAGAGCAGATAAGATCAAGGTTGAAGGATATGTCACGGATGTTGTTCCACACTATACGTTGTGTGACTTCAGGAGATTTTTCCGTGTCTCCCCTGCTACTTGTGAACAGATGTGTGCATACATGGGTGGTTTGCCTGAGTTTCAAGCGGCAGTGCACACAGGAGGACGCCCTGTTATTCCACTTGAGAAACAGATGTTGCTAACTTTATGGTACCTAGGAAATAAAGACACAACAAAACAAGTATCTGACCGCTTTGGGGTAACTGAGTCCTCTGTGGTGAAATGCAGGAATTTAGTTGTTAATTGCATAGTTACACATCTGAGGAGACGGTTTATTCAGTGGCCTACAGATGCAGAAAAGATTGCAATCGCTGCAGACATTGAAAGACAGCATCAATTCCCAAGGGTGGTTGGGGCCATCGATGGTACACACATAGAGGTAAAGGCACCCAAGGAGAACAAAGAAGCGTACATCAACAGAAAAGGATATCACTCAATTCTTTTGCAGTCAGTTTGCAGAGAAGACTTGCGCTTCACAGATTGCTACACTGGTTGGCCAGGGAGTGTTCATGATGCCCGGGTCCTGAGAAATTCGGATCTTTGGGATTCAGCTTTGGGACTGTGCCCTGGAGATACACATATACTGGGTGATGGTGCATACCCGATTAGACGGTGGCTCATGACCCCGTTTAGGGACAATGGCCATCTCACGCCAAGACAGAGATACTACAACAATCATCTTTCCAAAGCAAGACAAATGGTAGAACGTTCCTTTTCCCTGTTGAAAGGTCGTTTTGCTCGACTGAAGTACCTGGATGTTCAAAGCATGAGCATGGCACTCAAAATAATCATGGCATGTTGTGTGCTGCACAATATGTGCATCATTAGTGATGATAACATTGAAGAGTTCATGGCTGTTCCAGATGACAATGGAGACAATGCCTGGAATGTAGGTCAGCTGGAAAATGAGGCAGAAGGAACGATCAAAAGGGAATTATTAGCAAATTATCTGCAAGTTCGCCGTTGAACTTTCGGTTACATTCCAATGCCTTATTTTATTTGGATCAAGACCTGTTGAGTCAAACTGGTTTTAAGTTGTTGATTGCTTGGTAGAAAAGTATGACATTTAAGAGAAGGGCGTATGTTTGTTCTACACTTTTAAATTTATGCGCCTGTAAATTGAATTCCCCATAATAGATGCATGAAACAGCTGAAGCCAAACTACTGTAACTGGGAGAACTTATTCTAACCCTTTCTTGTCGAACAAGATCGACACCAATCCACCCCTTCGGAATAAAATGTAAGGTTGGTGAGGTCAATTACTCGTAAATAATGAAGACGTTTTGTTATTTTCTTTTTATTGGAATAAAACACAGCAAAACATGTTTGTCATATTACATGATATGGCTTTCTTTGTCTTAGCCTCAAAGGCAAAAAATTATCACCTGGACATAAATGCTTTCTGGTTGATCAGTTTCAGTGTGCAAATCATGAAAATTTGCAAATGATGACACGGGCTATACTCATTACGATCTACAAATGTGTTTCTTAAGGCAACCATTTTATAATACTTTAAACAAATTCTTTCATTCTTTTTGGGGGGTTTCACAAATTATGGTGCACTTCGGTCACTTAAAAAGTCTGGTCGTTGGTAAATCTTAATTAAGTTCCTATTTACAAGATTCCTATTGGTATACTAAAACTCCACCTAGGTATTGACTGAAATATATCATTTTATACTAGAACAGTACTGCTCATATTTGTCATCCTATCAGCGCAACAAAGTACAAACTTTTCTGTAAAAGTCTTTCAGGTATTATAAAAAGTCTAACACAAGAAGTAAATTACATTGGCAAGAAAACCAAATGCCATATATGGCTGCAGTCTACGTGCCTGAATACTTTTTAGTGGGTACTTCTAAAATCACGTACAACAATACCTAGTAAAAAAACACAACGTAAAAAAGTAAATTAAAAAAGACCAATAATATCCTGCAATGTAAAAAAGTAAGGTAAAAAATACCAATAATATCCTGCAGTCTACGTGCCTGAGTACTTTTTAGTGGGTACTTATAAAATCATGTACCACAATACCTAGTAAAAAAACACAACGTAAAAAAGTAAATTAAAAAAGACCAATAATATCCTGCAATGTAAAAAAGTAAGGTAAAAAAATACCAATAATATCCTGCAGTCTACGTGCCTGAGTACTTTTTAGTGGGTACTTATAAAATCATGTACCACAATACCTAGTAAAAAAACACAACGTAAAAAAGTAAAGTAAAAAAGATCAATAATATCCTGGCAAGAAAACAAAATGCCATATATGGGCAGTGAAAGTCAACAATTAAAACACAAGTAAAAATCAAACAAGACCCTGGCAAGAAAAAAACATTCATTTGTCTTGAATTGCTTTCAAGAAGTCCTTTAGGACATCAACTTTTTCCTTATGCATTCGCTCTCTCAACTCCCTTTCTTCTCTCTCTCTAGCAACAGACCTATCCTCCATATCCTTCAAAAAGTGAAGGACGTCAGATGTTTGTGATCGATGTTTTTTTTTCGGTGGCGTGTCCTGATCTGACCTCTCTTTTGGACCTGCTTCCAACTGGCCGCTGCTAAACGTGGCCACTGGCGTCACTTTCGGGGACTGGCCAAACAATAAGTCCAGCCTATCCTCATACTCGTAGGCCTTGGTTCGGCTCATTCCAGTTTTGTTTTGAAGATCCTTGGCCTTCTTATAGGCCGTTGATATGGTTTTAAAACGACCTCTGCACTGGTCGGCATTATATATCATACTCTGGGCAATCTTATCCCACATCACCTTTTTGCGCATTTTGCCTGCGTCGACCAAACTGATCATATCCTGATATGAGTCAATCATCGACAGAGTTTGTTCTCTTGTCCAAGGGCCACAGACTGCCAAATCCTTCACTTCCTCATTGGCATCGATGGCTTCTGAAAAGTAGACAACAAAAGCAAACATTAAACAAAGTGATATTCTTATAATATATAAACACTATATACAGTGTTCGCCGCAGAGCGCAGCCTTGCGCCACTGTCCCCCTAATAAAGCAAATGTCTCGTAACACTGTGACACATGCGTCCCTGTGAATGACGTTACAACAAAAACGCACTGGCTTGTCATAGTACTCAGGTGTGAACAATTTATCAACTTAAATATGGGTGCAGAACATTGGAACCTTGGCTAAATCATACATATCATTGTTTCATCAAGAGATGAAATCATACCTACATTTGCTTGGTTGTTTTTGAAATTGATGGGGGAACAGTGCTTCCTCCTTGCACAAGCCTTGAACCAGTAGGTTCGAATTTAATTACTAAACTTAGCATGCAGATGTAGATGTTCGACCATATTTCTCGCTTACCTTCACCATTCATATCACCTATTGCCATGGCATTTTCACGGATAGTTGCCAGCATAGCATCTCGTCTAGGTCCTATGCAATGAGTGAAGAGGTATGATAACAATACTAGTTACGCAGAATGTCATATATATATCAGCAAAATATACAAGTAAATATAGTTGGGAAAAGAACTTATATAATACTGTATTTCACATATATTTTCTGAAACTAATAAATAATTATTTTTGCAACATGCAAAAACAGTGACCGAAATAATTGCTATCTTCTACTCCAAAAACATACAATCAACAAATATGCACCATGTATACCTCAACATTTCTTATGTCAAAATCATTCATTCCGTGATGTTAGGTTTGTTTACTTTCGCAGTTTATAAATAACTCATCCGATAGCTGATTTAGTCACTTTAGTTGGTGGTGGCCAGCGCAGTCTACACCAAAGTCTAATTTATTATGCAGAAACCCTGGTATTGCTTTTTAGTCCTGTAAGATTTACACACTGATGCGACTTTTATATGGCTCCAGTATAAATATTTCTCAAAACTCAGTGGGTGCGATTTATACCCAGGAAATTACAGTATTATAAATAATATTTTTATATATTTATACATTTTATTCAGTTGTAAGCTTATAACCTTTTTCTTGAAGAAGCTGGTAATCCACTGCAGTCAGAGTGGTTTTCAGCACTAGTCCATCAGGATATGTCAAGGTTATTTCCTTGTAATAACTCTCTGAGCTGAAATATGAATAAATAAAGAATAAATAAGAATAAAATCTTTTATTCAGTTTAATATTAGATCTAGCCATCTGTTTAAAATGTTACATACAAATGAAGGTCCATGTCTTCCCATTGTCATTGACTAAGCTGTGGACAGGGCCTCAGAGGCTGAGCTACCTCTGACATGAAAACCTCAACCAACAAGGTTAAGGTTTTGATGCTAAGGCTAAGCCTTTTTTTAGTCCCGTGTGACCGTTTTTAGGGAAAACGAAACGGGGCCACTTGGGGCTAAGGCTCAGCTAGCTTTGACAACAAAACCTTTCACAATCTACTATGTAGAAGGTTTTGTTGAAAAGGCTATAATTTAGTAGACTCTAGTATAGGCTAATCTATTCAATAAGGCTCAACCGTCAACACGCAGTCAATGCAGAGCAGGGCAGACGTCCTCCCGCCTAAATTTAGGACTCAATACAGGCGGCGAACAACTGCGTTGACGCGCACGTTCAGCCGAAACTATGCACATTTCTGGGAGACAATGCACAGCTGATGCATGCCCTTTCGAAGGCCTGAATGTAAAATGTGGATAGAACTTATAAAATATGAAAAGACTTCAAAATTTCTCACCTCGAAGGTTGTGCTGACGCCATGTTTGTGACGTCACTCTCCACGCTTACACCACCCGTGAGTAGGTAGAGATTGGAGGCCTCCACTTTCTCCACTCTTCGCGAAACGAATGCAAAGTGGAGATATTGGAGGCCTCCGGGAGAGCAAAACGAATGCCCCCAGTGTTGACAAGGTGACAATCTCAAAAGTTTATGAGACCGCCAGGTGGTGTTTTGTTTCGCGACTTTGACGTGAACCAGGCAGTGGGAACTGCCATTTGAAAGGCGAGTCCGGGTACCAGTCTCTCGCTGGGAGTGTGGCAAGGTCGAGGCTAAACCGCACCCTTGAGGCATCCCAACCCTAATCCCAACCTTATGATAGGCTTATCTACTAACTCTAACACTAACCCAAATCCAAAACTGACCCTAACCCAAGAAGCCAAACATACTTCAAAATATGCAATCTAACGATTCATGAAACGTCATCAACGATATTTAACTTTTAAGATCCCCCCCCCACCCCCACCAAGTCTGTAGCCAGTGTAGACCTTGTTTATCTGTGCCTGTGGCCGTGAATCTGTTTATTGCAGTCAGACTGGCATAGATCTAATATAACCATTTGTGTATCCATGACCATGGCTCTCAACACGCTGAACAATTTATCCAGAGCGAAAAACATCTTGACATTGGACCGCGACCGTGAACCCAGATTTGGCGCCGTGCAGCGTTTGGCGCGCCTCACCATTTTCAAATTATCATGACGCACTTGCTCAAAAATGTGCATAAAAGTATGATATGACATGAAGAATGTCCTTAATCATCAGTTGCATTACATTTGCAGAGCCTAATTGACTCTAGAACTTACCTTTTCTAGTGGATGCTCGACGCCGTCCAGAAATCACCTCGTCCAGCACGTTGCCGCCATTTTGAAATCGGGCGGGGAAAAGGTGGCGCGACGTGATTGGCTGAACGAAACCGCCAGCTAGCTCGTGATTGGTTAATTGCATAACTGTGCGTAAAACATCCCAATGGGATCGCTTTGGTGCTGCCGTCTGGTGTTAACACACTGACTTATCAGACGATGACTCTAAACACACACACAGACAAGGGTTGTGAGATCAAAATTCCACGATCTCACTAGGACGTGTTTTATGACATTTCTGACATACTTTGTGAGATCGATCTCACAACGCGAAACGATCTCACAAGGCATCAAAATCGATAACAAACGATCGCACAAGGCCAAAATACACACCCACACACACAGACAAACCAATGTACTGATATACGACGGAAAAATTGAAGATTTTCCGTCGTAAATAAACTGTACATAAACTGGGTGCTATCGTTTATAAGCCGATAGATTATTGATACTATGAAAAACGTAACTTGTTTACAAACACATCGAAACTGTCATTACGTCTTACCGGTCACTGAGCGTTCTAGGGCACTGGAGGGCGTTGACACTGATAATGATGGAGGGGGTGATGGCACATGGTCCTGCAGAACATCCGATGCCACGTCGCCATCGGAATCATCCGTCAACGTCAAATCTGGAAGCACGTACTTCCTGTTGCACCTGTAACAGTATCATGTTAAATAATGCTATCAGATTACGACTATATACGATATGGAGAACAAGTATATATAGCCGGATGAATAAAAATCTGATATACCGGTAGTAGACGCATCCTCTTATCATTGTAAAACAAGCTGTTGGTTGGAACTCTTGATGTACTAACAAGTGATGTTAAATGGGAACAACCAAACTACAAAATAATGTATCATGATAATGTTTCCGATATCATTGATAATGACGGTGCCATTGCATGTTAATATCAAGTTTATTATGTCATACAATGGAGATTATTTAGTAATTATTATAATACTTTTTCTGTCGTTTCGGCGGTCCTTCAGCATGGGTTGTTCGAGAAGTGGAGGGCGTTGACACTGATAATGATGGAGGGGGTGATGGCACATGGTCCTGCAGAACATCCGATGCCACGTCGCCATCGGAATCATCCGTCAACGTCAAATCTGGATGCACGTACTTCCTGTTGCACCTGTAACCGTATCATTTTGAATGATGCTATTCATAACAGTAACGTTTCCGATATATATCGCCTTCAAATAATTTACTTGGTTTCTGATCTTATATCAAGGGGCTTAGGTAGTACTTATGTCTTACTTTTTCTTCCGTTTGGAACATTCAGATTCCGTTTGTAGATCAGAAGTGTCTTCTGCCTGGATCAGCTTCGCTCGAGCCCTATCATAGTCAACTGAGAGGCAACAACACACAAATTATTATTTGGCTAATCATATTATACGACCACATTGTGTTACAGGCATGTCATGGACAATAATACGTATACAGTATGTATATATCATATTTAAAATATAAGGACATATAAGGACATCTATAACGGGAAACAGGGTGGTATCATGACATGTCAACTGGATAGAAGACTAATACATCACAATTACTGGAGAGTATGTAGGTTCAACTTACCCGCTTTTCCCATAACTCGGATGGAATGGACATCCCATGAGCACTGTGGGCACTCCTGGCTTTGCACCATCTTTGACGCTTTTGAACTTTCACAAGGAGGCCAGTAGCAACATTTCTCATTTGGTTCTACAAACCATGTCGTGGGAATAATTGCTACTGTATGTGATTCAGCAAACTCTACTACTGCAAACGGGCGCATGATGCTGAAGGTATAAAAAAAGGTGCTGGCATGCAGTCCACGATCAACTACATGAAAACGCGAAAAAGGCTCCGACATGACATATATCACTGGTGATGCAATTGGGGTAAGGCCACAAACATCTCCTTGTGGGGCAAAAGGACAAATTTTCGAGACAGGCCAGATAGTGAAACTACATGGAGTGTTCCTTTCAGTCTGGCAGCCAAAGAAATCCCTAAGCTCCGGGAATCTAAGGGATAGTCGAAGAAAGAGTCATTCCGTTCAAACTGTTCACATACGATGTGTGTTTCGCCGGACTTAGAAACCAAAATGTTCCTGATCAATGCAACGTTGCCATGCACCTCAAAGCAGTTGTCGCCAGAGGAACACGAGATATGACTTCCCTGGGCATGGTACTCCTTGTATTGACGGCAAGCAAAGTAATTTCTCGGAACTGGTCCAGAAATATGGGGCTTCCGGTGTAGGTTGCATATGTCTTTTCCATTGTTGCTCGTGACCTTTCTGGACACGACTGCTTTTTCACCAATCCTGCGCACAATTTGTGAAATTGGATTCTGCGGTCTCCTGACCAATTTCTTTAATTTACAGAGATAGTTTTCATAGGGAAAGCAGGAAATGTTGTCCAAAGGTCCGTATCTTCTTGCATCCTGTGCAAGGTGAATAAGGCTATGAACATTATATACTGCCATTTCCCCTCCATAAATGCTGGAAAAGTTCTTGACAAATAAAACCAAGAGTTTCTCCACATAATCCAAGAATTCAGCACACAATGTAGAACTGAGAAGGAACGTCATAGCTACAGAAAGTACCATAAAATGTTGATAGATATGTTTTGGTATTTTGCCATGAAGGACAACAGGACCACTATATAATAGGAATTGACGAAATTCCGTAGCTTTCCACTGGCTGAATTCTAGCAGAGCCCGGGGTTTCCTTGAAAATTCCTTGGGCATATGTTGTCTAAGTGATACCATGTATTCTGAAATGACATTAAGATCCTTTGCTGACATTCTAATCTTCAAAGGACCATGGCTCCACAAAGAAATAATTCGTTTCACGACCCCTAGGCACACCATATGCATATAATCCAAGGGAAACTGTGTTACCATGGAAAGTCGTATACGTTTGAAAGGTGAAACTCCTGTATGGTGACCTTCGTCTTTCATTTCGTCGAAGGCAACATCCGACCTTTTCTTTGCTTTCAAATCAGGGAATGTCATCCTGTTATTCCGATACACTCCCGTCTGGGTGCATCGTTCACAAGCATTGTATCCTGAGTGGCCTTTTATACATTTTAAATATGCCCGTGCGGGCGCATCACATATGACAGCGTCAAGAACAATTTTGTAGTGTTTGCTCTCATGCTCCATACCATCCGTATCTATCACCTTCATCTCTTCTACAAAATCCTCTAAGAAATCCTCCACAGATGAAGGTATGCTCTTGCCAGCATATACCCCAATTATGAAAGGATCACAGGACGAAGCCTCCCTAATGGTTCCTAATATGGGCCACAGCACCTCAGTAGAACTTCGGAAAAGAGGTAATCCATCAATATTTATATGCAATGTTAGTGTATCTAAATCACTAAGGTCAGTTGACGTCAAAACAGCCTTAACAGCATTTGCTATGCCAATGTGGTAGTAATGTCCAGAGCCAATTGGCTTTGTATAACCCACACTGGGTGTTGCCAGCAACGTTCTTGGGTCTTTGGGTAGATCTAAATTCGCCTACCTGAGAATCTGTAGAAGTGTAGCCAAAGCGCTGTGAGAGATATTGAATTTTAATGCCCATTCAGCCAACAATTCCTGAACATGACTCTCCTCATAATTACTGCCTTCGTGGTTGATATCATCTTCATCTGTATCAGTTGAGGCATTACATGAGTCGCATTCACTCTCTTCTTCAGTAGCTGTGTCATTGTATGCAAAACCGGAGGTATTTCTATCAGTATCCTCCGCTTTCAAATCAGAAGAATCGAAGCCTAATGGATGAGCTTCTTGAGCAGAAGTATTACAAAGGGTGTCTTGGGCCACAATGTCATTTGAATCCAGAGATAAATTGCATGATAGAGCTTGTTTACTGTCCATAGCAGCTTCAGCAGAGATGCACTTGATGTGTTGCTGTACTTTAGAATAAATCTTTCGACGCTTCGTTCTGTCTGTATATGCTGAGTAAGCATCCATTCTGACCTTCAACTGTCTTATTGTTGGGCGTTGCTGCAAAAATCACATAATGACAGTAAAACCCTAAGACTGAAAATTGAATGTGGCCTATGATAGAAAGCCAGTGCTAGGTCTAGGCACTATATAAGAGTTCTCACATATTGATTTAAGTTTCACAATGTCTTTGTTTTAAGCTCCAACTCATAACACTTGAAAGTTAAAACTATTTATAAATTCAGACAATAACTTATATCTAATGGAGCAACTTGACGGGTAGGCACTGTATATTTATTCTGTTAGGACCTTCAACTTGAGCCTGGTGAGCGGCATGGCTCTCACCCTTCCTCCGTTTACGGCGTGGTCAGAGAGGCATGTTGCCATGTACCAGGGCTAGGCCGGTCTATAGAAAAAGCGGCCGTACTACCACAATGGCCGTATGATGTCCCCGCCCCCTAGCACGGGGGGGGGGGGGGGTGGTGAAGGATGGCAGGTGGCGGAGGGACGCTCGGCGGCGTGGTTGTATCTTTTGCTGGTCGAGTTATTATCAAAGACGGCCATCTTAACACCAAGCCGTCACCCATTCATCAAAATTGCGCCAAGTTTATGTCAATTATGATTACCAAAACGATTTAACGCTACAAGTTAGGATAGATAAAAGATCTGTGAATCCTTAAATTTGAAGATGGATATGAACATTTACCTTCTTTATATCTTGATCGATGTCCTTCTCCGCGCCAAATTCACCCGCGCAGCCACAAGCGATTTAGACATCACGTTTGAACCGAGCGCATAGTTTAGGTTGCTTTTAGATTTGATTGTCTCCTTTTTCCTTGAGTAATAATATTCAAGGTTCGGTATTTTCTTTTTAATGTATTCGCGATGGACGTGTGTACAGACGTGCGTCCCGATTTTAACCACCAATATTTGTAATCCTAATAAACTAGCAAATATCGGTAAAAACAATATCACAAAGGTCCCTTATCGCTTTTTTCTCTCTAATTCCTATTCAACATTGTATCCGTGACTCGCGGGGCATGACCAATTTAAAATCAACTTTAGTTCATTTTAAAAAATTTAATCATGCATGAGAATGCTAAATTTTGTGATATCGATTCAATTTTAAACAAAGTGCAGGCGTATTTGCGCACAATACAATACCTATATAGAGGCATTTTATGAAATGGGACCCAGATCACGAAGAATACATTTTTTTATTCAGAGGTCACGATGAATTAAACGGGGAATTCCCTGCATACAATATGAAGTGCGGATGCAAGATATAAAGTGACGATTTCCCGATTTACGGTTATTTTATAATTAATTAAAATTTCCAGTTCACGATTAATGAAAGTCCTCTATCGCTGCGGGCGGCTATATATACCCCATTCCCAGTTCATGAATAATTTCGTCAGTCCCATTTCACGCTGAAATAAAAAAAAAATTCCTGATGAACGGAAATAACACTGCCCCCCCCCCCCCCCTACGTCTATGCTTAAGCATTCACATGGTTAGCTATTCTGCTGCGATTGCCCATACCCCGTGGGGGGGGGGGGGCACTGCTATACAAATCTGGTCCCGCGAATGCCCAAGAGAGCGGACATTTGTGAGGAAAAAAAGATACCCCTATATAGCGGATATTTCAAAACTTTGACTAAAGGTCAAAAAGTGATTATGCAGACTAAGAAATGATACTCTTTATAACATTCTAAACTTAGCATGTAAGCGCATACTTTTGTTGGCCATCCCGGATCCACCAGGTCCCCAACCAAATATAGTACGTGCACACACATGTATCATTAGGGCCGATGCGTGGCCCAGCCTGGGCCCAGCCTGGTCATTAAGCTGCACGTGTTCCATCTCTCCATAGACACACAATATAGACACACAATATATCGCTCAAGGGCCCATGCATGCTCCATGTGGGCCCAGCCTGGGCAATATAGGTCATTGATCATTGGTTTGCTGTTCATGGTTTAATACTTCACTACTCACATTACCTTTCGGTGCTAATGTACTATCGCTCTAGATATATCGTTTATATATATTATAAACAAATATAGGATCCATGGTTTGCCCACGTGGGACCCATCAAGAGCCAACGAAAAAATCCAACACGGTGGCCACCAAAATCCTGTACACAAAAGTAGCCGAAAAGCCCATGCATGACCCATATGGGCCCAGCCTGGGCAAAATAGGTTATAGATCCATGGTTTGCCCACCCGGGACCCATCAAGAGCCAACGAAAAAATCCCACACGGTGCCCACCAAAATCCTGTACACAAAAGTTGCAGAAAAGCCCATGCATGACCCATATGGGCCCAGCCTGGGCAAAATAGGTTATAGATCCATGGTTTGCCCACCCGGGACCCATCAAGAGCCAACGAAAAAATCCCACACGGTGCCCACCAAAATCCTGTACACAAAAGTTGCAGAAAAGCCCATGCATGACCCATATGGGCCCAGCCTGGGCAAAATAGGTTATAGATCCATGGTTTGCCCACCCGGGACCCATCAAGAGCCAACGAAAAAATCCCACACGGTGCCCACCAAAATCCTGTACACAAAAGTTGCAGAAAAGCCCATGCATGACCCATATGGGCCCAGCCTGGGCAAAATAGGTTATAGATCCATGGTCTGCCCACCTGGGAACCATTAAGAGCCAACGAAAAAATCCCACACGGTGCCCACCAAAATCCTGTACACAAAAGTTGCCCAAGAGCCCATGCATGACCCATATGGGCCCAGCCTGGGCAATATAGGTGATAAAACCATGGTTTGCCCAGCTGGGACCCATCAAGAGCCAACGAAAATATCCCACACGGTGCCCACCAAAAGTCAGTACACAAAATACCATATATCCATGGTTTGTCCCACCTGGGACCCATATAAAGCCCATTGAAAATCCCACCCAAAGCCCAGGCCCAGTAGCCCATGCTTAGCCCATCTGGGCCCAATCCGGGCATGTTGGCTGGGATGTCAGCAGAACCCAGTGTTTTGGATAATATAATGATCAAATCATGTTTGTTTGTGTTGTATATCGCTAGAACCGAGTATTCTATATGGTATATCGCAATAGTCGAGTGTTTTGAGTATTATATCGCTCGTACCGAGTGTTTTGGCTAATAAAATGATCGAACCATGCGTGTTGGTGTTGTGTATCTCTAAAGCCGAGTGATTTGTAGAGTATGCCGCTATAACTAAGTGTTTGATGGAGTATATCCCTAAAAGAGAGTGTTTTGAGTAGTATATCGCTCGTACCGAGTGTTTTGAGCAGTATGTCGCTCGTACCGATTGTTTTGGGAAGTAGGACACTGGAATCTGGTGTGTTTCCCCCGTATTTCGCTAAAACCGACTGTTTTGTACTGTGTGTCGATCGAACCGAGTGTTGTGTGTAGTATATCGCTAAAAAAGGTTCTGGTGATATGGTACTCAAAACAACCAGTTTTAGCGATATACTACGCTAAGCACCGAGCTGTAGCGATATACTGTACAGAACACTCCGTTTTAGCCATATACCAAGGAAACACACCAAATTCCAGTATTACACACCCCGAAACACTCGGTACGAGCGATAAACTACCCCAAACAGTCGATTCTTGCGATATACTCTATAAAATACTCGGTTCCAGCGATGTAGAATACAAACCATCATGATTTGATCATTTTATTAACCAAACACTCGGTTATACCGACATACTACTCAACACACTAGGTTTTAGTTATATACCACATAAAACTCTCGATGTTACGGATATACTACACAAAACTCTCGGTTCTATCGACATGCTGTACAAAAAACTCGCTTTTAGCCATATACAACGGTAACACATCATCTTCCAGCATGACATCTACCAAAAAACTTGGTACAGCCCAAATGCTACCCAAAACAGTCGACTCTTGCGATATGCTACCACCCAAAGCACTCAGATCTAACGATACACTACACAAACACTCGATTTGAGGGTTATACTACGCAACACACTCGGTTGTAACGACATACAGTACAAACAACTCGCTTTTAGCAATATACAGCACTAACACACCATCTTCTAGCATTATAGTTCCCAAAACACTCGGTACGGCCGATATGCTACCGTTGTATATTGCTAAAAGCGAGTTATTTGTACATCATGTCGAAAGAACCGACCGATTTGTGTAGTATATCCGCAAAACCGAGTGTTTTGTGTGGTATCTAACTAAAACTGAGTGTTTGGAGTAGTATATCGCTGGAACCGAGTGTTTTGGTTGTGTATTAGTAGAATCGGGTGTGTTTACGTACTATGTCGGTAGAACCGAGTGTTTGTGTTAATAAAATGAGCAAACCATATTTGTTTGTGTTGTATATCGCTAGAACCGAGTGTTTTATACAGTATATCGCAAGAGCCGACTGTTTTGAGTAGTGTATCGCTCGTACCGAGCATTTTGATAAGTGTAAGACTGGAATTTTGTGTGTTAACTTGATATGTCGCTAAAACCGAGTGTTATGTACAGTTTGTCGCTACACCTGGGGGTTTTGTGTAGTATATCGCTAAAACAGGTTGTTTTTGTTTCAATGTCACGTGCATTTCAAACACGTCTGTATATTAACACGAACACGTCTAGTTTGTTCGACATCCAGTTGTTCGACATCCAGGATTAAAGTGCCTGTTTTAATACATCAAAGTTGCAACAATGACATGGCAGTTCAGAGGTCAGATCAATTAGCTCAACCCTCTAGCCACCTAGCGAGTCCTATAACGCTATGATACAGACGCATCATAACGTTACCATTAATTACTAATCGTTACATCCTTTCTCTTTTAAATGACAGTTTCAAAATTCATCCATCTAAGAAAACAATCAAACAACATATCAATCACACATCTTCAATCCAAGATAAACATTATAATATATACATTATTAATCAAATCTTTCAATGAGCAATTTCAATACATTGAACGGGTCATGAGTGAATGAAATCACTTGTAAATAATAAAGTCTTTAAATCTCGAAGGAAGTTTCACATCTCTCGTCTGCCTTGAGGGACGAGGGCTGCTCACAGGTTCGCGAACAGGGTGAGTCTGCATCGTAGGAGCACAAATCAACGGGGAATCCGTAGACGTCCGAGCGGGAGTCGAAGGAGCAGGAGTTGAATCAACAGGATCCTTGGCCTCGGGTTCAGGAGGGTTATTGGGAGATTGACGATGATCACTATCCGTAGCAGATTCTCTCTCGGGTGTTTTACGAAGATGCACGCGGTTTCTCCGATATAAACCGGAGTCTGTAGCGACTTCATATGACCGTCGATCCAGGCATTTGGTCACCTTAGCCGATTCCCAGGTCTTTTTACCAAGAGTGAATGGCTTGATTCGGACATAATCCTCCTCCTCCAATGGTTGCAAATCCTTGGCACTTCGGTCGTGATACCAGGCGCTACGACGATGTTTAAGGTGTCTCGTTCTCACTTCTCTTTCAGTGTTAATCCCAACTGGTTTCAAGAGAGACGCTGCTGTTGGCATCAGCGTACGAGTTCTCCTCCCTAGGAACCGTAGTGCTGGGCTAGCTTCCTCAGGCCCTGGTGGAGTATTCCGATGATCCAGAATTGCCATGAAAGGGTCATGACCACTGGCAATTGCTCTCTGCAATAGTCTTTTGGCTGTCTTCACAGCAGACTCAGACATGCCATTAGATCTCGGATAGCCCGGGCTGCTGGTACAGTGATTGAAATCCCAGCTGCGGGCAAATTGTTTGCACAAATCGTTCGAGAATTGTGGCCCGTTATCGCTCACCACTTTGCATGGTACACCATAACGCGCAAAATGGGCCTTCATCTTACGAATCACAGTTGTCGCTCGTGTGTTTTCCAAACGATCGCATTCCCAAAAGTTACTGAAGTAATCAACTAGGATCATGAAGTCTTGTCCTTGCAAATTAAACAGATCGACTTCTACTGTTTCCCACGGACGATCAGATACTTCGTGGGGCATCAAAGTTTCCTTGCTGGGGGACATAGATGAGTATGTATTACACACGTCACAAGAGCTAATAAATGCTTTGATTTCAGCGTTCATCCCAGGCCAATATACACATTCCCTTGCCCTCCTCAGGCATCCTTCAATGCCAATATGTGAAGAATGTAAAGCAGTCTTGATTTCTGCACGTAGACTGAATGGGATGACTATCCGCACTCCCTTGAAGATCAGTCCATCGTGAGCTGTCAGCTCGTCTCTAAATGGAAAGTAAGAGGTAATGAGCTGCGGCACTGCCTCTCTGTCCTCTGGCCAACCCTTCAAAATGACACTTTTTAGGGTTTGCAATACATCATCAAGGTCTGATGCCTGTCTAATCTTGTCGATTCGTTCTTGACGGATAGGAAGGAATTTCATTACATTCACATGTTCAAACTGGTTTCCTCCTTCTGTTGTCTTTAGATATGCTCTCGATAAGGCTTCAGCAATTTTGAGTTCTTTGCCTGGGCAGAAATTTAATGAAAAATCATACTCCTGTGCCCTCATTAGCATTCCTTGTAGCCGTCGAGGAGCTTGATTAAGGGATTTCTTCACAATTGCTTGCAAAGGCTTGTGATCACTCAGTATCTCTGTATGACGACCAAACGTATATTGATGAAACTTGTTTAGAGCATATACAACAGCTAACATTTCCTTCTCAATTTGAGCGTAATTTTGCTCAGTTGTAGTGAGAGCTCTGCTGGAATAGCAAATTGGTTTACCATCCTGCATTAGACATGCTCCAAGGCCTTTCTGGCTAGCATCACATTGAATGTACAAAGGTTTACAAGAGTTATAAAAACCCAGAATAGGTACATCTGTCATCATGCGTTTTATGTTGTTGAAGGCCTCTTCTTGTTCAATGCTCCATAACCATTCAGCTTCTTTTGCTGTCAGCCTTCTGATTGGTTCCATGGCATCTGAAATCTTTGGCAAAAACTTTGACAAATAATTTATCATGCCGCTAAGAGTTTGTACTTAACAGACATTCTTCGGCGCTTTCATTTGAATAATAGCTTCAATTTTCCGAGGATCTGGTGTCAGACCATCCTTTGAGACGATGTGACCATGGAATGAGATTTCATTTTGTTTAAGTTCAGTCTTGCTCTCATTCAGTCTGATTCCAAATTTCTTACATCGCTCCAGTAACTGTTTCAGTTTACAGTCATGATCTTCATTTGCCTCTTCAAGAGTATTACCACAACCATACACCAAAATGTCATCCGCAATGCAGCAGATTCCAGGTAGGTCCTGCAGCGTTGACCACAGACGTTTCTGGAATATCTCGCTACTTACAGCCAGACCGAAAGGTAACCTCAGCCATCTGTATCTGCCAAAAGGGGTTTGTACAGTTGTAAGTAAACTCGACTCTTCATGAAGTACACCGTGCCAATATCCACTGGCAAGATCAAATTTGGAGAAGACTTTTGCACCGCTGAGATCAGGTAAGATGTCGTCAAGTATAGTCAAAGGATGAAGTTCACGCTTCAAAGCTGTATTAAGACTTTGAGGATCAATGCACAGCCGAAGGTCTCCATTTTTCTTCGAACCAATAGCCAGTCGGCTGACCCAGTCGGTAGGTTGATCAACCTTAGCTATCACTCCTTGATTCTCTAGTTCATTAAGTTTATCTTCAAGTTGTTTCTTCAGACTAACAGGAACCCGGCAAGAAGAAATGGCCACAGGCTTTATCGTCTCGTCTATGGTTAATTTCACCGTACCTGGTAAAGTTCCCAACTTCTTGTCAAAGACCTCTTGGTGAGTAGACATCAGCTCACTCACAGTGCAGATATTTTCGTAATGTACAGTAATGAGGTTCATCTGTTCACTGGCTTTCTTTCCAAGAATAGATATCAAATCATCATCAACAACATGAAATTCAATGGAGTACTTTTTGCAGTTCTTGCAATTTCTTACCACAGTACGACATTTACCAAGTGGTTTCTTCTTTGTCAAATTCCACATCACAAGTTCAGTGTCACAGTCCTCAAGTTGAATATCTCTAACATACTTGCGAGGTAGAATATTAACGCTGGCACCACAGTCCACTTGGAATTTGATAATCTGTCCAGCCAATTCCATGTTTGTCATGATATTCTTGTTGAGTGAATCTTCTTTCCCTTTGACCATTAATATCATTTCAGTCTCTGAATCTGATTCTTCTCTTCTATTGATATATTGTATTGTTCTTACGATGGTATTCACGAAACGACAAACAGTTCTTGAAGCGAAATATACCTCCGAATCGGTTTATTTCTTCAAATCAAACGAAGCCGGCCTCGTTACCGGAAACACAACCACACTCTCTAATTACCGAAAAGAACGTTACATGCTTCCAAAGCAACCGAACATCCTCCCCTTCCTTGATGTGACGATATCAACACGCTAGTAGGTCGAACTTAAACTAGCCCACTTAATACTGTTTTACACGGACAGGACGTTTTAATCCACGGACGTAATGTAAAACCGCTTCATAATGTGTTCTAGTGTTACATCAATTGCTATTAATGTTTATTTACTTAAAACGCTAATAATCCGGTTAATATTCATCGTCAAAACAAACGTTATGGTGCGTTCAAAGATCCACCAGTGGACACAGTTTAACTATGGGTCGACGCATGATACTGCCTCTGACTTTGACGTCAGCGACGCGAACGCGCCCATCACGTCCAGGATAGGTCGCGACGACACGTCCCAGCGGCCACTGACCACGCGGAGTATCAGGCGATACAACGATCACGAGATCGCCAGTCTGTAGATCCCTGCTATCGCGCGCCCACTTCTTTCTTGCGTTCAGGCTAGGTAGCCACTCGGAAAGCCACCTGTGCCAGAAATGGCGCACTAGCTCCTGTACCCGCCTCCAGCGTTTTCTTGGGTTGAACGCTACTCTGTCCACAGCTTCAGGTGCAAATCTGCCGCCAACCTGACCGTGTAGAAAATGGTTGGGTGTTAGGGGCACACAGTCAGCTGGGTTTGCCGACTGATATGTTAACGGTCGAGAGTTAATCAACCCCTCTGCCCCCACCACGGCACTAAGCAGCTCTTCATCCGTCACGTCTGCGGATCCCAGGATGGCGTAGATGGCCTTCTTCGCTGCCTTAATCATAATCTCATGCACGCCGTTAAAATGGGGGGCCGCAGGCGGATTGAAATTCCACTTCACCCCGTCGCTGGCCGACCTCTCCTGTATTTGCCTTTTGTCCAGAGCCGCCAGCCCCTCCAGTTCGTTAGCGGCACCAACGAAGTTTGTCCCGTTGTCCGATAAAACTTCAGTTGGCATACCGCGTCGCGAAGCCATGCGGAAAAAGGCGTTTAGGAAAGAGTCGGTATCAAGCCCATTGGCAACTTCCAGGTGGACCGCTCGGGTGGCAAGACACGTGAACAAGCACAGGTATCTCTTTTGTCGGGTCTTGCCTCTCCCCTGTCTTGTGAAGAATGGCCCGGCGAAGTCCATTGAAGTCTGGCTAAACGCACGCAATGACACACGCGTGCGCAGTTCCGGTAATAGGGCCATTTGCTGGGCCGCGGGGGCGGCTTTCCTCCGTTTACATTCAGAACATTCCCTTTCCCACTCCCTTATCGCCTCTCTTGCCGAGACGACCCAGTAGCGTGCTGACAACTGCGCCAGCACCTGGTTTGTTCCGCCATGCAGGCAGTGTTCATGCATGTCTTTTATTACCAGCTTGGTAATCCGATGATGGCGAGGTAAGATTATGGGGTGGCGTGCTTCCCACGGCAGACACTCCGCGAACTCAAGTCTGCCAGTGCTTCTCAGTACCCCTTCCTCGTCCATTGCTGGCTTCAATGAAGGAAGTTTGGATCCGCTCGGTAACTCTTTACCAGCATGTATTGCTCGTAGCTCCTCTTCGAACACTTCCCGTTGTGCGAGCCGGAAGTAATACGTTTTGGCGCTAGTTATTTCATCGGGCGTGGTCGGTCCCGCTTGGCGTAGGCCTCTGGGTAAGCGACAGTTTTCCACGAAGCGACGCACCTTGGCATGGACCCTCGTAAGCATAGTCCAACTTGAGTATCGCTCCGGCGTCAATCGATTCTCAAGGATATTGGTGACGAATGTTTGTGCCCGAACCTGGGTCATCCCGTGTCGGTCATTGAGTGTTTTGGCACTAACCCGCAAGGTTGTGTCGATCTTGTTCTCGGGCCACTCGTTCTCCTCTTGCCCAAGAAACGATGGCCCGTTCGACCATTTGCTCTCCGTCGCAAGCGTAGATACTGTCTTTCCCCTGGTCAGCGCATCGGCCGGGTTTTGCTTGGAAGGAACATGTCTCCACTGAGCCGGGCTGGTTTTACCTTGGATTTCGCCGACCCGATTCGCTACCAACGGTTTAAATTGCCGGCTCCGACCCCGGATCCAATACAGCACATCCATGCTGTCAGACCAGAATGTCCATGAATGGGATGGTATACGTAGCGCCTTGCCGGCCGTCTCAGCTAGTCGCAAACCAACGACAGCAGCCATCAACTCCAGACGAGGGATAGTGACGGCTTGCAGCGGAGCCACACGGCACTTCGAGGCAACAAGACGACAAGTAGCTTCCCTATCGGCGTTGGTGTGTCTCACATAAGCGACGGCTCCGTAAGCGGCAGTGGAGGCGTCCACGAATACGTGCAGCCCAGTGTCCTTCGGTTCTCCAGGTAGCCGGAGACAACGAGGAATTCGTATGTTTTGCAGATCGTTAAGCTCACCAAACCACTGTCTTGCTTTTGTTACTGTCACTTCATCTAATGGATCGTCCCAGTCCAGGCCAGCTGCCCACATTTCCTGCAGAAGGACTTTTGCACGAACGGTGTACGGCGTCAGAAACCCCAAAGGGTCAAATAATGTTGCTATCCTCTTCAGGAATTCGCGTTTTGTATATGTCAAATCGTGTGGAGATTGGTTGAAGCGAAATAGGAACTCGTCTTCCATGGGTGACCACATGATTCCGAGGGTTTTGACGGCAGGGATCTCACCCCGATCGAGATCCACCTCTTTCGCGCAGTCTGAGTGAGGGATGTGTTCCAATACGTCAGGCGCGTTAGAAAACCACTTCCTGGCGTGCATTCCAGCCGCGTTCCATAGACTTGTTGTTTGATTATAAAAGTCGATGCCTTTCTCCAAGTCTGCGACCGAGTCCATGGTGTCGTCCATGTAAGTGCTGTTAATGATGGCGTCAGCGCCGACAGGCCACTCCGCTTGGTGCTGCCGGGCGTGCTCCTGGACTACAAACTGGGCCTGAAATGGCGACGAGTTGACTCCAAACACAACTCTTTCGAATTCGTATACATCCGGTTCGTTGTCCGTTTTTAGATCGCGCCACAAGAATCGATGGTATGGGCGATCTGCAGTTTTCAGTTTTATCTGTAGGTACATCTCCTTGACATCACTCATCAGAGCAACGGGGTCGCGTCGGAAACGAAGGAGAACATCCACCAAGTCGTTTTGTAACTTGGGTCCTTGTTCGACGACATCATTGAGTGAGATTCCTTCGCACTCGGCTGACGCATCGAACACGATCCTTGTCTTTGTCGTTTCCTTGTCCGGTCTTAGGACTGGAAAGTGGGGCAGATACCACACCTCATCAGGTTTCTGTTCATTAGGGGAAACTTTGCGAATGTACCCCTTGTCCTGATAATCCTGTAACACCCCTGCGTATGCCTCACCAACCTTTGGGCATTTCAACAGGCGTTTTTCAGTATTTTGCAGTCTGCGCAATGCCATACTGTAGTTGTCCGGTAGTTTGGGTCTATCGACTTTCCACGGCGTAGCAACCTGGTAATGGCCATCCCGAAACACTAGAGACTTTGACACGATGTCCATAGCGGCCTTGTCTCCCGGTTTGACAATTTGAGTACCTTGTACATCTTCAAGTTCCCAAAAGCGACGAACAAGTGCTTCAAGGTTGTTCGAATCCTTCACGAAAAAGGCGAAGTTTGCCTGAGGGCTAAGCGTCGCCATCTCGGTGTTACCGACGCAGGTCCATCCCAGTGGCGTCAGTCGAGCGATAGGCTCTCCAGGAAGTCCGCGTATGTCCTTTAATGAATACAGAAGATCAGATTGATCCACACCGATCAACAGGTCGACGATGGGTCGTGGCCCAACCTTTGGGAAGCTAATTCCTTCCAGATGCGTCCACTTGTGCTTTGCTTCATTCCAGTTCACCACCTGCATGTCTCCCGTCACACGTTCTGTGGTATACGCTGACGCTTCCTTATGCAGATCGCCGTGGACACTTTGAATTGTGAAATCAACAACAGCTGTGTCAAAACGCTCTTGATTGCCATTCAGGACGTTTACAGTTAGTTCTTGGTGGGTTCCGTCCAGACCTAGTTCCGCAGCTATGTCGCTGTTCAAATAGCTCTTGCTACTTGCCTCGTCCAATAGAGCATTCACCTTCAATTTCCGCCGTCCGTTGGACAGATAGACAGGCACTGTCCTTAGGGCGACAAACTGTAGACTTTGTATGCTCAGTCAACATGGTTCTCGGGCTTCGCTCCCCTTCCATGGTGAGGTTACCATGGGAACTTGCTTCCGTGTTTCTACCATTTACTGACCTCACTGAATCCCTGTCTCTTACCTCGGCTTCACGTGGACGGTCTGATTGAGGGATCACTCGATCCTTGTGCAGCAGACGATGATGGGATAATTCGCATCCATTTAGACCGCATGTTTGACCCCTAATGCACGCTTGGCCTTGATGACCATCCCCGAGGCACCTAAAGCAAAGTCTGTGTTCCTTGGCCACATTCCAACGGAGTTGTATTGACATGGCCCAGAAGCGGCTACAAGCCCACATGCCATGGCGAGACTGACACAGGTGGCACTTCGACTGCGGCTTCATAGCACCCTTGGTCTCGTCTTGGGTCAGGAACGTCCGCCCAGTTGAAGCGGTCTTCTCTTTTCTTCCCCAGTCCTTGTTGATTCCACGTTTAGTTTCTGATGCAGTTGTGAGGAACTCGGCTTCTCTGTCAATGAAGTCTCTTAAGACTAGCACGGTTTCCTCGCGATTACTTTCACAAATCCACTGTTTGTACTTGGCGAGCAGCGATTTGCTCAACTTGCGCTGGATAGCTATATATAAGGATCCGTTCCCTAGCTCGGCTTCATGAAGGTTGACAACGACCATATCTAACAATTCTGCCAAGCGCTCCAAATCCTTTTCGCAGTTGTCTCTAACAGGCTTGAACTGATCTAACTCTTCGAGGCGCAGAGTTAGTGCCCGTTGCTTTCCGCCATACTTCCTCTCTAGCCGAGCCTTGGCCACCTCATAAGCTTGTGCCGAGAAGCCCAAGCTTTCCACCACCTTTAACGCTTCACCTTGCAAGCTCTCTCGCAGGCGCAGCAGTTTGTACTCCGGCACTATTCTGGCGCTGTCGACACATGCATCAAAGGCTGATCGCCAGGCTTCGTAAGCTCTCTTGTCCCCAGAGAACTTGGGCAGACTCACCCTGGGAAGGAGTGCTGAGGGATCTGCATTCACGCCACTACAACTGTTTCCTGCTTGTCCCAAACCCACAGGGTAATTTTCATTGGGTAATAATTGCTGGGACCCCACTATTGTTCCATGGCGATGACCCTCTGGTTCAAGACATCCAGACTGCTGGTATGACTGCATATTTGCCGCTGACACGCTTCTAATTGGACTTGCCTGAGGCTGGGTGCTGAGAGGCTGATGTACATGTGAGGCAGTGGATAGCATTGCAGGCAGCATAAATGGCGTCGATGTAATAACCCGGTGATTAGCTGGTTGGGCCTGAGTTGCAGCCACATACTCTGATAACTCGTGTGATGCATGCGATGAATGCTGTTCACCTGGGTGAGTTGCAACGTGATTAATTGCGTTCTGATGTGGTGATACAAATGGCTGCTGTGGTCCTTTCATCTCTCGTATATGAATCTGACATTCTTCGAAAGTTCTTTCAATTTGAGACGCAATGCGTTCAAGTTCAGCCTCCCGTTGGCTGATTTCATGTCGGAATTGTTCTGACAGTTGTCTTGGAGTGCTTTGCTGTTCTGGCACCGGCTGCACGGTTGGCGGCCGGCGAGGTGCCTGAGACCGAGTTTGCGGATAACAGTGCTGTAAATGCTGTTGCACCATTCGACTATAATCACTGAATCTTTCTTCAATATCTTCGAGTTCGCGTCCTACCAGTCGGACGTTCCTGTTATCGCCGATGCCTTCATAGAATTCTTCTAACTGTTCACAGGCAAATATCACTCCTTCAAATGCTATGGTCACAGAGTCCAAATTTGAATTTATCTCTTTTTGGCCGCATCCGCTTTCCATAGATTGCAGCAACCGCGTGCTGGTGCGAGTGAATACAGCCTTCCCCTTAGCTTTCTGATTTTTCAGCTTTTCCATGGTTATGTTATATGTAAGACTCACGGTCAACCACGCTCTGCTACCAAAATGTTCTTACGATGGTATTCACGAAACGACAAACAGTTCTTGAAGTGAAATATACCTCCGAATCGGTTTATTTCTTCAAATCAAACAAAGCCGGCCTCGTTACCGGAAACACAACCACACTCTCTAATTACCGAAAAGAACGTTACATGCTTCCAAAGCAACCGAACATGTATCTTTCTCTCATTCGACATACATTTGCTTGCAAAATGGTTTTTTTCGGCCACATTTGTTTCATGGTCCTCCTTAAAGATACGCATCTGTTTGATAGACATTTGGTAAGCCACACCTAATTGTACTGTCTTGTCAAGCGTTAAATCTTCTTCCTTGAGCAACTTATCTCTTAATTAGTCATCCAGGCATCCAAACACAATATGATCCCTTACCATTTTCTTTTGTTGACCCTCAAAATTACAGTCTTTCGCGAGAAGTCTGAGTCTGGTGACGAACGTATCAAGAGTCTCACCTTGCATTTGCTTCGCTTCATGAAACATATAACGAGCTGTTAACTTATTCTTTCGAGGGGCAAAGTATTGGTCGAATTTCTCCAGTACAATTGCTAACTCTTTGGAGGGGTCGCGGTCACCTTCTGGTGCAGGAAATTCACAGCCATTATAAACTTCCAGCAACTCGTCTCCTCCCCATGTCAACAAAATGGCTACCTTTTCTTCATCCTGCTTGTTCTTTTTTCCAGTGGCTAAGATGTACAAATCAAATTTCTGTTTGAAATGCTTCCATGCTTGCGCCGTATCTGTCGTAGCCGTTGTACTGAATTGTCCTGGTGGTTGAATAGCTTGAGCCATCTTCTTTCTTTCTTTCTTTCTTATGTCTTCTCTTTACTTTCTTATAAACTCAAACTAACACACCGCTGCCACCATGTTTCAATGTTACGTGCATTTCAAACACGTCTGTATAATAACACGAACACGTCTAGTTTGTTCGACATCCAGTTGTTCGACATCCAGGATTAAAGTGCCTGTTTTAATACATCAAAGTTGCAACAATGACATGGCAGTTCAGAGGTCAGATCAATTAGCTCAACCCTCTAGCCACCTAGCGAGTCCTATAACGCTATGATACAGACGCATCATAACGTTACCATTAATTACTAATCGTTACAGTTTTCAGTAGCATAACAGCGTTCCCGCAGCGGGCACGACCGCTGCGGGAACGTGTGTTAGTTTACATAGACGATATTATAGTTATGGCGCGTGGAAGCTTTAACGAAGCAGTAATTTACAAGGCGTATTTGATAGGTTAAGGAATGCTTGCTTAAAGATAAAAGCCAAGAAGTGTCATCTATTTCAAAAAACCGTTTCTTTTCTCGGACACATAGTGTCTCCAGATGGAATAAGATGTGACCCTGAAAAGGTATCCGCTGTAAGGAACTGGCAAATACCTCAAAACTTAACCGAAGTCAGGAGCTTTCTGGGACTAGCAAATTATGATAGGAAATTTGCTCGTTTGCTCAGATTGCTCACCCCCTGACTGACCTTACAGAAAAAGGCAGACCGTTCGTGTGGACACCTCAGTGCGAACAGGCATTTAACGAGCTGAAACATAGGTTGACTGAAGCTCCGATATTGGCGTATCCATCAGACAACAGGGATGATGGGTGGATCTTAGATTGCGACGCTAGCCAATTTGCTCTTGGAGGGGTCCTCAGTCAGGTACAAGACGGGAAAGAGAAGGATATTGCCTACGCGAGTCAAACTTTAAGCAAGTCTCAGAGGAATTACTGCACGACTTATAGAGAATTGCTTGCTGTGGTCTCGTTCGTAAAGTATTTCAAACATTATTTGCTAGGCCGTAGATTCACAGTTCGTACCGATCATAGTTCGCTGAGATGGTTGTTGAACTTTAAAGACACTGATGGGTTAGTTGCTAGATGGCTGATGTCGCCACAGACTTTGATATTGAGCACAGAAAAGGTATTAACCACGTTAATGCAGATGCCTTGTCCCGTAAGGGCCCAATTAAGAGAAGAAAACACTGTGACAGGGACTTGTGTCCAGAGTGTGTAGCGGGTGTAGTTAGTCAAGTAGATACTGTTGAAAATAGACCGGTTGCCAAAAAAGGCCAATATAAATGTGTGACGATAGCTAACAGGGAACATGGGCCCAGTGCATATGTACAGAACTGTGATGACAAAAGCCACACCAAGGTTGTGGAGTCACTAACAGCAGATGGAACAGCACTCGGTCAAGTGTACGTTGTTGAGCTAGGTAGTGATGGTGGAAGGGGTGAAATTGCTCAAGAGGAGCAGACGGATGATGATGTACTGTTTCCAACACAGCCGAGGGAGACTCTAATTGGCTAGACCAATGGAGCCCTGCTGAGTTACAACAGTTACAGCGGAGTGATCAGGCAATCAATAGGGTTATTGTTCTGATGAGTGAGTGAAAGAAGAGCCCAGTAAAGGCAGATCTTCTAGCCGAAAGTAGAGATGTGAGAGTATTATGCAGTCAATGGAACTTTTTAGAGATGAAGGAGGAATTATTGTACCGGAGATCTACTCCAAGACGTTTACTTGACGTAACTCATCAATTAGTCACACCCCACAAGATGAAAACTCAGATTTTGAATCAGTTACATAACTCTAGATTTGGTGGACATTTGGGCGTGAAACGAACGCTCATGAGTCAGAGTCAGAGATTTTATTGGCCACAATGTCAGGCAGATATCATTCGCTGGTGTCAGGAATGCTCTACCTGTGCCCAGGTAAAACCAGGGCCTGGTTTCAAAGCGAAGTTGCAGCCAGTTCCCTTCCGAAATAAATTGGATCGAATAGCATTAGATATACTGGGTGAGTTACCCGTTACCCGAAACAGAAGCAGGAAATAAATATATTCTGGTTATATCAATTTACTTTACCAAATGGACACACGATGTTGCTATCCCAAACCAGACTTCTCAAACCATAGCTGATAAGCTCATGACCGATTTCATTGCATGTTTTGGGGTACCAAAGCAAATTCATACTGACCAAGGGAAAAATTTTGATGGCAATTTATTTAAAGAATAATGCCTATTATTGGGGATCCAGAAAACGCGCACTACCCCATACCATGCCAAAAGTGATGGGCAAGTTGAACGTTGGAATCGCATCATCCAGCAAATGTTGAAATCTCTTGTCAATGAAAACCGAGATGACTGGGATGACCATCTGCCCTATCTATCTATGGCCTACCGGGCCTCCACTCATGAGAGTACAGGTTGCTCCCCAAATCTGATGATGTTTGGCCAAGAAAACAGCATGCCCATTGATGTGATGTTTGGTCGACCCCCACAAGGTGGATCTACCACAAATTGTTCCATTGAATATGTGGAATGGGTCAGTAGTAGTTTGTCCAGCACTTACACCTATGCGAGAAAGCAATTGGATGCGAGTGCAAAGAGACAGAAAAACTACTATGACATGAAAGCTAAACCAACCCAGTATGATGTAGGGTCTTTTGTATGGCGATGGTATTGGCCAGCAGCAAGGGGTAAACTAGCCAAAGGATGGGTTGGTCCATACAAGGTTATTGAGTGCCCTAATGTCATCCATTGTGTCATCCAAAAAACACCTGATGATCCAAAAGTCCGAATCCATATTGATGCCCTCAAGCCATACCAGGGGGAAACCCCAATGAGCTGGGTTGCTGACATACCCGAGGACAATGTATCAGAAATAAGAGACAGGGATACCCCTGAAGATGAAATTGACGAATACCATTCTGATGACTATAATATTGATGAATACCATTCAGATGACCATAATATTGATGAATACCATTCCGATGACCATAATATTGATAAACCTTACACCATGCCAGCATTTGGTAGAGGGAAGAGGATGTCGAAACGTCCCCAACGTTACTCACCAGATTAAATGGAAACAGGTGTTACAAAAGGTTTATAGTATTTTTTTTTCAGGCACCTGAGGGATTCGTTTTCCCCGATCTGGCCGACCTGCCAGATCTGTGGGGTGAGGAGTGGGGTGGACTGGGCCACTAGACATGGCCAGCTCCGAGACATCTCCTCCCCCCCCCCCCCCCACCTATCTGAAAAAGCACCAGCAGGTGAAACACAAATGGCGTCACCAGCTCCAGCAACTACCTGCCCCGTGGAGGGATGTGAGGGGACATGGACCCGGGTTAACTTATTAAGAAGACACTGGATGGCGGTCCACATGGCCTTCGTTACACTATTCTTGTGCCCGATCCAGGACTGCGGGTTTAAAAGCCCCCGCGAGGACAAGGTCAAGGACCATGCGGGGAGGATGCACCAGTCAGCATTCCGGTCACCATTACACAGAAATGCGAGGTTGGCCAAGCTGCCACAAGTTACGGTAGCCAACCGGAACTTTGTTGACCCTGGGTTAGCCTCTCCTCCAGATATACTGGGTAAAGTTTTAATGCCGTCACCAGCCACAGCCCAAGCCCAGTTGATCACCGAAATAGCTACCACCCGAGTGAATTTTTTAAAGAGACATTCCACGGACCAGCAAATCCAGACACCACCGAAAATACCTGCTTACCACCCGACCCCAATTGTAGCCGACCAAGACCAGCCCTTTAACAAAGAAGCCATTTGCCAGGAGATTTTTGCCAATGACAGTAAGATACTGCAGCTACAACAACGAAACCGAGAACTGAAAAGAACTCTTAAAGCCAAGGAATTAGAACATACCATAAAGTTGTGGTAGCTAAAGATGGCATTTTAGACAGGTTATACATAGACGCTAGTAGCAAAATATTTTTTAACAAATAAGACTTACATTGGCGTGCCATACAAGGTTCTAAGAATTTTGGTAAGTAAACTCAGGAGAGTTTATTTCTTAGAGGAGAGGGTGTAATGTGGGGATTTCACCCCAACTAATTCTTACTGTAAAATCTTTTCAGATTAGCCATGTTTCTATTCGGAATATCCAGATAGTTAGCACAGATGCTTCATATTTCAGTGTAAACCGCGGTAACTTGTTGCTCATGGTGGGGCGCAGCCATGCTACTTTTATGAACCGCGTTGTAATTGGCTGAGCAATCACTCTATGTTGTTAAACACGCTCTCATTCGCTTATCTACCGCCACATATTGTAACGCGGCATTATTTGGGTCGCTATGGAAAGACAATAGTCGTTGGTAACCAATTTAAATAGTAACTATAGAGAATTGATAGATGCATGGAAACAATATAGGGTATTTAGGGTTTCTGGGGTTATCAGGCTTTTAGAAAGTATAAAAGGGAAAGCAGACGACAAATTAGGGTTCTTCTGTTTATTCCTTGGGGATACAGCCACTTGAGCGCTGAAAAATCCTTTACGGGGGAAATTAACAGAGAGATCCATAGACGGCACTACGACCGTGAGTAACATACAGTAAGCTTAGTCTCTATCTGGCCTACCTGATGGCTTAGGGGAGAAGTTATGTGAATGTTAAGGGGTTATTTATCTGTAAATAATATTGTAAATAAGATTGTACTTATAGGACCTTATCAGTGTTCCTTATAGCCTGTTTCTATAGATAGAGATGGTCAAACGACCGGTGCCTGTGCACCCATATTTATAAGTTATATATCATAGATCTAGCCTGTTTCTAAAGATAGAGATGGTCAAACGATCGGTGCCTGTGCACCCATATTTATAAGTTATATATCATAGATCTAGCCTGTTTCTAAAGATAGAGATGGTCAAACGACCGGTGCCTGTGCACCCATATTTATCGATTTATATATCATAGATGTAGCCTGTGTAGGATAGGGTGGGGCAAGACGCCCAGGTGGGGCAAGACGCCCAGGTGGGGTAAAACGCCCATGCCCAAAATAACCCAGACGCGCATGTTCCGGAAGACTATGAGTGACGCATGCATGTCACGTGATCATATCCGAACGTCTTCTGGAAGCGTGGGGTCGAGTATGCAAAAATAAGTATATCATTGACAAATTCCCATTTTGACTTCCTTTTTGGTAAAATTGCTCTAGAATTATTGGCTCACCATAGCTGACTTATGAGGAATCAGGTCTGATTACCAGGTCAGTCACAATAACAAGATTATAAACTGTAACCATGTGTCTATGAATTTGGGCGATAATTGCATAAAGGCGGGCTAGGCGAAAATAACATTACTGTTGTCTGAAGGGGTAAAACGCCCTCTTAATTTTGGGGCAAAACGCCTAGCAGATTCTTGGGTAGACGTTTTACCCCATTGGTAGGCGTTTTGCCCCATTATCAATTCTCTCATTAAAAATATATTTCTTGTTTAACACATAGATCGAAAATTCGTCTACTTCATTAATGTTCATCATATAATAGAACATAATGGAAATGATTAAAGCTGGTCATACATATATTATTCACCTATATCATGACTTTAAAAACTAAGCTTTTTGCCCCACACCGGGTGCAAAACGCCCCAAAATGGAATTTTATCTTTTCGTTTTCCACGCCTTACGGTTAATATTTACAAAGAAATCCATGTATCATTAACGTAGAGCCATGCGTGATGAAGGTCTCTGACGTTATCTAGATTTGCTCGTACCGTACTGAAAATAAATATGGCGCATCTTGCTTAAGGTAGGCGTTTTGCCCCACTCTACCCTACATGTAACCTGTAATGAGTATCCGGAACGTCTAATACAATTATAAGTATCTAGCAGAACCTATCGACTTGGTGTCTTTACTTCGAGCCTCTGTACGTCGGACCGACCCTCGACGGGACACAGATATTTAATCTATCATTATTGTCTGTGGTTCGTTAATGGTCCTCTCGGCCTACATGCTAACTTTAGATAAGCGAACTTTAATCCCGACTAAACAGAGAAGGGATTAGCTAAACACAAACCCGCCCAATTCTTCACCGGAGATAACGAACCTGGGTTAACTACAAATAAAAGCTAAATTTCGCCACATTCCAAAGGGATTTAAGCGCCCCCTAACGGCGGCAGCAACCCGCGGACAGCGAAATCCGATACATAATTTATTTACTGATCGTCATTTGTCATGAACAATATCTGTACATGTTCATTTAAGGAGCTATTCTCTTACTAAATGTCTAATGAGGTTCACGTAGACAACCTGTAAGCGCAAATACGGTCCCGTTTAACTGTCAATATTCCGTCTTGTCTCCTTTTGTGATCCACATTTGACTTATACGGTATGTATTATTACAATACGTAAAAAAAGTAACTGGGCTAGATACTGGAAAGTAATCAGTCTCTTCCTTTGCCTAAGAAACACGCAATTGTATGCTTGATCAACCCATATGGCCAAATGAGCCCAGAAAGACAGTTGTAAGAAGAGTCAAATTGATTAGCTTCAAGATGGTTGTTATTCCTTGAGCGACTCGCTGTAGGAGCCAACGTAGGGGTGTGTAAAAGAGTAATGCACGCACACGAATGCTCACTCACTTCAGCCGCTACTGGAAAGCAACTCGTAACCAGTTCAACGATCTGCTGGGGCAGTTCAACAAGACTTCCCCACAGTGGTTTGTACCTTGAACAACGGGCTTGTCATGTCGCCTCACAACTTATAAGCCTTCGTTGAGCTACCTAATTTGTTTGTGGAAAACTGGTATATGTTCACTCTTAGCTATAATAGGCCATGTCCTGTGAAGGTCAACCCCCCGCCCCCATCGACCCGGCTTATTCTTATACGTACGAATAATACGGTAGAACATATTCGTACGGCATTTACTGGGCTCTTTCTAGATAGAGGTGAATAACTCCTCACGTACAAATAATACGGCAGACTAGTCGTACGGCACTCAGTCTGCCATATATAGATCGAAGTAAATAATTATTAAAGACGAATAATACGGCATTCACTCTGCTCCATATAGATCGAGGTGAATAGTTCTTTACGTACGAACATATTCTGATTAATTCTTATGTAGGTATTACTAAGGAGTGCAGGACTCGCCTTCAGCCTCGCGAGTTGAATTGGTTTGGGTGACGAGACTCTCTCTTCTAATGCTTTTGTCTAAAATTTAATGAAATATATAGGGCATATAGACATAACATGAAGAGGCGATTTGGCGGTCTGTACACTTTGCTAGGAGGCCTTCTAATAAAATTTGAGTAGATTTTCAAGAAAAGTGAAAATGGCTAAAATATACTCCACAGAAACATTTTTTTACAGATATTTATTATTGAATGAACATTAAATTAAAATCTGCACATATGATGCTAAGAACCGCGATCGATACTTTGCAATTTCTATACTAGTTTTAGACTTGATTAAAAATGATTCAATTATTAATACCTGGGTTTACAAAATCCGGAAACCTCTTTCTCTTTCGTTGACGCTTGTCATGAATCTCTTCATCTTCAGTAGTAAGATTAAAGTTGTCACATTCGTCAAAATCGTCTGCATGTAGAAAGGAAGTATAATTATTGTGTCTAATGAAAATTAATGAATCCTCAACACATCATGCAAGTACTGCGGTAGGTAGGACAAGTAATGAGTTTGCTGGAAAGCTTGTTTACCATATCCAAGATGTAGAGGGGCGTAAAATGACTATGCATATGTAGTTTTTGAGCTAATACCAGTGACATATTTGATAAGTTCAAGGGTTGATATTTGAAGAAATACAGGAATACAGAGATACTAATACTGCGGTCCTGTTTGGTATATGGAGGCACTCATGCCCATGCATATCAATTGAGATTTATGGTTGTTGGAATAAAACAACACTTAATTACTGGTATATTTAATTCTTATTCCGGCCAATGGCAGTATGTCAACCATCACCCACAATCACAGAAAAGAATTACACACATGAATCTTTCTCATTTATCTCACCTGAGACATGCTTCACTTTAACGACCGGGAATGTCATCCAGTCGTCTTCTGGGTGTTTTTGTCCTTCCAAATACTTTGATGCATCCAGAACAGGTGGCCACCATACTCTATTACCCTTCAACCAGGAACTGGGTATCACCCCTTCCTCCTCCCGTTTGTCCTCCTTCCATGCTGCTCGAGTCCACATCTTAAATGTAGAGTTCAAATGATATTATACCACCTTTGAATTATTTATAGTCCAGTACATATTACAACTGTTAACGACTAGCTAATATCCATCAACAAGTGGGACACATGCAAGGCCATTGGGTAATTCTTACATCCACTTGGTTAGGGATGAGAGTGATTAACTTGTGATCCGGGCGCAATTATTAACTGTGTTCATACACTTGTAAGATTAATTACCTTCAGCTTCTCTCCCCTTCACGTAAAAGGGGAAACAGAGCAAAGCCTTCATTAGCCGGAAGGCATACCACTTTGCGAACCAAATCCTTTTTTGCCAACAGCTGTCTATTGGCATGGGCAAAATTCCTCAAGTAGGCAATATTCAGCAATTTGGACTGGCACGGAACATTGAAGAAGTTATCAAGGTGACGTTGGTTAATAACGTCACATAACCATTGTCCATTCCTGTTTTTTTTCCCTCACAAATGCAAAGCTGTCGTTTTCCAGAATGAAGCAGGAATCTTTTCCATTATTAGACACATGCATTGGCCTAATCTGAACCTTTTTCAACACTTGTGCTTGGTCAAGTTCATAGTCTCTTGGCAACTTGAACCACAGGATTGTGAGCATTTTTTACTTGGCGCTTAAGGGCCATTAGAAGCGGCATTGTGAGCCTGAAAAGTTTCAAGTGTCGAAAAATTGTTTGCACTCTATTGGTGCTATTTATAAACATAAGCTAATAATTGATATACCATTACAGTCTATGCACCCAGAAGAGCTAAATAAGCTATAGGGCTGTACAGTTCTCGCGGATTCTATTTCCGGTTTAGGTCTTTTGGGGACCAACAAAAAAACACGTGCTCTTAGAACGAGTGCGCATCACGCTGGTGCCTTGCTGCAACTGCGTGACTCTCACTCATTGTAGTCAACGTTTTAGTGTTGGGAACCGACCGGCTGCGCGGTTTGTGCGTGAAGAATCGAGTGGGTGTGAAACTATTTTTTGTTTGCTTTGGTCCAGGCATGGCTAACTATAAAATCATAATATAATTCAAGATAAGACATTTATCTCTCCATAATGCATGTGATCCGTTCGATGAGACTGTTGGAAGCGTTGTATTTTGAGTCAAATCATCGATGTTTACAGTTCTACGACAAACGGAGCACCATTGTCCTCACCTGCTCAGTCCATATAAGGAGCGTTGTTACGTAACCATAGATACCGCGCGCAGACACGCGCGTCATTATGATTATTACGTCATACGACATGGAAAACCCCGCGCAGCACGTTAGATCGCCTGACACTGACAGTCACTCATGAGACAACCGCATTCTGGTTTATCAACTGCCTAACCGCTCATACATTACATAAATCTACTCGGATGGTTATAATTCGGATATGCACATAACTTCAGTGGTTATTTGTGCTTCCAAGGGCAGCTTTAGCCGATCTTGTGTGTGAGGCGAGTGAAGGCAAACAACCGGAAGATAGGCAGCACGTACAGGCCGTTGATGCTAGGCATTGACGTAGAGCATAGGTATCCCTGTCTCGTGGGGTCTCGATAAGATCCCTAAGTGACTGTACAGCCCTATGGCCATGAAATAAGGGACATAATTTTTTGAAATTGTGTATCATTGCGAAATATTTTATTTCAGGCAGTGCCGACAGAAAGCGGCCAGTTGAAAACTTGCTAAGCCTCATCCAAATGAAAGTAGACGTAATGGTTTATTGCCAACGAGGCTTATTTTGTTAATTTAACTGAAATTGGAATCTTACGTAAGACTTCAAGTTACCTTGTCGTCCCAAGTTTTTGTAAAGTTGGTCGTCATTTTTCACTTCTGGTTCGCAGAAAAGTAGTCCGTTTTATGGCACATTAACCCTTTATTTTCAAGAGTTCACAAATCAACACAACATGTGTATTACTAGTCGGCCATATTGAATCTGCTTTATTTCAACCGGGAGCATTCGTTGCGTTACACCCATACGCACGGGGGATCATTCCTTATTCCACAATACTACAGCCGCCTTCGAACAAATCGAAAAAATGGTCTGCGACAGCAAACACCATGAATATTGACATGTGTCTGTTAATCGATAATACATAATGGTAGTAAATGCTGGCTTACCATAAGGAAAATATAAATTCATTTGCAAAAGGCCTTTGGCAATAATGAGTGTATTGCCAGACAAATCCGGCTTCGGAAAAGCAATCCTAAAAATATATCCTCGTGTGAACAGGTGAAGACGACCATATATGATTCCATGCAAATATCGTATTATGATTGAACCATGTACTCGCCATGAAATAGAAAAAAGCTAACCTAATATTATCGGGATATTTCTCAAATTTTTTATCAAATTTTTAGGGTGAAGCTGTGCGTGTGGGTCGTGGCACACACAGACATGTGTTCGATCAGTGGTTTCTTGGTCTCCAGCCATTGAACATGCTGGTTATCAGTCAAGCAGATCACGGAGAGTTCACGCTGGGGCTGCATATTGTTACACTGAGACATTAAAATTTGCCAGATTACTTAAATGTTAAATGCATTTCAATAACCAACTGTTCGCCGCTGAGATTGAAATCCTTGCAAGTGACTTCAGTACCAAACGGGTTAATATTGTGTGTGGTGCCCTGTGGCATGTCACGCGCTGGCATGTAAACAATCACCTGCGACCTCGTCGTTGGAAATATGACTTGACAGCAATCTGAAACATGATCGAATGATTTCTTTAACTCCATTATTTTTGTTTATTAAATTACTAAAGTATCCTTGTCTGATTTAGCTGAAATGTATACCGATTTCTTGAGAAACCTGCGAAACTAAAGCACGTGCGGTAACCGAACAACATACTTTGGGTGTCGACGTCTTACTGAAAACATAGTTCCTGAAGTTGGTGACCTTTTCCGAAGAAATATGGGCAATTTATGTCAATTCAGTTATGAAATATGGATACATGTTTGGATTATATTCAGTTCTAGTGTATATCAGCTAGAGACTGGCGGATTATAGACTGGTAAACAAATGCGTAGTAATATGAGACTATGTGCGAAGTGTCCACGAAAAAAAGAGGTGAAGAAGACCCACAATATATTGGAAAATCCCAGGTAATGTGATGTGATCACTCTGATGAAGCTCCATAACTGGTAGGTATGACGTTGTAGAACATGCTTGTCAAGCATAAACGTAATCCGACAAAATATGGCGTGGGTTAATCCAGTCTAAAATTAAGCTTTGCTTAAATGCTTCTATTATCGCCTTCGGTCAAAAATGGCGACTAGCCGAGGACACATGTTTACAGAAAATCATCTGTCAGTCAGTAATATGGGTTTAGTAACGTTAAATTATTCTCGTTGGTTCTACTTCGGACGATTGGGGAGACAATTAACTTAGTTTTAAGAGATATTGCTGTGGTTCTTAGGATGTGCACTTCTCACCATATTTCTTAATTTTCTTGTAATAAATAGGAAAAGGTGAGTGGTTAGAGCAAAGGCATGACTGGGGCTTCATTCATAATTTATCCGTGGACATTGTAGCAGAATATTTTAACAACTAAAGAGAGGTATGGCAGGTAAAACAAAATTTTCAAAAAATTACTCTGGTGTCAATAAACCGGTTCTACTGGCCCTTAACAATCTGTAGATGATTTTCAAAGGGAAATGCTAATACCCCATTCAGTGAAGAACCAAACTGAGTAACATCGTCAGCAAGGTGAATCAGGTTGTGCACATTGTACATGACAAATGTATCTGTGAAGATTTCTCTGCTATTTATAACAAACAAGTTCAGTAATTCTCTTGCATATTGCAGATAGGCATTACGCTTGCCATCACCGGATTCAAGTAACATAGAGACACCAACTGACAGCAACAAAAAGTGTTCATATGTTTTCTCTGGACCAGAAAACTCTGCGGTTGTCTTTAGTGTATCCCTGGATCTTGCAGCGCTCACAAGAATAAAAGCCAGTGTGACCTTTTGCACACTTGATATAGCTACAAGCAACAGCATCACAAACAAATGCATGGAGAGTTACTCGGTACACATTGCCATCAATATCAATTCCATTATCCGTCAGCTGCCTGACTTCTTCGAGGAAGTCATGTAGATAGTCACCAAGTGGTCTAGGTTTTTCCTCACCATAAAACAAAGCTACTATAAATGGTTCAAAGTCACCAAGTCTTACTAAAATTGGCCAGAACTGTGCTTGAGATGATCGAAAAAGAGGCACTCTATCAATGATGACTTTAAGCCGGAACTGAGTGTTTGCCTCTTTCAGGGAAGGATTTTGAGCAACCAATTTTAATAAGCCACTTTCTATCCCAAAGTATATATACTTTCCCCCACATTGGTCATGATACACTACTGATTTGGGAGTTTTGAGAGATGTACGAATATCTCTTGGAAGTCTGTGACCTTGGGATCTCAAAATAGATAGTAGATTGTTTAGTTGGGCTCTACTGCATTTACTGTCTGTCACCCATTTGGCGAGTTCTTCACCAAGATCAGGCAAGACTGGTTGATCTTCATCAGAATCGGATCCAGATCTTGATATTGTATCACTGAACTCATTTTCTGAGACAATATCACCATTTTCCAGTTCAGAATGTTCTGTATTGGAATGTTCTGTATTGGAATGTTCAGGATGGTTGTCATTTGAGTCGCTAGTACAATCATCATGTTGATCATTGCTTTGATCCTCAAAAATATCCTCATCAGTTTCAGCAGAAACATTTATTGTGTCGTCATTTGCTATAGATTCAGCATCTTCGCGGCATTTTCTCCAAAACGCTTGTAACTTGCCATGCATAGTCATATATATGATGTACTGCATAAGAAATAAAAAAGTACATTCAATGAAAGATGGCATTTATTTATATATCCATGCAATAATTATTTTTAAATGCTTTAAATAAGAAAAAAAGTGAATGTCTCACAAAATAGAAACTGAAAGTTTCAGCCGCATCGCTTGATACATAACCTTAGAAAAATCAAACAGCAGTGAGAAGACCTAATATAATTAGCAGTGTTATGCATATTTACACTGTGCAACAGGGGCTGTAAAACGAACCTCCTCATGCTAATTGGAGTTAAAATCAAACGTTTATCAACATCCCCTACCAAAAAGAAAGATAGTTTTTAACTGGTTTCTAGTTAAGTTATAACTGAAAACTATAGTTAGTTTTCAACCTGTGCTCAACTGTTCCTTTTCTAAGCAAGTGGATTACCAGTGAAAAACTAGTTGAAAACTCACGTTTACAAGCAAGGCCAGTGAGAATCTTGTTGAAATCTTATACTTTATGGTTTCTCTGCCACATGTGCATGGGCCTATAGGATCTGTAGAGTATGTACATTTTAGAGAGGCCAGCAGCCTGGCTACTTTTATGACCCATTCAGCTTGTGAATTAGGGGGGTCCCAGTTGTTGGATATGTTCCTCTGCTGGTGGCCCACTTGGACTCGTAGACTAGCATGTTGGTCATGTACTACCTACGGTTGCTGTACACATTTAATTAATGTAAAGAAGCCAAGCCAGCAAGCAGCCAGGCAAGTCTTCAGTGCTGCTTAGGGGTTGACCTGCATACGAGTGAATACCAGTTTACCTGCACCCAGTGGCTGTTTCATTCTGTGAATAAAAACCTTAAAGCTCTATTTTGTGTTTCTGTATGTCTGCACCTAGCTAGTGTACAAATGTATAGTAACTTTTTAGCTAGTCCCTGGTGGGTAGTTAGGTCTTCACTGAAAACTAACTGGGATCATGTTTCATGAGCAGTAGCTATAAACAATTTAATCCAGATTAGAAGTATACTAGGACTTGGCATCTACACAAGCAACACATTCTAATACACCAACTCGACTCCGATGATAGCCAGTGGCAACTCGCCAAACTGAAACTGGGCAGAAATGGATGGTAGAAAATGTGTTGTGTAAAATTAGAATGCATGGAAAACTATGTAAAAGAAGCCTCATTAAAAATATTATTATAACTTATTTTTTACAAATCTGTGTGGCAGAATTTAAACTTGGAGGGCGTGAAACCGGTTATACGACATGCAGAGTTAAATTTTCCACAAAACTGTTGACGCGATTTAAAATCCATCGACGCGATTGGAAGATATAGACGTTTTTATCAGGCTCACATTATAGCATGCCATGAACATATTGTCGTAAAAAAATTAGTCATGTCACTAGGTCATGACCTGTCCCTAATATATGGAACTAACTTTAGAAACTTTTGGCGAATCAAAAGATTCGGTACAATTTGATCTGTGATCTCTTTTGTAACATGCCTCATAAATGGTTGAGCGGAATTAAATGAATATGGTGACGTCATATCGATCGAGGGAAAAGTACGCTGTTTACCCTCGTTCTAGGGATATCCCTTGACTGATCGAGGGTCGTCTTCGACCTGTTACCACGCCCGTAAACGGAGCAAGGGTGACCCTTGCTCCGTTTCTGGGCATAGTCAGAGAGGAATCTACCAGGGCTAGGGTAGCCGAAGTTACCCAATTTTCCCCAGAAAGCTTCACACCGGACTACGGGGCACGATAGCCTGAAATCAGACGTTAATGTCTATCCCTCAAATCACAGGCACTTGAATAATGGGGGGGGGGGGGGGTTATAACAAAAGGAGGCGCCCCCCCCCCATGATTCAAGTGCCTGTGCCTCAGACTGTCTTACGAGTCACGCTGATACGATGGCGTCCAGCAGTCCAGTGTGACGTTTCTTGAAATTGAATTAGGCGACTTGGGGCTAATCCCTATCAATCATATAAGTTTAGCAGAGATTTAGATATACATTGAGTCCCGAACTTGATCTACATGTGTTTATCTGTATAAAACAAATACTGACCTTCTCTTAACGGGTTTAGCAGTTCAGAACTGTTAGGAAAACTCACTCTTGAACTGTTGAATGCCGCGCACGTGAAATATCCGTTTGCACCCGTTTAGTAACTACGCGTATAAATAGGTCGCGATCCCCACTTCATATTAAGTCCTTAAACTGTTAAATGTCGGTTCCATATAGTGAGCAGCTTTGTGTCAAGCAAACATGTTTTCGTATATGAAATTCTCCTTAATTAAGTGAATGATAAATCTGGCAAATATTATAACTCTACTATTGGAAATATATTACTCCGCGTAAGCTATAACACAGCTCAAACTGAGCTGGAACCCTGGCGCAGTCGCAAAGCTCTGCCTCTGGCGCAGTCGATAGCTCAACGGATTTCGCAATCTCCCCGCACGGTGGCGCTACGCACGCTCCGCTCCTAGCGGAGTTAGTCGAAGGCACAGAGTTCGGATTTCGTAGCCCGCGCGAGCTCGACTTAGAATCTACACACCCCACTTACCCATTGCAGCAAAGATCATAGCAAGGTCTTTGATTGCAGTTAGCGTCAATATGATCGATTTCATAGTCTCAATCGAAATATTAGTACACATTATTAAAGGAACAATGTGGATTAATTCAAGTACAGGCTTTTATCCCATATCTACTCAAGCCCGACCAAATTAGGACGGACGTGGGACGTCTAAATTATGACGTACGTGGGACGTCAAAATTACGACGTACGTGGGATGTCTGAATTACGACGTACGTGGGACGCCTGAATTATGACGTACTTTGGACGTCTAAATTACGACGTATGTGGGACGTCTGAATTATGACGTACGTGGGACGTCTGAATTACGACCACATTGCGACCAGACTAAATTGGTCTTGACCTGGTCTTCAGGTGGTCTTCGACCGACCAACCAATATGAGACGTCTTCAGAACGTCGGGTGCCCACTGGGCTGCCGTACCGGGTGATAAGAAGCTGATGATATTCCTGGCCTATGTCTCCAATCAAGAAAGCATACGAGAAATCAGAACATTATTTGCAGTATCGACTTCAACCGCACTGCAATGCATCAGATCAGTGGCACGACTGTTAACAGGCCTACAGCAACAGCTTATAGTGCGGCCCGATGAGGCCACACAACCCGATATTGCTGCCGGCTTCGCAGAAAAAGATGTGTTTAACGGGGCGCATTTCTTTGGGCCAGGTTCGGTATCCCGCCCCGGGCCCGCAACACGTGACAGGGAACTTCCGAGTGTGCTGATAGGGATATGCCTATTCCAATGAAATTCACACACCGTTCACATCCGGTGCACATTAAGGCACTGGAGCCAACCTACTCTCATCACCTTTCAATCAGCCGCCATCTTCTCCCAAATGCCCCGTGCTCTTTAGAACGGGGCACATCGGCATACCGAATGCATGCGCGCGCATCAATACCCGATTGAAAGAAGTGTCGGGCGGTGAACCGATGCGTAATGTGCGTATTCGGTCCACCGTAGAGATACACCCGGGGTACCAAAGAAATGCGCCCGGAGGGGGAAGGTCGTTGTTTCCTAACTAACTCGCCGGATGGTGCAACGCGCAATAAAAAAAAATGTTCCCAGCATTGAACTACCGCTGGGCCAACGTGCCGGCAAACATCATTCAGCCAATGTAGTTTTGTCCAGCGGGCCAATGTGGGTAGACCGATGGCAAGCCACTCGCAACCGTGCCAACTGTATCCGGCTTTGGGCCAACATCGTTTTGCTATCTGTGAGTGCTCTACCATCGTTCTCAGAATCATCCTGCGATGAAGATGAAGATGAAGACGCTTTTTTTTATTCAGTAACAGTCATTTTGCTACATATAGGCCCTACATAACATATAACTATAACATACAAAAATGTTCCGGTCTCCCTAGAAAGAATTGAAGTTTCTAATTTATATATCCTTTGGATTTGTCTTATCACTGCTGGAAGCGCTAAACCTTTACCTTTACATCGTGCGGCAAATATATACTTTTTAACCATTATACACATGTGGTCTACCAATAAATGTTCCTGTTCTGTTATGCCCAGAAGAACGTGCATCTTATTAATAAGCTTTGATATGTCAATACATGGTCGGAGGTAAGTAATAAAAGCCCAAGTGCTGTACAACTGGACAATCCCAATATAAATGCTCTATGGTTTCTGTTTCTATTTGACAAAATGCACAAACTTCGCTTTCCTTGATGCCACACATTTTCAAGTACTTATTTGTTGCAGTGATTCTTTGCAATATCTTATATTGGAAGCTCCGGCACTTATTCTCAGTAGTAGACTTAAACGGTTGAGAAAAAATTATCTATCCATTTGTTGTCATCTATTGTAGTTCCTAGGGTTTTTTTCCCATCGTATCTTTCTGCTTGCTACTAAGCTTGTATCTTTGATCCTTTTCCAATAAACCAAATTGCAGCATCTCTCTGCTCGTGTGACCTCAGACAAGGTCCGTTCGATCACTTGGTGGATTATTTGTTTCCAGCTTTGCCAAACCACGTGTGAAGTACTTCGTTTCTCTAGTAGAGGTAGTCTAAGAAATAAATTTCCAACCTATATTTTTCTATAAAACACTTATGTGATAGTGGGGAACAGTCCTTATCCAATAAATCCATGACCAACCGGAAGTTATTTGCAATCAGCTGTGTTTTATATTTCTTAACATTAAGATTTTTTAAATATCTCGCATTCCAAAAAGTATAATACATTTCGGTTCTCTCTGCGTAAAATATGTCTCTATATATACCCCATGTTACAAGGACTTCTTTCCAAAACGCATTTGTGACACCCCTCACCTGCCAGAAGATGGATTTTGGATCTAGACTAAGACGTATCTTTTTCCATTAGAATACATTTCGAGACGTTTCATCCACGACACTCGCAGTGAGTGTATTTACGTTGTTATGAGTGTCAATTTTAGCCCAACGTATTTTCCTTTTTTTTTGGGCTAGCAAGCGTCTGGAGATCTTTGGTTTTTTCCTATCCCACAAAAAAATATCTATAATATGCTGCATTCTCTCTATTATTATCTTTTCAGATGGTATAATGGACAAAATATGGATGATTTTGGGGATAAGCAATGTTTTAATAACAGTTACTTTTCCCAGTATCGATAGATTTCTCGATCTGTCAATTCTTAATATTTTCTTCATTTCCAAAACCTTACTATCAACATTGTTTTCCAGCACCTTTACCATTTCTGTGTCGAAAACTATACCCAGTAATTTTAACCTCTTGACCCATTGTATCGGGTAACCCTGGCATAATCTAGTTTCCGAATTCTTTTTGGACCCAAGCCACACTGCCTGCGTCTTATCCATATTTATTCTTAAACCAGAACACAAATAGAATAGTCTAAAGATCTTCAACGCCGCTGTTATCGATCTTTTATCATCCTTAAGCAGCAGAAAAGTATCATGTGCATATTGACCAAGCAGTATGCTCTTGTTCCCTATTTGAATACCTTTGACATCTCGACTCCTTTTTACCTCTTGAGCAAGTGGCTCTATGGCAAGAATAAGGCAAGGACAAGGGGTCCCCCTGTCGGCAGCCTCTTCCCAATTTAGAGAATCTGGAGAAATGGCCATTATTGATCACACAACTTTCGGCATCTTTATAAAGTAATTGGAACAAGTTCACGAATTCATTTCCGAAGTTATAAGCTCGTAGAGTTTTATGAATGTATTCCCAATCAACCGTATCGAATGCCTTTTCGAAATCTATCAATAAAAGTGAACCTGGCTGTTTTGCATAGTTAAGATAGTCCATCAAAGTTATATTGTTCATCTAGTAGGTCTTTGGCCTCTCTAATTTCACGACCTTCTATCTGTAACTTGGTTATCAGTTTACTAGTATAATTCCGCTTTTCTAACAGACAAACCTATTTATTAGGCTTTTCGCCATCTTCATACAAAGTTATCCTCGCTCTCACTATCGCACCCTTTAGTCTGTTATTTCTCATGTCGTAAAGTTTGTCTTTCTTTTCATTTAACATATTTTCTCTGCCGCCTTCTTCTTTATCCATTTCTATCTCCATTTGACGTATTTCAATCTCTAGCTTTGTTTCTCTTTCTTTCATTAGACGTTTCTTATATGACCCATACGATATGGTGTTGCCTCTTACTTCCATCTTCAAAACGTCCAAAAACAATGAGTCATTAACCGTCAGCTTTATATCGTGATCTTCTAAAATTTCTACGGGCTGGGCGTATTGCTCAACCACTTGTTTTATTGTCCCCTTTACCATTTCGACATAGTTTTTATCCTTCAGAAGGAAACGTTGAATTTCCAAAAGCCTCTTCCTCTTTTTTTTGCAGTCATTGATCGCAAACCTAATTAGCGAGCGGTCCGCGAGTTAGCGAGTTTTTTGTCAGCTTTGATAATTCATTGATGCACCTTTTCTCTCTCTGCCGGATTTGTATAAAAAGATGACATAAAAATGTCTGAATTATTTAATCAGATAATTAGTCACCTATAGCTATAGTGATCCTATAAAATAGCATAGACAATTTTGAGTGCTTCCTCTATCTGGGAATGCTGGAATTAGGCCTTAATTTATAAAACGAAAAGTGTTTAGCGTTTTAAAAGTGGACACTTTTGTTAATAAAAATGATTAATTTGTGTGGCCGATGTGTCTGTTCGGCTTACTGGTGACATTAGTTCTGCATAAATCTTTAATTGTAACATTACCTGTTAAGTTTGATTAATTAAATTACATTTTCTTTTGCTACTTTTGACATAAACACACAAGGAAACTAAAACTAAAATTATTTGAAAATTGTGGCATCTTTGAAATTCTCATAAAGAATCTGCAATGCAAGCACACAGAACCAACAATAATTAAGTGTATAACCTTCATGATTCACTACTTTTTTGCTCATACATTGCACGAACAAGATGATAATAAATCGAAGTTTCTATTTATCTCTTTGCATTGGATTTGCTCCAATCATATCTCTTTGCAATTGGATTTGCTTCAATCATAACAGTTTAATTGGGTTGACATCATATGGTATAAATTATAATCTGCAGGTACATGTATTTCAAACGTAGCAGATACAAAAACTAAGTGAAGGTACAAAACATGAGATGCCCTTGTATATAGGTATATCTTTTTCATACTTCATCAAATTTATAACATTTCCTGTTAAGGCTGTCCAATTAATTTTAATTAAATTACATATTAAAAATATTGATAACAATTAACACATCAGGAATTTAGTAATAATAGGAAATTATTAGACTGGTTTATGTATAGAGACATTTTTATTTAACCAGCATAAACATAAAAAATTCCAGTAAAGGAATGATCAATACCGGTATATATTTTACATTTTGTTAGGCATTCAACTACAGTTATGACAAGGACACATTCCTTAGTTAATAATGTGCGTCATATTAACTTTCAAACCTCTCGGTTGCTACCAGTATATATTAGATTCATTGATGACTTTATAATAGGATATAATAATCATCCAGTTTGTTCTAAATTAAGTCACCCTGGGTGACAAATATTGTTTGAGACATTTGCAAATTGAGTCATTTTTATTTAAATAATGCAGTCTGTAGACTTTTTTATTTCTTCATAAATGTATTAAGTGACCCTTTCACTTGCAATGCACTGACGTCTATATTGAAATTAATGCTACACCACACTTATGTAATAATAAGATGTCCTTTTTAGATTGTCCGACTTAATTTTGATTAAATTACACCTTTTTGGTACTGTTGTCATGAGGTATATGCATATGATATATAACAATAAAACAAGAGAACTACAAACTAAGAAAAATGTCCATAAGTAGCACATAAAGACACAAGTAACATTAAGCATTTTTGGCAGGTTTATAATCTAATCATCAATATATATGGTACATGTTGTTACGTCCCTTCTCCTACATTGAGCTTCTTCAGACTTCTGCTCGGTTACTATATTATATATTATAATGTGTTCCATTCTTTGAAAATATGACTGGATATTACAACTCAGTAGGCTCTAACAATCACCTTACTACTTTCTGTGATGACAAACATTATTCATGACATTTGCAAATTGATAAATGTTCTTCGTCGTTCTTTGATGTCTTGATTTAGACAAAACTGTAATAAAATCATTTGCGGTAAAATAACAATTAAGTATTAAGCTTATTGAGCTCAAGTGACTATCATATGTGCGCATAAAATCACCCATATGCATCAGCAGTATGATGGTAACAAACATTGGATATGTGTTCGTCAATTACGTACTTTGAACAAGATAAATTGATCAGTCGAAAACAATATCGGTTTCCCCATTTCCGCTAATTATGGTTTATTCCCGTCTTGACAGTCACAAGAATAAGTGTCAAGACCGTAACGTCTGAACTTTCAGGCTAGGCCAGCGATTGGCGCAAGTGCCCCCAGGCAAGCCCGCTTTCTAGGGGCACAACGGTGCCCATGCAGCGTTCTTTAGACGCCAGTCGGGAATCGACTGTAGCTTTTATCATAATGTGTGCGCGTACAATCATAGTGTTTACGTTTTCTATATACCTTGTACTATCTTCTGAAATCAAGAAAGTGTGTCAACACTAGGTTGTTTCGGTCATATTTTCGCAAAGAAATGTTGGAGCAGTCTTTTCCCGGCAGGAAAATCGTTTATTTCTTGTTTATGTAACAAAGTCGCGAAACTGATGCGCTGTAAAGGGAAGTTGATAGGCAAACGCAAGTCCAAGCAAACTAAAGAACTTATTGGGATGTATAAATATATCTTTGAACGAACTGACAATAGAAACAAGCCGGCAAATTACATAGCGTTGACCACACAGGCACAGTAAATCAGTGGGGGAGGCGGGAGGGGGGGGGGGGGTGTAGGGATCCCCCACATCATCGTAGGCCTATATGCTTACACGTTTGGTTGCCTAAATGTTCTCATGTAAATTTGATAACACCGAGTATCTTATTCACTTGTGTCTCTAGTTCAGCATGTTTCCCATTCCGACCCTCAGAATTACCGGCACAATTTCCATGTTCAGGGTCATTTTACCGAAAAACGAGGTGGAAGACCCATATATATATTTTTTTTTAATTGAACAAACAAGGAGCAAACTTGTTACAGACAATTTTTTATTCACTTTGTCTGAGCCGTTTTTTTTCTGTTGAATATTTCGTGTCAAAATTCTCCATTGACGGCCATTATAAAATTAGATGTGACCCCCTACCTATTCAACGTCATTTTGACAGAAAAGTAGGCAGAAGACATATCTTTTTTATGTTATTTTATCGTTTTGGATACACATTACTATAAGTTGAAAAAATGTCAAGAAGTTTGTCTGAATAAAATGTAATCTATGCATCTACCTTAAGCACTTAGACTAAGATCACTTACTCAAAATTAACAACAATTTATCCTCAGTAAAGGTACGGGCAGTTGTCAGGTGACGAGGAAAGTTATATTTTCCCAAAGTTATCTAGAAGTGGGGAGGGAATGTGTATTGAATTATTGCGATGCTTAACTGATGTAAGTCTGGTATGAAGCTGACGCAACATTTGGCGCAAGTGTCTCCAGGTAAGCCCGCTTCTCTAGGGGCACAACGGTAACAATGTTAAAATCCTTCGACGTTAGTAGGGACTCGACTGTAGCTTTTATTATAATGTGGGCGCGTACAATAATAGTTCTTACGTATTCTATATACTTTGCCCTATCTTCTGACATCAAGAAAGTGTGTCAACACTAGTTGCAATCATACGTCTACGTCTTGTCGTTCATGGCGAGGATGAACGTCGGGCTAAGAATGGAGCGCACGGTTGTGGACATACCATATAGGTACTGCCCCGCCTGGTTGCTCATGATGGGTCTGACTGCGGATAGTCATTGCGGCAATTATGTTTACCAATTGCACTCAATTGCACATGATCAAAGACCTTACTATAGGTGCATTCGACTGGACCATAAATTTCCTTACAACTTAACCTGCGCAAAAGCCCAATATTCGAATGCAATTGCGCTCAGCACATGATCAAAGACCTTACTATAGGTGCATTCGACTGGACCATAAATTTCCTTACAACTTAACCTGCGCAAAAGCCCAATATTCGAATGCAATTGCGCTCACCCGAATGCAACTTGTTCGGATAAAGCATCATGGCTGCCTTGTCGTTGCCCCGAAAGACGAAGCTGGCGGTGATGACTTTTTTGTCAGAGATATTAGATGAAAGTGACGACGACGAGAGTACGAAGCTGGACAGCGCCGCGACCGGAGCTGCAATATTGCACGCTGGAGAGTAAGTTAAGCGTCGGTATTTTTCCTTGGAGGGCTAAAAACCCAATTATCGCCCATGTGTATTATTCGGCAGCCTCAAGTTAACGGCTAAGGACTCCTGGTCAGCTTATTTGCTTAATCCATATGGCCCATATGTGTAAAGTCAGTCGAACCCAAATAGATGTTGGTGTCTTTACCTGCTTATATTTCTATACTTTTGAAGGGTTCTCACACGCAGTGCATATAAGGTAGCTCAAGCACACAGGCGCTGTACATCGGTGGGGGAGGGGGGGAGGTTACCCATAAGGGGTAAGGCCCCCACCTCTGTTTGTTTGAGCCAATAGTGTTAGTTAATGAATGAAATAGTGGCTGTAAGCCTTGCCAAAACGGTGTAATAATACAATGGTACATTTCTGTATAGTCTTCTTTCTATCTTAGGGCGAGAGCCAGAAGGCCACGGAACAGACAATATGGCTACATCGAAGAAGTTGTGAATTCATTCCGACCAGATGAATTTAAAATATTTTTTCGCATTGCATATGCAAGCTTTGAAAGCCTATACAACTGGATATGCCGGATTGCAATGGAGGAATATATCCCAGGCATATCACAGAGGCAGGGTTCAGGTGGTACTCCCCAGAAGCCCCTGAAAGATAGACTACTGATGACTCTATGGTTTCTAGGAAGCAAAGACAAATACTCCTCCATCGCAGATAGATTTGGTGTCAGCGAAAGTACTGCCAACGTTGCTATCAGGTGCTTGTTGAACTTCATAGCAGACCATCTCCTTGATAGGTTGATTACCTGGCCCACGGCCGACGAACATCGAGAGATCACGGACATGTATGCAGAGTTGAAAAACTTTCCAGGAGTTGTGGGGATGATTGACGGGACCCACATCCCTATCCAGCGACCAGCAGAGAGAGGAACGGATTACTTCAATAGAAAGGATTTCTATTCTGTAGTGCTACAAGCAGTATGCCGTGAGGACCTGCGCTTTACCAATGTGTATGCAGGGTGGCCAGGAAAGGTCCATGATGCCCGTGTATTTAGACAATCGCCGTTGTACCAGACTGGAGCTCAACTTTGTGGCGATGGACATATCCTTGCTGATTCTGCCTACCCTAATCTCAGCTGGGTATTGGTGCCATTTCGTGACAACGGACACCTCACACCGAACCAAAGAGAGTATAATGCAGTACACGCTTCAATTCGCAACACAGTTGAACGCGCATTTGGCTTGTTGAAGGGAAGATTTCCCCGGTTGCGACATGTTCACCAAAGAGACATCCAAACAATTGTAACCACAATCATATCAGCATGTGTGCTGCACAACATATGCATTCTAAATGAGGACTTCTCAGAGGAGATGCTAGATGAAGGGGTACCACAACAAATTCCCGAGCCTGGCATATTTGACCCGGTCGGACAGGAACATGGTGCCAGAAAGCGGCTTGCTATTGCTCGAAGATTGAATTAAGCCGAAGATTCCGTTGATATTTCATTGCCAATATAGAACAGTAAAATTGTTATACAGGGCTTCATGTGCTGGCCTAATCTGTAGTTAATGAGAGAATTGGCGAGTACTTCATTAACAACAAAGATCCTACGAATAAAGTTTTTATCAAAATATTCAATACTTTTATTGTCCACAAGTGTATATAAACGTATTTGTCAAAACGGTACCAGACCCGGAATGTAAACAAACGCTGTTTCAGGATACTGATCGTGGACGGGAACACAAACGATTTACAAATTGGCACTTTCGTGACGCGTTTTCAGGACACAACAGTTAACAGAAGATTCCAAAATTAACGGGAGGCCCCTTGGCGTCGTACATAACAAAACAAAACCTTGACTGATTTCAGTTAACAGAAGGCCCCTTGGCGTCGTACTTAACAAAACATCAGGACTGATTTCAGTTAACAGAAGGCCCCTTGGCGTCGTACATAACAAAACAAAACCTTGATTGATTTCAGTAAACAGAAGGCCCCTTGGCGTCGTACATAACAAAACAAAACCTTGACTGATTTGAGTTAACAGAATGCCCCTTGGCGTCGTACTTAACAACACAAAACCTTGATTGATTTCAGTTAACAGAATGCCCCTTGGCGTCGTACTTAACAACACAAAACCTTGACTGATTTCAGTTACTGGAAGGCCCCTTGGCGTCGTACTAAACAAAACATCAGGACTGATTTCTGTTACTGGAATGAATTCCCACGGCTTGGGTGAACCACAGGCATTACGCTGGGAAGTGGACATGTATACGTGCTCATTTCTTGAGGACATCTAAGAAATCACGCAAGAGGCTGTTGCGCTCTTGTGCTCGTCTTTCTCTGTTGCGTTCAAGCTCTTCCACTTCTGTTTTCCTCGTCTCTTCCAATGATTTAAGAAAGGTGAGGATCTCGGATGGTGGCTTATCTTCATCGGCCTTCCGCTTTCTGTGGCGTTGTAAAACCGTCGCTGTTTTCGATAGGTCTCCCTGACTAGGTGACTGTTTGGCCTGCTGATCAGTAGGCCCGTCGGCAGTTAATGTCGCCGATGCTGATGCTGGTGCGTGTTTCCGCTGCCCATCACAACCGTTGCCGGCCTTAAAGGGAGGGTTGATGTCATGGCGTTTGGCCATGATAGCATCCATCTCGCCATAGTACTGGAAGGACTTTCGCTTTCGCCCAGTAGCCTTATTGTTATCTCGTATTTCTTTGTGAGATTTCAGTAAATTAAACCATTTGGCCTCAACCTGGGCGGCGGTAAAAGAATGACCTGCGTTTTGTAAGGCAGTCGTGATTAGACGCCAAACGTCTTTTTTCTTCATGTTGCGTGATTCCATTTTATCCTCGTGTTCTGTGTAGAGTGAAATGAGGCACATCGTGGCTGACTCAGACCAAAAGACCGGGATTTGCAGGTTGGGACGTCGGAGTCCACAGCACCTGGGAAAACACACAAATGAAACATAGAGCACCCAAATTAAGGGACTGCAGCCTCAGATTAGCAATCCATGAGCACCATACTGGAACGTTTTGTTTCAGTCATCACATTTAGCAGGCAACTTTGTCTTGTTGCTGACATTAATTGAGTTCTCTCTATGCATTCATGCCAGATGCTTGATACTATTTGAAGAAACACAAAACAGACCAAAACAGGCAAATAACATTATAACCTTCTGGGTCTTCGTTACATGATTTATTTAGTTTTAGTCTAGTATAGTATTAAGTATAAATTACTTCTCTCAGGTGCATGCGATTCAGCTTTCCTCCGAAGGTCCCCAACCAGTTGGTCCCTGGCTTGACCTACATAGTACAGATATTAATGTAGAAATAATTTGTATTGAAATTATTTGCCTCTTAACACAACTACACTATAGTACACAGACATATAACGAAGAGAAGTGAAGACAGCAAGTGCATTGATGTCAAGTGATAGATAACAATTTTATTGAAATGCATTCACATATGGGCATGTCAAATTACCATGTGGTCCACAAACAACTTGAGGCATGGCCAAATTTTGACATTCTTACCACCTTATCTCCATCTGGGCATGCTAATGTAACATTTACCCTTACCTGGAATGGTTAATACTTCATACTCTTCCAAGTTCATAGTAGCTGCCAGTTGACGACCATCCGGGTAGCACAGAGTGACAGTTTTCATCTGGCTGCAATGGAACAGGTAACCCATGCTACATCATATCAAATACATGAAATGCTACAAGAACTGTATTAGGTACATAAAAAATTGCCATGGACATTATATATTTGTACTGTAACAAAAGATAATTGTCCTTTTAAAGCTCCTATATCAGGTCCATTTCAAATTACATCACTTGTTAATAGTCATAAAGCTTGTCATTTCATAACTGAGCAATTAACCCGACAGAATAATGAAACAAGCATTAAAAGGGAAAACCCTATGATCATTAAGTCCAATGCTCCTCAGATTGAGCTACCTAAAATGAATACAAATTGTCCACTTTGAAATGTAGCAGCCTCTGCAATCAAGAAAGCCTTTTTTTGGCATATTCTTCAGATTTTCTTAATAGTATCCATACCCACAATTAATTCCTCAAATAATGGTGCTAAATGTACTAATTTTCTTTGTAACATACTAACATGCAATCTTTTAAAATTGAACCATCAACATTCTTCATAATATTAATCAGTGATTTGGAATAATTAAAAGATTTTTCAAGTATATTTCTTAGTTCAATTAATTAAGGTCAAAGGTGTAAAGTGTTTTGCATTTTGACCTAGTAATATATTGAAATATTTCATTATTTCACCCTTTGATTGTGATCATATCATAACAGAATATATATTGTTCCATTTAAGCATCGGAAATTACAAATTTCAACCTAACCAACCATGTAATACAATTTGTGACCATTGAAGTTAACCTTGAGGTTAGTGCCTATGTGGAGCAGAGGTGATGTGAGGAACAAGGTGCTTGTCGGCAGAGCGAGTGACATGGTGTACAGTTTACCAGGCTTGTTTCTAACTTATCATGGGGTGCATTAGAGCCAGGCAGCATTTGCTGTCTTCGCAGTGTTGCAGCTCATATTTTTGTGTATAGGGCGCACAGTTCTTTACTATCCGACAAAATATGCATCTTTCCAGAATACTTATACAATTTACTGACCTGGCTAAAAAAGAAAAAGATTTATTGTCGTAATTTGCAATGCCTGTGTTTTTTCTGTACAGATTTATTCAACAGCCGCACCATTTGCCAACATATGGTAATATGCGCTGCAACACTGCAAAGACAGTAAATCCTGCCTGGCTCTAACAGGACTCTGTGATAACTCAGAGACAGGCCTGGTAAGGTGTACACTATGTGAGAAAAGCACAAGTATGGTAAATGCAGAGAAAGAGAACATAAGGTGTACAGTCACTAATAATATTCCTATTACAGATGCACATCCCCCCCCCACCACCCCATCGACTCTTCTGTGTCCATGATTGATCTCACAGGTACAGTAAATCAGGAGGGGGTAGGGTAGGGGGCACTACACCATGTACAACAAATACATTGGGAGGGGGAGGGGTAACCCTGATGCATGGCTGCTCATACTTGCTGGTACCCAATGCCCTAGAGAGCCATGGAGTATAACCAATATGCACCCATATATCAGTGGGGGTGTCAATGTATTGTGTAGCATTTTGCCCTTATCATCAAAAGTGATAAAAAGTAATTCTACAAGTATTATACCTTTCTTTCTTTGCCTTTTATTCAATGTTCTCTTTTTATAATTGCAATAAATAGTACAAACTTTCTACAAATTTGCTCCATCATTTTAAGAATGATGTAACTGCTGATACGCCAAAATTGGCAGAGCGAGTGCTTAGAAAAAAATCATGTTATTTATTGTAGATGACATCTTTAAAAAGGTGAACAGTGAATATAAGGTCAAGAAAGACAAATTCGAGACTTGTGAAATTACACCACTTTTGAGCATAGGCGATTGATTGATAAGGGCAAAATGCTACACGATACATGGACTCCCCACCAATTCCTGGCCTCACTGTTGCTTGTACTCCATGCCACCATGGCTCTCTCGCGCATTGGGTACCAGCGCATATGAGCAGCCATGTATTCATGAGCGCTCGACTCCTTAATTCATTCAAGGATCTTCGAATAAATTAAGGAGTCAAGCGCTCCTGCATGTATTAGGGCTAGGGGGAGGGGGGGGGGGAGGGGCCACCCACAGGAGCCTCAATCGTGGGTGGGTGGGGGGAGGGAGGGAGGGGGGGGGGCTACACCAATATGTCATGTAAAGAGACATGACATATTGGTGTACCCCCCCCCCCTCCTCCCTCCTTTCCTCCCCCCACCCACGAATGAGGCTCCTGTGGGACACCACACTCCGAACACACGTGGGTTGCATACCGAGCGTGGCAGCCCTACACCCCCACCCCCAACGAAAATGTAATACATAAATTAGGTCCATAGATGTATACCTAAATTATTGCATATCTGGCCAAGTCCCAAGATATTCAGTTTATTTACAGTTTGGGCCATAGCTGGGGCATAGGCTTACCTGTGCCTGTTCGTTTGCGCAGCGGCCATTTTCTCCTGTACGGAAAGACCGAGATATCCCTTTGCGGATGGTTCTCACAATGCGCCACTTCCGCTTCCAGTCGAATGCAATTTTTTTTAAATTGTCCGTACGTTCGCACAAAAAGTGCCCAGTCGAATACGCCTTATGTCTATGATAAGACGCCACACCTAGCGGGCCCAATGGTTATCGCGCGACTGCAGCGCCGCCAAGCGGATGGAGTTGGATGCCCGCTGTCAAAACAATGTCGGGTAAAACCAGGCTAGGGACGGTCCTGACTTCTCAGGCCGTCCTGAGTCAGGCCGTCCTGACTTCTCAGGCGTTGACCGCAATGTTCGCTAGATGGCGCTGCCAACCACTTTTCCCGCGGCAGACGCAAAATGTAAATAGGTGAAACTGAGCGGGGTGTAAAATGCTTCATAAATTACTATATTTAACGGAATTAATTGTACAATTTAAAGTTATGATGAAAATAAAAGGTCTTCCTTGTTACCGGACAGTAATTTGTCCCAAAACTATGTCAAACTACCTGCATGCATAAGATTTATGACGAGAGTGGGCGATAATAGGGTTTCATTTACTTGGAGACAAGTTTTGGCTTGTAAAAAAGGCGTGAACAGGCGATTCGTAAGGCCAAAAATCTGTCAAATCTTTTAATGATAATGTGAGATATTTTAAATGTTTCCACAACAGATGAAATTTTTGGAATGTTTAATAACAGATGAAATGTTTGGAATAGATCTAAATTAATAGCGAACTCTAGCGAGCTATTATGGTAACGTATACGAAGGGGAAAAAAATAAAAAAAAATAAAATAAAAATGTTTGGCTTGCCATACATTGCCATACTATACGATTCAAAAAACGTCGGCCGCGCGTCATGGCCGAGAATGAAGGCGATAATAGGAGCCATTTCAGAAAGTTCCAGACTATATAACAGAATATACGCCTAAAATTATCATTTTATTGCTTTATTTGTCTGAATAATGAAGGATTATGATTATGAAAACTATAAAACATTGATTACATTTTTATTCACCATTTCTCCCGGCTACTAGCGGAACGCCCTCTGTTGGGACATTGATGCTAACATCCGGAAAATGCGAACCCTGGCGAACGCGTTCGAAACTCGACTCAAACTTTTGTTTGTTTTTGCTGTTTGGCATAGATCTAAGTGATAAGAAATTTAGACAAGGTGTGTATTATTTTTGAAAGTCATCTGCTTATTTCAACTGATTGCTATGACAGTTTTCATGAATATTTCAGCCCCTGGTTGTCAATTTTTTAAGTCAGACAAGTGACCAAGTCGAGTGTCGTCTTCGCGTCGGTCTGTCAAACTGTCGTGTCACTGTCATTGTCAACCCTGGTCAAATTAAACAAATAACTGACTCAGTCGTTGATTTGTTGACGTCTACTTGTCAGTACGTTTTGTTGAGATTGAAGGTTGGTATTTTGATATAACACCATCTAACTTGACAGCTTCGGCTAATTTTGATCTTGAACTAAAGTTTTAGTCCAAGCTAAAACAAGTCAGATAGTCATAGATTAGCCTGAATGTTCAGACGGTACAGTCTTGACACTTGTTCTTGTGGCTGTAACAGTAAGCATCAGACTGTCAAACTGTAACGTCTGAACATTCAGGCTAGCCATAGATATCATATGGATATGGCCAGGGAGACAGGAATGTCTGATGAAATCAATCTTGACTGGTTGAAAGAACAAGCATAGCTGTGATCAACACCAGTGTCAGTGACACTGACAGAAGTAGGCCTATTGCTATTTGGAATGCAGATTTTACTTTGATGTTTTTGGAATCATGTTTAGACCGAGTTATTTTGGGCCAATTGGGGCCTTTGGCTTTAAACCACTGTCTGTGACCACTGGTGACTGTAAAACTAAAATGTAGGTAGGGTAAACACTAAATTTTCCATATGACATCAAATTTCAGCTGCAGTTTTTGCCTTTTTAAATATAACAATTTAATTCTGGTCTCTATTATGATTCCAAACCTATATTTTAGATGCCTCCACCCATGAAATATATAATTTGAAGAGTTTAATTGAGAAAAATTAAACAGGAGTTTAAACCAAAACTGTAAAAATTTTAAGAATATTTTATTATATATTGTTCACAGGACTTACTATTTCCTTTTTTTGACACATTTTGCCTACTTTTGACACCCCAGGATAATTCAGATTTATTCACAACCATATCACTCATCTATGATTTGAAAAAATAGCTGTTTTTCAGTGCTATTTTTGTTAATTTTCAAATGATTTTAATCTATATAACTTATTTAAATTAATGCCATTATTACGATTTTTAATCAAATGCAGAATTATATATTTTATTCCTCTTAAAGCAACATTTTAAGTTTAAAATTGTCCCAATACAATCATTTTCAATGTCAAATGTCAAAAACTGGTTTCCCTGCCAGACAAATGTAGACCTAGATAACCAGCACAAAACAATATAGGACATACAAATATTTTCATATCCAGTCTATTTGGGCATGAAATTTAAACATATCACTGGCAAAAATATAGCTAGGATATATCAACAGTTTAACAAATATTGAATGAAATCCCTTTTCTCGAAACTAAACAGCCCCTCTTAAAATGTCAAGCTTTGAGTATATTCACACAAAAATGGTTGTACTTTGTATTGTCAACATCCCCTTGCTGACAAATAATTAAAATATTAATCAAAAAGGCAAAAATTATTCAATAAAAAGTTTAATAAAAAAGGCAACAATTATTGAATTAAAAGTTTAATAAAAAAGGCAACAATTACTGAAACAACGGTTTTAGTAGCTCATATTGATAAGCAACACAAATGTGTACCATTTTGAGGATCAGAAACTGTCTGGACAACTCCTACTCAAGCAGTATTACTTTCAAATAGAGATACCAAGTATATATAATAAACAGGGTTTAGCATGTAAAAGTGTCTACCGGTAAATAGGCAACTAACATATGGTCAGTTTACTTCATTTTACTTATACACTGGTGCGACTCAAGTCTAATAATTTCTCAAAAGCGGTGGGTGTGACTTATACACTGGAAATTTTAGTAACTTATGTCCAGTTTACTTATCTGTTTTTATCTTTACTTTCTAAAAACATTTTTTGTGAGAGATACTAGTATTACATTGGAAGCAAATTGTATAGATCTAGGATGATAGAAGAAGACGGATAATGATAAAACATACATGTATTGTACTTCTGACATGTGGTGAGTGTTCAAGAAACTTACTCGTGGTGTATTTAGCAACGGTTCAGTGTATGTTCTCATGGACAGGTCACAACCGCATAAAGCATGCTATAAAATATGTTATAGATTGCTAGAATGGTAGAAGAAGAAGGATGATGATAAAACGTACTTCTGACATGGTGTGAGTGTTCAAGAAGCTTACTCATGGTATATTTAGCAATGGTTCAGTATCTGTGAAAGGGTGTAGCTTTGTTATGAACATATACCTGGTACATAGATAGGTATAGATTGCTATAAATCTATGACCAGCTTTAAACTTGATTTAAAGATATCTCATCAACCTATATATAATTTTAGCAAATGGAAAAAAGGGTCAGAAAATTAAAAATGAATAAGATATTAATTATCATAAAATAGATCTAATATGATTAATTATAGACTCAAGCAACTACTTATTTTTGTATTTCTCTGCATATATATGACTTTAAGCCCAAATATTATTGTTAAACAACTAAGCCATCCATCTTATTTTTAATTAAAAGAAATAGATAAAAACATCATTTCTAAAACTTAAATAAGATATTTCAGTACAGGCAGCTTTAAGAATATAAACTACTTCAGCTAATACAGCAGATATAAGACAGCATCTAGTCAACTGGACCCACGACACGCCCGACCCATCACCTACTCAACCCCAAGCCAACTCGACCCCAAGCTAACTCAACCTCAAACCAACTATACCCGTGATGGTTTTGGGTCTAGTTGTCTAGAAACCTATAAGATTAGGACAGCTGGCTGCTGCAGTTGATACAGCAGCTTTAAGATCTAGGTCTTTATTATTTTTTAATTTGGGTGAGCTCGCAACTTAGGCAATGCCTATTCATATTAGGTTTCTTAACAGATGAAATATGTGAATGTTTTAATTACTACTGCAATTAAAAGTTCTATTCAATTCTATGGCTTTGGAATGTGTAGCCCAGTCAAGCTTGAACTGAGAGACTGTTCCTCGGGCCACTTGGGGCTATGGGATGTGCAGCTTTTGCTTAAAAGCTTATATAGCTTCTTTTTTTCATTTACATGTAAACAGAATTCTGCATACATATTTTTCAGTCAGTGATACAATTTATATAGGCAGGATCAAATAAGACTAAGATCTAATACAAAGATGGCATCGAAACCAGGACCACAAAGGCAATTACAAAAAATAGTCAAGACCACATATGTTTCAGGATGTTTTTATTGTCAGATAACCGATATATAAGCATACATGAATTTATTCTTACTAACCATGCAATCTGTGACAGTCAAATGTCAGCTTGCATTATCTAAGTTGTTTCTACCATTCCTGTTTGATTGCTGTTTTTAAGAGAACAAATTCCACTTGGTCCAGGTTACATAAAACATTATTATTGGGTAAGTTATTTTTGTTTATTTATTGAGATGATTTTAATGCTATGTAAAAATTTGATAAAAATGTATATATGAGGTATTATTTCATACATTTAAGTTAAACACAAAAGTTTATTTGGTTACCAAAAGGAAATGCAACCCTTAGGCTAATCTTATTATCAGGATATATACCTAAATTACAGCAGTCTGGGCTAGTGCTGGCCCCAAATTTTCTACAGCCAATTTGGCTAATGTTGTTCACATTTAATATCCAATTCAAGCTTTGGCTAATGGCTAACTAAAACATTGCAAGATGTATTAGCATTGTATTGTTGTATTAAAACAATGCAGGAACTTTTATTATTGATCTTGGCTAACAATAGTTGTCACAATACATATACTTGTAGTAACCCAAGGTGGACCCAACATAAAGGTCCATACTCCATAAAGTATGAGGCCAACACGGAACAAAGGAGGAAGAAAAGAAACGATCGCCGCAAGACATTATTCACAAAAGCAGGGGAACTTATCGAAATTGCGGGCGGGAATATATTTATTAGGTACGAAGATGAAAACGGCAAGGCTTTTACTTTTACGAATTCGGACGAACTTTGGGACCAATATCAGAGCACAGGACTTAAACGCCAGGAAGGGGAAACAAATTTGTCCTCACACCAAAGTGTAGCTATTGCCCCTAGTAATGCCCCGTCTCCAACGAAAACTTCCCCGTTTGATCTTTCTTTTACCCAAAGTATACCCGCTGACATCCCTCTTATGAATAGTACATTCATGACAGTAGCTGACGTGTCCACAGAGGGAGATGGTTTTACCTATGTGGTTGAGGAGGGTGATGAGGCTGTTGTTTCGGCGGGCTCTCTCCCCGTAGAAATGTACAGTGAGCACCACTCTTTTTTGTTGACATATTCGTCTTGGAATTCTTGTTCCAGGCCCTCCCGCAAACTTTGATCAGCGATAGAGGAAATAATGTCTCTACTGCGAACAACAATCTGTGCAATCGTCTTGTTGGCAATTTCGTCATAGTCTTTTCTCTCCTGAGGAGTAACAAAGACTGGTGCCTCACTGAAAGACAGTGACATCCGAAGAGCGGATTGCTTATCGCCATGAGCCATGAATGCATCATAGAACGTTGCTCTCTTCTGTTGAGCAGTTTTGCACAGATTGACCAACTCTGAATCCAATTCGATACCGCTGAGACTGGTATGAGCGTTTTCATGGTTTGGATCGGTGATGTATTTCTTTCCTCTTACATGTGACCTGAAGGCCAGCACCTGGTCTTTGATATCTGATGCTGGTCTTGCTGATCGCTGTTTAGGATCCTTCAGCCCCAGATCGGCCAGAGTAGCATTTCGAAGGGCCTGAAGATTAGTGAGGTTCGCGCAGGCGTTTTCCCAATCAGTTGAAGTGGGAACAGATGGCACCCAATATTGGATATCTTTATTCACCAACTCAAGTTTGAAGTCCGCGCCTTCCCCGGTCAATGGAACTCCGCTCAGATTGATAGACATCGTGGATTGAATGTGTTTCTTTAGTGTGTTTGGGATTTGCTCAAACATGATGGTATCATTCATCTCCAGCTCCCGATAGGACGGATGATGTCTGGCGCTCCAAATTTTGGAGAATGTGCCACGGCCAGCTTCCATCAACTCTGTGTCACCGCTTCGGACACCATCACGGAAGACGAATATGGCATGAAGAATCTCGAAAACTGCATCACACAAGAATGCATAGTTCGGATTCTTCACTTCAGTCATGGTGTATTTCATGAAGCCAGAAACGGAGGCGCCACCTTGGACATCTTGCTCTAGCACCAAACGAACATATGGCAAGACCAGGGGCCGTGTTCACAAACATTCCTAGGCTTGAGCAAAATATTTTTACTCAAGTAAAAAGATTTTGCTTCCCTAGGAATATGAAGCAAGTCGAGTTCTCAAACAGTCCTAAGTAAATTCTTACCGAAGCAATTTCTTAAGTAAAACTCGCGGTCGCGAGACTCCGAGGAAACTCTGTTGTTACGCAGTATTACGTATGCGCGTTTCGATCTGCGCTAAGTTGCTTAGTTATCGCCCTTTTGTCGTCTGCAACAATCGAACATTTTTAGACAGGATTTTGGCCGGACAAGATGGAGACAAAAAAACAACGAAATTGGACGGCAAGAGAGGAGGAAATTTTAATGTTGGAGGTCGAGAAATATAAACATATACTTGAGGGGAAACACTCGGCGAAATTGACTCAGCGAGAAAAGAAGGGGGCGTGGCAGGCCGTCACCGAAGGCTTTAACAGGTAAGAAAATTGGTTCCAGAATCCAGAGCACTGAAACTGTTACTATTTTTCCGATTTATAATGATATCGACTGGTCCTGCGGTGAATTTTAGTCTCGTTAATCCCTTACACGGATAAACAATAAAGTCAATCAACAATAAACCGTATCCAAATTCGCACTGCTGCATTATGATGACTTCCGTCAAGTTCCGAGTGTTCAGTTGACAGTCAAGACCCAAGGCTTCGTTTTTGAAAGAACTGAACTGTTGAACTGAATAAGGGAGTAGATCTAGATTTAGCGTTATTATTTTTATTTTTCTCAGATGGAAAGTGTCATATTAGTCTATCAAGGAGTGTCATTTATCAATTTATGAATTTAATGGTGCAGGTTTTTGACACATTCTTTAGTATTTACTTTTTTTCTTATGTTCTGACAAGCTACCCTTTTATCGCCCAGATGTCCCTTGCAGTTACAGCCCACAAAAACTGGGCGCCCTAAAACAGTCATGTTTCACAGGATAATCAGGCAGACATTATAAACTATATTAAATAAATGTTACAAAATAAACGTAAGGTAGCTGTCCTACATAAATGCATCTGCCAGGTAAAAGTTTGGACACAAATTCATGTAAATAAAGTGTGTTTCTACAAGTGTGCAATCACTGTATGTGATGATATTTAGTTCTATTTTATAACTACTTTGTGAGTTTACTCTTGATATGTATCCAAATATTGGGATTGCATAATTTTACAATAAATGATGACATTGGTATGGTCTAATTACTATTAATCTATATTGCATTGCCCAGTAGAAAACCATAACATGTCATCAGGTTTTACGCTTTGCGATGCTTTGTGATAAGCAACAGAGTTACATTGTGTTCCAGGATAGACATGTTTGCCATATCACAGCTGAAATGGAGAAGCTTATTAGGTTTATGAATTTATAGAATGAAACAATCAAGTTTTCTGCCAATTGTGATATATATGTTGGCTGGGCTTAGATTTGGTAGGATAAGCTCAACTAGCCACTTTCCCTGCTCTTATCTATTACATCCCAAAATGGTGTAAAATATATTTTGTATTCTGTTATATAGGAAACATTGAAGGTACAAGAGATATATAAGAGATTCTATATTTATTTTGCTAAGCCATTTGGTATACAAATATTTTTTTATAAATTTCCCTGAAACTAATATCCTTACACTATCATCAATTGATGGATTGATGGTTACATAATAAGCTTCAATCTAAGACCCTATGAGTGCATGTTTCTGGCATTGGCCTGACTGCTTGGTTTAATTAATTATATTATATGTTATATTAATTAACATTTTGAGCAGATAATTTCAGAGCAAATGTGTCAATGAATGTGTGTTACATGTGTCCAGCTAAGCCTTATTAGGTATGAATTTAACTTCACTGAAAATTATAATAAAAGATAAGTTTTGTTAAACTAACAACATGTACATGTAATGGTTGTGTTTCAGTCAGAACACCAGTGATGGCCCAAGAACAATGGAACAACTTATTAAAAAAAACTACAACATCAGAGCAAAAGGTTAGTATTTAGTATTGCAGATCATGTTCTTGTCACTTTTGCAGTGAATGCTAAAAAAACCTAGACATTTTTACAAAATGTAGCAAAATGACATCAATGGCATAAAATAGCTTATATGCATGAATCCTGAATAATGAAATATGTTCCGGACTGGATAGGAAGTATATATATACTTGATAAAGTTGTACTGCAAAGAAAGGCAATTTATTCACTTGCTAAGATTTATGTAACTTTACACAGCAAAGGGGGCAGGCAAAGCATGTTTCTGGCATTGGCCTGACTGCTCTGTATAATTGATATAGGTAATAATTTAGAGGAGAGAATTTAAGGGCAAAATGTGTTTGTAGCTAAATGAAATCAATTAATGGCTCAAAGTAGCTTATGTGCATGAATTCCGAATGATGAACCATGTTCCAGACTGCATAGGTAGTATATATATACTTGTACTGCAAACAATGGGCGAATTAATTTATTTAATTGCTAGGATTTATGTTACTTTACGCAGCAAAAGAGGCAGGCAACGCCTACAAGAAAGTGCCCACTGGTGGTGGCCCTGCTCCTCGAGAGCCAACTGCGGCGGAGGCCATATGGCTCCGTAATCATGAGGGCAGTGCCACCATCATGGGCATCCCTGGAGGGATAGACTCCGCAGTGTGTGAGTTATATTTATAGTGAAATATTATCGTTCAAAAATGGCAGTTTATATCAAGTGTATAGATCTATATCTTTGTTATATCAAAATAATCTCGGATTTAACCCCAAAGCCAGACGCCTTTTACAAAATAAGCACTCAAATCGAATTTATTGTGTTTATTGTGTGCCGTCAGATTACATTATCAAAAAAGACTTTCTAAGGGAAATATGAACATTTAGAAATTATCAGTCATGCCTGCAACTGCTTTATAACAGCATTTGATGGTACTAGTAATATTATCCAAAACTGAAACTGTGAAATGAGAAAATGCGTTCATGGTTTCGTATAACAATACTTTTATTTACAAGTTTTGTAACTTTTTTCAGCCACTCAATCAGAACAGCTCAATTTTTTAGCAGGTGGGTAAATGAGAAATCAGACTGAAAAGCAGAATACTTATGTTGGTTAACAGGCCACCATTACAGAAGTAACTGGTAAAAGCCCATTGGTGGCATGCTATATAGAAGTACATAGTACGAAAGTAAAGATGACAATAAAATTATCAAATTACTAGTGTTGTTGTTAGCCACTTATTAACGTGACGTCAACAGCCAGTCTGTGCAATTTAAAAGATATCTTAGAAGTATCTAAGGGCGTATCCTCTGGCACGCATATGTTATCTTATTTTGTATCTCTCGTCATAACAATAAGCCATATGTTAAGCTTCTAACCCGAAAGTGCAATTTACATTTTATTCAGAGATTGACGCTATGGGTGCACTTGCGTCTTTGTCCGAGCCACTTGGTAAGTTGAAATAGAAAACGAGTGCGATTTATGCATATTAAGCTATGACTAAAAGGATGTAATAACTTTAGCACGCCACTTATGTTGGTGTCAGCCACTTAGTAATATGACATCAACATGCAGATTAGGCATAATACGAAAGTATGAAACATCATATGACAACATATATTTTAAAAAGCTAACACTACGCTATATCTTAAAGTTCTAAATACGATGTACGATTTACATTTGATTCAGTGACTCAAGTTGTGCCCACTGTTATAACAGAACTGCCAGGTGAGTGGAAATACAACACGAATAACATTTTTGCAAATTAAACTCAATGTTAAGTCATTTTGCCGCTTACTGCCCTGTCACACATACCGATTGTTAGCAATTCTGTTAGCGCGCTATAAAACTACATTGATAATTAACACATTTCCAGTGACGCGCAAAAACCTTACATGGACGAAATGCTTTGAGCACCCTAGATAAGTCACAGCCTGAATTTTAACGATAATATCGTTAATAGACATGTATAAGAAATTTATCAGTGGTGTCAGGCACTTATTAATGTGATATCAATTTCCATACTAGGCATAAAACGACATGTTTTAGCACCTGTTAATTGTATTGCTATAACAATACTCTATATGTTAAAGTTTTAAATGCGATGTACGCTTTACATTTGATTCAGACACTGAAGTTATGCCAAGCATGACGACCGAAGTAGCTGTACCTGGTGAGTGGAAAAAGTCGATTCATGAACATTGATATTATTGAATTCAGCTTCAAGTCGTTCAGGTAAATTGGATATATCCGATCCTGTCTTTACGCCTATATCAAGCACAGCCATATATGGAGTGGTTTACCAATCGAGACCCAAGTTGTTTTGTATAGTCTAATTTGTAATATCCAAAACTATGTTGTTAGCCACAATGAATATTCAGATGATGGTAGTTAATAATGAGATTTAGTAAAGATGACTTTTCTGTGATAAGGTACATTGCATCCTCCACTCTATCAGTCGCAGTGTGTCTTAACTTAGTAAACTCTTTCACAGGTCCCAGTACCCACGACGTCCTTCACACTCGCAAAAAGCGGCGATACGACAAAGAATCGATGAACACCCTGCGCTATGAGTGCCTCCTCCTCGAGAAGAACGCTCACGCTGTGGTGGCGAGGAAGGAGGCACTCATGTGCGACGTCCTTGAAATGAAAAAGAAAATGATGGCCATCCAACTGAAAAGATTAGAAGAGGAGGAGCGAAGGAAAGGGGAAGTTTTATTTCCACGAATGACTTCTGTCAGTATTGTCAGCCTGTGGCTGACAAAAGTTAAAAACTTCTGTCAGTATACTGGTTAGCTCGGTTTGTAAATTTGTTTGTTTGTTTGTTTATACGCTCAATACAGGTCGCAAATCGTCACACCCTCTGCCTCACCTCTCTCGGCACCACCGTCACACCCTCCTCCTCACCTCTCTCGGCACCACCTTCATACCCTCCGTCACACCCTCTGCCTCATCTCTCTCGGCACCACCGTCACACCCTCCGCCTCACCTCTCTCGGCACCACCGTCACACCCCCGCCTCACCTCTCTCGGCACCACCTTCATACCCTCCGTCACACCCTCTGCCTCATCTCTCTCGGCATCACCGTCACACCCTCCGCCTCACCTCTCTCGCACCACCGTCACACCCCCTGCCTCATCTCTCTCGGCACCACCGTCACACCCTCCGCCTCACCTCTCTCTGCACCACCGTCACACCCCGCCTCACCTCTCTCGGCACCGCCTCATCTCTCTCGGCACCACCGTCACACCCTCCGCCTCACCTCTCTCGGCACCACCGTCACATCCGGGTTCCCCTCACGGTCGAATTAATGATAACATTAATTCGAATTTATGTTATCTTTAATTGGATTAATGATAACATTAATTCATTTGAATTAATGATAATATTAATTTGGAATTGTACATATGTACAATTTATTTGCACATATGTCTAAATAGGGGTATTTAAAGATATCTTTAATTGAATTGAACATATGTTAAATTCATTTGGACATATGTGCAATTGAATTACACATATGTGTAATTCATTTAGACATATGTGCAAATATTTGAACATATGTGCAAGTACTCTACTAAATTCCACTTTGGCTTGCCATATATTAGAGCAGCCAGACTGTCTAGTTGAAGTAAGTGTCAGTTAGTCGTTGTCGAGCTCGCTGTCCAGCAGGTTCAAGGAAGGCCACACCCCGGGCCCCACCCGCCGCTTCCTCCTCACCCTGCTCTAGAGCGGGAATACCCTCCGGCATAATGTCATTACGCTGCTTGGCAATGTTGTGCAATACACAGCAGGACGTGATTGCTGCGCAGCATTTGTCCGGTTGCATACGAAGTCCGTAATGTAAGCCGGCGAAACGCCTTTTCACAACGCCGATCGTTTGCTCCACCTTAACGCGAGACCGTATATGGCTGCGGTTGAACCTTTCTTGGGCTGGGGTAGCTGGGTTGAGGTAGGGGGTCATGAGAAAGGGCTTAAGGGCATAACCGGAATCTCCCAGCAGAAGGCCTTCGTGTTCACCTGTAAAGGATGAATGTCAAATATTTAATTAAACGTGCTAATATATATTTAGGGGGCCTAGGACGACCCCCCCCCCCCCCGGACAATTGACCCCCGATCAGTGCCCCCCCCCCCGCCGACGACAAGTCCCCTCTTCCCTTTCTGACAATTTCCTACCTAGAAAACTCTTAGCCTTCGAGGCAACTGCTTCCCGGATTACTTCCCGATTACTATATAAATACCGGCTGGAAACACCCACCCACAAACGGACAAGCCCCTCCCTCCTTCCCTTCCGAAAATACCCACCAGATCGGCGGAGAATTGTCCGGGGAGGAATTTTCCGAGGGGAGAATGGTCCTGAGGGGGAATCGTCGGGGAGAGGGGGATCCTGCATCATATTTAAGTGGCTACATAATAATATATTACTTATTAGATGTCGCATTATCGCTTGGTCTACTGGATGGAGGAGTTGCTTTTGTGGTCGACACTAGTTATAGAATAATGATATATGATATAACGAATGTATATGAACATGTTAGTCTTTACCTTGCTCAAATTCCTGATATATGCGAGATTCCCTCAGGATGCGACTGTCATGCACACTGCCTGGCCACTGGGCAACCACGTTCGTGATGTTCTGCTGATCGTCGCATATTAACTGCCATCAAATGAAAACAAATATAGTTGTATAGGAAGTACAGTTTCTTGTTACATAAATGTACCTATGAATTGCAAACTATATAACGTCACACATGTTTATTTGTGTTTATTGTATTTATGGCATTAACCATGTCTCATTGTGTTTATTGCAATACTTATAGACGGTATTTATTCTCTGTACAGGATTTGCTTCCATAATATACAAAACTCAATGAAAACTATAGATTTAAGACTTCTGAAAGTAGACATATGATATGTGTATCAATATGAAATGTTGTTCATCCATCTATGTGTTCAGTCTTTCATGCCATTACCGTACAACATGTATCGATAGTCGTCATTGTTACAGTCGCGTGCACAGATGCAATATCGATAGCATAGAAACACTATAAGACCTCTGAAACCAAATTTACAATGAATATATATAATAATTTTTTTAAGGTATGTTAATATCCATTAAACGTTGTCATTGGTTGGTTTATACCTATACCTTTGCAAATATTTTTCAAACAGTGTGTGTGTTACATACTGTAACAATAAAGTGGAGGTATCTGCCTCCATATTAAAATGCTTGATGTCTTTAATGTTGTTTGTAATTACTTGTACGTTGATGCTGTGAAATCCTTTTCTACAGACATAGTCAAATTCGTTCTCGTGGGGAGCTTGTATCTTAATTTGCGTGCCATCCACACAGCCAAGTATTGAAGGGAATCCTGAAATAATGGCAATAGCTTTATAGACACTATTTGCTTCACAGACGCAATTTGCACTTTAAACAATGGATATTATTTAAATCATATGGATATAATAATTTTGGACGCCATCTAGACAGCCTATAATGAACTTGAAACTGGTTGTTAATATGCATTTAACATAGTTACATATGCCTCTAATATTAATACAATTTGCATCCATAACCATAAGTAGCATGGAATGCAGTTGGTCCTTTTCAACAACAGTGTATACATTGGCGTAAGTTGGATGGCATTTAATGTAATGCTCAATGAATAAAGTTCCTAAGTTGCAAACTGTTCGATTTCCAATGACGGGTCAATAAAAACAAGTCCTTTGTATGCATTGAGTACCACATACTGGGTATTATTCAACATTTCTCAAATGTGGTTACAATGTATATCCAGACTCACAGGTCAATAAAACCGAGTGCTGGAATATCACATATTATTCATCATTTCTCAAATGTGTCTTACAATTATAAGGCATTAAACTGTTTTGCGAATTACAGATAGGTGTATGTAACTACATTATTATAATACTTTGTTTTATGATATGCCATAATGTTGAAAATCAGCGCAGTGAGAGCCCAAATTTTATAATTAGAAAAACAAGAGAAATTGAAGGATATCGAAAGACTACCTAATTCCTATATAGGGGGGGAGTGGGGGGCAAGGGGTATTTATGTTCCCCAGCAACAGGCTTTTTTTACCGTGAGCTGGGAATGAGGAAAATAATTCTTTGTGATCTGGGAATGAGGAAAATAATTCTTCGTGATCTGGGAATGAGAAAAATAATTCTTTATGAACTTAGAATGAGATTTTAGCCGACCTTCGTGATCAGAGATCAACTACGAATTTTAATACTAAATAAACATCCATTGGGAAATAGCCAATTTATATCATGTATCCGTGCCTTCCATTTTATGCAGGGAGTTCTCCATTTAATTCATTGTGACCTGGAAATACAGAAATTATTTTTCGTGACTTGGGAACATGACCCCCCCCCCCCCCTCCGCTATACATTTAGTGGCTAGCAGTATTCAACATAATGCAGTTTGTAGAATTATATCGCATCTATTTTACAATTATTCAGACACATATTTTACAGCAGTCTCCAAAGTTTAATCAGCACCATTTTATCCCAGCACTGAAATAAATTTTAACTCACTGATGGCAAGCTCTAATAGGGGTAAATATAGTTAAGCCATGCCTAATTATAAATGATATATTATTAATTATTTTCATGAAGTTGCTAGGCCCCTTATAAGTTTTATTTAAAGACAAATCTTTTTGTAATTACCTGCATAAAATATGTCTATAATACTACTATTAATTTCATAAATATTATAATACTGGGATACCTGTATCAACCGACCACACTATACAAAATAGGCTTAAATGTTTCGCTTAAGCAGTACATACTGGCCTGGCCTATAATTATTTTAGTAGCACTGACACGCTGCCACTGCATTACATTATAGGTATAGCCATGCCCACAGACGCCGTAAATCAGCGTGGGGGGGGGGGGGGGGTTAAAGGGGTACCGACCCCCCCCCCCCTGATTTACGGCGTCTGTGACAGATACATGCATGTCATACATATCCCAATGCACTGCCACTAATGTAGTATGTACATGCAAACAGACACAAATAAAGGCCTAGATCTACGTACGTGTACATTTGTAAAGCATTTGCCACTTGAAAACCTATGACGTCAAGTTTAGGGTTTAAACAGATACAAATACAGTCATAGAACATACGTGTAGAAAGTTTGTTCCACCGCGTACAGTTGGATTATAAAATAATCACATGAAAAATCGCATGCGCTAAAATCCTTTCTACTAGCGTTTGTCAACACAAGATGTCAGACGCGCCTAAATTTAGAATTCAACCTACCGTGCCTCTGGTAGAATCCTCTTTGAACTCGTCTTGCTTCAGCTCCTCTGGGAAATTGGATGAAATCACCAACTTTCCCTGACAACGCACGTAAGACTTCTGTCACTGATCGGCACACACTTGACAAGTAGCCTGTCCAGGTAAAAAATTTAAATCTAGAAATAGCTATTTATTAGTTGTTTTTCAGAAACTAGAGTGCATCTTGAAAAATATTAATAAATAAAAAAGTTATAGATCTAGCCCTTTACAGATTTTGGTCACCGTATCCATTTCTGTGATTTCACGGGCCAAAAAAGGCCAAAATTTTACCTTTTTTCCCATTTTTTTCACATTGGTCAAAGATAAATGAATAAAATTTGGCAGATATATGTATTATTACATATGTCATTATCTAAAATTGTAACTGCTTGCTTAAATATAATATTTGTATTTTAAAAGGCATTTTTCTCTTATTTTTTTAATTATTTTTTTTTATTAAAAATGTAAAAAAAAAAAAATTGTTATTTTTCTTGAATTAAGTGTTTTAAACATATTTCTTCTGAACATTGCTTTAAACTCATATAATTATATTTCATTTGATAAAATATTTTTTTAGTCTATTATAATTTAAATTATTATGATAATTATTATTCACGGCTATATGTTGCAAAAAATTTAAATTATAACAAATGTAAATCTATGGAAAAAAAATTAAAAGTATTTATCATGTCACACAGTAATTTATTCTTGTAATGTGGCTGTACATCAGTGGGTATCAACATCAGATACATCAATGGCATACACAAGAAATGGCTATATATTGCATTTGGTAGCCAGTCTAGTCAGCATGTTAAATGTACAACAAACAATTACCACCGGTAATAGCATGGAACTTTGTATGTGGACAGAATTTTACAGATTTTGGAAGATATCGCATTAACATGCTGATCAGACTGACTGCATATACGGATATAGTATCAATTCATGTACTTACGTGATAGTTTCCAATGCAAAGGGTACCTGTTTCCTGTGTAATGTCACTTCATGGTTGTTTCATTCTGTAATAGAAATATAGGGAATTAACTCTTGTGCAAGACCTTTCCACCTAAATGACTGAAATATTACAGCTGTCTGAAATTGTTTAATGACATATAATATGAACATGACCAACTTGAAAGAACCAACTTGAAAGAACTGGGAAGAACCAACTGGGAAGAACCAACTTGAAAGAACCAAATTGAAATACAATTACTGCAACAGGCAACCGGAATCAGAACCTACAAGATAAAAAGTTAGTAAAACCTGGAACATCCTCACACCTGCTAATCGTTACCTGAAGCAGGTGTCCATCTGACAGCTTATGGCAGCAGTATCTAAAATCCTTGATAAAACTTTATAACACTTTGCACTAATTCATTTCCAAAGAAAAAACTAATTTGATATCATATTAGGAATGAGAATGAAATAAGGAACCTGCTAAATTACGGCCTCCATCCCAAGGTAAGAAAGTGCCACTTACACCACCTATTAAACAATAATTGATGGGAAAAGTCACAAGTGTGTGCTTGCCAAGGCCAGCAAAATAAAATACTCAGTCCATAGGTAGCTCAATTCATTGCAATTGTCTATCTTTGTGCATAATAACGACGTCTTCGAAAGGAGAAAGAAGAGGGTTGCCCCAGGACGATGGATCCAAAAGTACATCTTTACCAGGAACCATATACCCATGTGATATCAAGCTTGTCTAAACATATGGGTTCCAAGGCTCACATTTAACATGCAGCAGGTACTGGTCCATTACAAACCCAGGCCTAACACTGGCCTAAAATTACTTTGTCTGACAAACCCTTTTAGAACCATATCACTATGAATTGGCAAGTCGATTATAAGGTGACATTTTAGCATGGAATATTAAATTTAGGCCTTGTCTCAAACAATGCAGTTCTAAACTCAATGGCACAGGTTTTATGAACCTTCACGTTGGATATTAATTCTTTCCCTTGTAACGATTAATGGGGTTCTGCAGTAGTGTAGCATGGCACTTCCTTACATCGGTTCCTCCCCTTATAGCCGTCCGTTCCGCCCACGGGTATTACAAATGGCCAAACGTAATTTATCGAAAAGTATAAATGTAATAATTTGGAAATTGAATTTTGTTCAAAAGGAAGAACATAGTTGAAAATATGTTATTGTTGCGAAAGAATTCACATAGTAAGCTATAGTAATAAAAGCCATGTAAAAAATTACATACGAATACCACAAATATACAAATCCCTAACGCGAGATTACATCAACAAAGAGTAATCTATTTGTAGAATAATTCACACATCGTTGTATCACAACAAGGAACAACTAACAAGTCTCCTTAAGTTGCAATGACACCAATAGATGAATTGTCCCATAAGAATCATGTCGTTATACAAAGCCTGCCTAAATACACTGTTTGACTCCTAACCTTAACGCGAGTGTACATCAAGAAAAGGTAATTTATTTGTAGAATAATTCACACATCGTTGTATCACAACAAGGAACAACTAACAAGTCTCCTTAAGTTGTAATGACACCAATACATGAATTATCCCATAACAATCATGTCATACAAAGCCTGCCTAAATGCACTGTATTAATCCTAACCTTAACGCGAGTGTACATCAAGAAAATGAGATTTATTTGTAGAATAATTCACACATCGTTGTATCACAACAAGGAACAACTAACAAGTCTCCTTAAGTTGTAATGACACCAATACATGAATTATCCCATAACAATCATGTCATAGAAAGCCTGCCTAAATGCACTGTATTAATCCTAACCTTAACGCGAGTGTACATCAAGAAAATGACATTTATTTGTAGAATAATTCACACATCGTTGTATCACAACAAGGAACAACTAACAAGTCTCCTTAAGTTGCAATGACACCAATACATGAATTAGTCAATAACAATATTGAAACTATGCTTTAAATAGTAGCGTTATCGCGATAGTAACAATGCCTATACCGAAGGAACAAATGTATGTTATAGGGTATGAAGTATATTACGCGAAACCAACAGTGAACCTGGGGAACAGACCTAATAGGTATATTTTAGGAAAGATGTCTATTATATGAAACCCACTTGGGACCTACGAGAACAGACCGACAATAGTATATTATCATCAATAAAGAATATTATTATGCCAAACTAAAAAGGGAACCTACAGCGCTACCTAGTCAAACATAAGTACTGCTACAAAATACTACATATTATATTATATATACCGCGAGCGTACAAAATACTAACCTGCCACAACTTGATTAAAGAGAATTCCTTACGATTGAAACCGGCAATTTACCTATGCTTTTACCAGGGTCATTTTACTGCATATCAGCCAACAAAATGGGCACCCCATTTAACCAAAGTAAAGCCTGACCATGTGATGTAAAATAAACAAAATCAAACAAAGAATACGTGCATCTGAATCCGGGTGGAATAGGAGACGAGGGACCTAGGCTAGACAATTATTAGTAAACCGCCCCTAATTAAAGACTGTGGGTGCCCCCCCACCCCCTCCCAACCTTGGCCTATCAGGTAGAGCCTTCCACTATGCCAGCCTAAGCGGCCGGTTCGTGGTTCAAATCCTGCACTTGCATATGTCTATGTTTGTGCAGGATGCGGATCCCATATATCCCGGGGGGCCGGCGCGATAGCTCAGTGGGCTAGTGCGCTCGCATTGAGTGTTCGGGTCACCTGAGAGCCTAACGAAGCGTGGATCGATGGTTCGAGCCCCCCTGTGGCCATGTCTTTCTTCGTAAAGAGTAGGGGGTTACCCCCGGAGATATGACTCCACTCTCCCTTCCTTCTCCCATGGACATGATATGACCAAACGAGGTTAAAGCGTCCTGAATAATCAACCAACCATATATCCCGGAGACATGGCACCTATGTACCTTGACCTAGTTTTAAGTTTTATTTTAACGTTACATTTGTAAATAACAATTGGTTAAATGGAGCATCCCATTTTCTAGACAGATAGAGCCCCTATAGTAGGGCGGTCGGCGATTGCGTCGCGTTATTTGTCCAACGACGTCAAAATTTAACATGTGTCGCAGCCCTCGAAAATGGTACCATTCTAAAACGGGACATATCGCACTAGTTTCGCTTGAGCCCAACTAGTTTCTAATGAATATTTAAGCAGCCGATATCATCGGAAAGAGAACAAAATGATCTTACAGAAACTGTCAGTCGTTTGTTGATATCTTAAACGGTTTTTCCGTAGCGGCGATTTGAAGTGTTCCGTCACGCGTCACTCCGTCAATATTTATGTCAGAACCAAACGACTGAGTTATTTAAGGAGCAGAAAGAGTGCACTACAAGATAGAAAGAAAGTATCAGCACGAGCTGTGAGTATTCACCTGCCTCAACGCGCCCAAAGATCACATGACCTGCACGGACAACGCGATGACGACACGCAAATTTCGTCACGCGAGCGACAGGTCAAAATGGCGTTGGTGAGTACGGAGTGTGAGATAAACTCGGAAAATCCGGAAATATCTCTAACAAAATGAGTCATCCATCCTATTCATATATAGATATTTTAAAATTAGTGATCATCATTTCAATTCGTACAATTTTCTAAGGGATATACACCATATTTATTGAGAATTTTTATGGTTGTTTTCCTGACGTCGTTCTAGTGTTTTTTTATACAAATGTTGACAATGTATAGCATGTGTAGAATGGTGATGAAAGGTTGTTATAGCTCTAATTTATACGTCAAATAGAATTTAAAAGATTTGAAGTACTGTTGAACACTGTCACTATTTGTTATGTTTATTCCAGAGCTGTTTAGCTGTTTGTGTAAGCCTGTGACGACCCCCACACAGGCAGTGGAGGGGGGGGGTCCCTGTCCTATGTTTAGGACCCCCGCCTCTAGCTGTCATGTGTTTGACCCCACCCCCACTCTAGCTGTCATGTCTTGACACCCTCATTCCTAGATCTCATGTTTTGACTCTCATCCCTGGCTGTTATGTTGTTGACCCCCCCCCCCCAACCCCACCTTAGCTGTCATCATGTTTAGGACCCCCATGCACCCCTTGATGTTATTATCTTTAGGATCCCCGTTTCTATCTGTCCTGTTATTCCTCCCCACTCCACCCCTAGATGTCATCATGTCTAGGACTCATTAAATCATGTTAGAACACCTCCAGCCCGAGCTGTCATCATGTTTAAGACCCCCCCCCCCCACCCCTATATCTGTCTTGTTTTAAACCCACTACTCTAGCTCTCAGCATGTTTTGGATCCCCTACCCCTAGCAGTCATTATGGTCCCCTCCCCTCTCCTCCCACATGCACCCTCACTGCTGGAGTTGAGGCCTGGTTGGATGCTCTTGTGATTGCGTGTGTGAAGGAGCATAGTCTGAATCTGAGAATGTATCATGACGCATGATAGCACGGACGAAAGCGTTAATGTGGATGATGATGAATCTGATAGGGATCGAGAATGACATGGAATTATTTCCCTCTCCACTTATGGAAGATTATGTGATTTGAGGTTGCTTTAAATTAAATTGTTTGTAGCTTGGGACGGTAAGTGATGATGGAGGTGTAGATGTTAGGGGAGGTTGTAGGCTACATATTTTAAGTATACATTGATGATGGTGATAAAGGTGTAGCAAATAACAGGTTGGAGATGATGGGGGTGAAGGTGGGGCCATTAGGAGAGGCTAGAGTCTTGTCCCACAAATGCACAAATGAACTAAGAGAGAATAGCAGATCACAAATGCTTGGCTTGTTGGTTTAAATCACATTGTTATCAATATTTCCAGCTGGCAAAATAATTTACACCAGAACCCCAATATATATAACTGTTTTTATTGCGGAAAGCTGTTAGTTTATTTGATGTTTCCTTTCTTTTAGTTGACTGGTACCAAGGGAAGAGCATATACCGGTACTTAAGAAGTCTCAAGCCAGGACTGGTGTCTCTTACTTCACTGGTTTAGTGTCATTTCCCAAGTAACAAATCTGATATTCTGTTATACCCCTTTTACATTGTATTATATAAAAAATGTATTATATCATGTGGAAATAAATGGGACCAAGTTTATTACTTATTGTTATCATTGGTACACAACACTTGTATGTATCATTTGATAATAATGCTTATGTAAAATGACTTCAGTATATATGTAATAAGTTACCGCGGTACTTGAAAAACAAGTTTTTTGCTGAAATACCCCTAAAATTATTGTTTTTTAAACAAGTGTTATTTAATTACATAAAATTTAATGTTATTGTGACAGATTGTGCTCGTGGGGTGAGAGAGACAAACACGCACACTTGTTTGTTGCTGGGGAGGTCTTTATTAGCTGTAATGTCGAAGACCAGACATTAGTGCCGACGTGTTGCCGGCGCAATCCCAACACATAATCTGCTTAATTAAATAGATAATAATGCAATGATCCTCAAGTTATAAATACATTACGATATGAAATATACCATATCTATGGACATTAAATAAGTACCATACATATACTGCTAGTGAGAATAACAAATACACAGGTTTATAATAGTTACCTGTAATGTCGAAGACCAGACATTAGTGCCGACGTGTTGCCGGCGCAATCCCAACACATAATCTGCGCGGGATTGCTGGTCTCGCAAACAGACTAGCGGAAATTGACCAATGAAATGCGAGATGAAACAATGGACCAATGAATGGAGAGGAATGATAAACAATATTGACTGCCCCCTAGCGAATATAGGGGTTGGTAGCGATAAAAATGAAGAATGTGGATATGACTAAAATACGGAATAAGAATGTGTTTGTAATTGGAGAATGACGAGTGAAAACTGCTACATTATTAACATTGAAAAGACTTTATATATCTTTTTTTAGTTTAAATATTACATAAATAATCTAATTATAATCATTTCTTTACAGAAAATTGAATTTTAATTTTTTTAATTTTTGAAAAAATATTTAGCATGGGACCGTTCTTAGAATTTCTAAGTCCAAAACTGCTAAAGTGGCTATCCACACTTTTAGCGCGTGAAATTTAAACTGAAAATATGTATTTATAAGAGAAAAAAATGTTAATTAATTTATATCTACATACATAACAATGAATAAATATCACATAAGCATTTAATACCTTATAATAAATGAACCAGGAACTCTTGAAATAGAGAAATAATTAAATAGGCCAATTTTTTTAATAATGACATGGGCCGGACTAATTTTACCCCTCAATTTGAGGCACTAAAATGGCTATAACTTTGTTACCACTTAACATAATTAAGAAAAAGAAAAAGCATATTAATCTACTAATTAAGAGCTTTCATTTGAGCTATAGAAAGTGGCTAAACTCTAAAATAAAAAAAATGACTGACTGCCCTACCTATAGCTTCCCTTTCAGCCAGATAATTGCACCATCAAAATAGGCCTTCAGGACCTGGATGCCTTCCCGGCTGAGGTGAAGCCTGTCCCTGGCAAAGAGATGTACCTTGACAGAGCCCTTGTCCACAAAGTTCCTCCATGCGTGAAGGAAGTGGCACCTGTGACCCCTGTGAGCACGCATTAGTTGTTGGATACCCTGGTTAATGCGGGTCACATGCAAGGCGGTCGCTTGATCGTCTACAGGGCGTGGTAGAATACCAGACACCACGAACAAAGCGTCTGGGTTTCTCCTCCTCACTTCAGCGAGTATGGCCGCAAAGGCAGATACAGGGTCCCTGTTCGCGTGAACATCATTTGTCCCGCAATGAATGATGATAATCTCAAAATCCGAGACCTTAATTTTGCCCAACTTAATCCGCCAAAGAAGCTGATCTAATGTCAAACCCGGAAATGCCTGAACAAAGGTCTCGCGCGTCCTATTGACGAATTTGCAAATACTGTCAGATATCAGGGTAAACCGGTTCCTTACTTCGGCTGGCCAATGAAACTCGGAGTGCTTGTAGGGGCACTCATATCCGACCCTGGCAATATGGCGTTCGTCATATCGGGAGCTGATGGGACAATACAACGAACGCTTGGGTCGGGACTGAAACCTCCTATAACCAGACATGTCTATCACTTTTATATGGAGTAAACGTAGGAAAATAGGCAAGCTAAAGATTGTAACTAAGATTGAACGGGATTAAAAACTTAGTGAACAATATTAAGGATATTGGGTGAAACTGAAGTATCAAACTAGGATGTGGATGTAGACTGGGATAGGGCCAAGGTTATGCCAAAAGCTGTCGATAGGGGCTGCCGGTGGGTCTGAGGGGGTGAAAAAAACATGAGTGAGAGGGGGTCTCGCGTCGCGCTTTTGGATGATCTGAAATTCCGGGTCCGAAAACAAGCAACGGAAGAACGAGCGCCCGCAATGATCGGGCAATGACTGCGTCCTCGTAAGCCCATTCCCAACACCGGCTTCAAATGCACTATGGGAAATGAAATCAAGCATAAGCCCCTTCCCGACAATTTAACTCAGTCGTCATCCTCACTGATGTCTGTGAAGTACTCTACAGACTGACCCGCAGTAAGCCCAACCGAAGAACTAATGAATAACTGGTATGCAGATGAACCTGGTATCAAGCAGAAAAACAAGAAATCAACCATATCCCGGTATGATGAAGGAATGTGCATGTCATGTCCACTGGTAGTCACTGTTGGTTTCATACGGATATACAACTGCATTACGAGGGCATCAAAGTGCAAAGGACACCCAGTAAGTGTCTCTTGAACTAAAATATCCTCCAATGCATCCATACATAAGCGATATGAACAATAGCAGTCTGCATTAAGCGTTTGCCAGAACGAGTCCACCATTTTTTTTATAGCAGTCGCCAATGTAGTCTCCCTCGTGGCTCAAATAGAAGGGGGAGTCCTGGTATGATCTACACACCACGGCAAACAGAGCAGACTTTCGGGTGCAGGCAGTACTACTGTACAGGGCCATGATGTTTCTATCCTGACCTAGATCACTGAAAGTTTATGGATAGTTGTGCATAGTCAATAAACTATGAAACAATCCCTAAAGATGTAAACGTCTTTTATAAATAAATAATAAATACACACTAACACGTGACTATAGAGGAACCCACTAATAAGTTAATCAATAAATACCTTAAATATCTACACTACTACAGTGGAATCCACTAATAAGTTACTCAATAAATATATTAATTATCTACACTACAACAATGGCACAACAGCCCTCTACTCAATGATCTCCAGATTTCCAGCCTTCAGATCCTCCAAGAGTTCCTTCAGGGACAGTACATATGTGTCATCAGTATCCTCATCATCACTACCATCATCGCTTGGAGCATCCTTCGCGTAAAAGATCTTGAATTCCACACCGTTGCTGTCATCCACTTCAACCACTTTACCAGAATACCAACAATCCATACAATCTTCTTGCCTTTGGTGTCAAGTTTAGAAAGTTCATCCTCCATTTGTTGACGAGATGTCCATAATCCCCCAAGCAACTGGACCTCTCCGAGCAAGCTCTCCCTTCTCAGTAGCTCCCTCTCACTCTTCGCAGCTTTATCCTGCTCTCTCGTCCGTATGATGTCCATCAGTTCTTCCTTAAGCTGTGCTTCCCTCTCTTTAATCACACTCCTGTTCCTCGTCGATGCAAGACGTGCAGCTTTCAACGTACCCTCCACATCATCCTGCTGTACCATCCAATCTGACGTACGGTTGTTTCTAAACATGATCTTGGATTCCCGTGATTCCTGGGTCATGTTGTTCGCCTGTTGCATGCTCCGATCCTGTTGAGCCATGAGCCGCTCTAATGTGATGTTGTGGGCTTGACAACTTTTGGTTCGTTCTCTGATGTCCTCGTTCAGTTCACTATATACACCTCCGGGAAGTTGATCAGCGAGGAGAGCCGCTGCTTTCTGTCTGATGCTTCCCAGAAGTGTTTCCAGTAGCGCACACACAAGGACATCTTGATCACTTGGAACCAAAAGCGTCTGCAACACGGGATCTGACATGAATGATGGAGTGAGAGGTCTGGTTCCAAACAATTCTGCTTTCCCTTTCATGAGATCTTGAGGGTCTGTGCACCACGCATCCAGCTTGTGTAACACTTCTGCGTAATACACGTTCATATCCTGGGCTCTTAGACTGGGATCCTCAACACACCCCATATACGGAGTGGTGACACACTTCTCTATGAGTCCCAGGGCCTTACACGTAGCTGCGTACACTGGATTTTGGAGATCTGTGAGCAGGGTCTGTTGCATGCCATTCAATCTATCCTTCGTCTGATCCAAGTAACGAGTCACTACCTCTCTCAGGAAGTATGTCCCAGACGCATTCTTAAAGTATACGTTGAAACGCGACCCAAGAAATTGCACGAGTGGAAGCTTGTGAATGCCTTGCGCCTCCAGATAACACTGCGCAATAAGGGGATCGCCAGTACCATCCTTGAAAAATAGCTTGGCCATATTACGCAACAGCAGATGTGTCCCAGACTCTCCGTGAAGCCGAAACTGTCCTTATCCAGTGATACCCTGTGTCACTTCAAACTCCCTGACAGCCTTCTCAACTACTTGCTCGAACTGCAAACGTGGATGCATGCCGCACTTGAACTCGTACAATGGCCTGTCCCCTCTAAGGTCCTTCCACATGACGTTCTGTGCCTTCTCAACGACATGACGGTCAGTCATCGTGCACGAAACATTTCCCACTAAGGCATCTTCCACACCATGACTGGCTTGATCAGCTGTGTCCTGCACATGGCGAATCATGTTCCTGTTGGCATCGAAATACTTCTTCGCTGTGCCACTTGATACTTTCTCTATGCCTAGTGTGTAGACCTGTTCATCTGTGCCAATCTGTAAACCAGTATAATGCTGACCCTTCTTGGTGGTGGCGTCCCTGTACATAGTGGTATCTTCCTTATCGGCGAGAACGTCCGCTATATGTAGACGGGAAACTTCTCCGAGCTCACGGACCATGTTGGCTGAAGTACTAGCCTGGGGTAGCTCATCCACTTCGCAGTTTACAAACTCCTTTAAAGTATACTGGACTAGGTGGCTAACATGTCGAGTTGGGACACCGCAGTTGAGAAACTCAAACGTCTTTCTAACCGAAGCATTGTATGGCCTGCCACGGTCAGGCAATCTGGTAGGGATCACATCAGTAGTATTATCCCGAAGGCGCTGCACGTGATCTTCCAGCTCATGGACTCGCTCCTTCAATCCCTTCACTTCCGCCGATAGTATGTTGCACTGTGATGATTTAACATGACAGCTCGGCTTCCGCTCAGGTTCTACTGCCCTCCTATCTACCCGCGTATTATGGGTCTTAGGTGCTACTAGCTCATGTACTCTGTGCCGCAGGCGACCGATAGTACTATCTTTCCGCTTGACTCTCTGTGTAGTCTTCCGCGGCGATAATGCCTTCAGTTTTTGCTTGAGCTCAGTTACTTGTTCATGAGCCAGTCGCAGTCTCTTCGCCATGTCTGCGGCTGTGTCTGTACTATCTTCTGGAACATCTATCTGATGCCTCTTACCAGGGGCACTCAGTAACACACTACTAGTGGATGGCGATGCTATCGGCCCTAGTATAGACGTGCATGTCGGTACTGTCTGCCCTGCCGTAGGCGTCGATGTCGCTAATGTCGGTCCCACTGTAGGCGTCGGTATCGCTAATGTCGGTCGTAGTGTAATCTTCGATGTCGGTCCCGCTGTATGCGTCGGTGTCGCTGATGTATGTCCAGCTGTAGGCGTCGATGTCGCTCCTGTCAGTCCTAATGCACGCGTCGCTCTCGCCGTCGCCGGTTCTACACAACTAACTACTGCACTCTGGAATCTGGGGGATTCCCCCATGAGAGGAGCCTGAAGAAAGTCTGCTATGTCTGCTTTCACTCGGGTGCCGATGAGACGCCGATGCCTCAGCTTAACGCGTGCCACCTTGGTGAACAAGGCCTTGGCCGACAACTCAATGGGGGTAAGGGAAACAGCTGTCAAAATTTTGAGCAGGTCCTCTGAATATGCAGAATGTGACCTGACATGTAGATATGCCTCAATAGCAACAGCATTGGTGACGAGCAATTTCTCTCCATCACCATACCCTCTAATAGATGCTGGGAGTGGCTTACCACAATCAACACATTCACCCATCATGAAGATGAATGCATAAAACAGCAAGAGGATGATGCTCTGGCAAACACGTTTTCAGACTGTATGACACAAAAAATACACTCTACACTTTAAGTTTAACTCATTTGAATCTTATAAGTAATCCAAAGCTTGTACTCACAGAGTCGAGCTGAAATGATGGACAACACACTGCTAAGCAAGGGTCATAACTTCATTTTCACAAATATATCTTCTTCATTGGCAAAAGTAAGGAATGGCAGACAATGTAGCAGTTTCATTATATTGCTAAGTTTTGATGACTTCAAAACTGCACCAAATCGCCCATGTCCAAATTCAAGTAAAGTATATATTTGTTATATGTTTTGTAAGTTTCAATATATACTGCCATTTCCGATTGCATTATAATGCAAGGCATGCAGTGTAAGTATTGTAAAAAGGTGTACTTACAATGTTATCCAAATGTAAAGGTAATCCAAATGCTGAACTGAAATGGATATGAAATGAAATATGTTGTACTACATAATGTAATAATTATGTGAATTATCTATAAATACATTATGTTCATTATACATGTTCATACATATTGTGGAGTATAATTACATAAATGCATCACTAGTGTCAAAAAAACAAACAAAAAGGAATGCAAAAATCTAGTAACCATACATGATTTATGTTACACTGATGTAATATAAATTATGGCACAGACAGAATGGGATTATTACATGGCTTGTATCTAGCCAATTTGTACTTTATAATATATTAAAATATGTACCAGGTGAGAATTCAAAGCAGTTGTACGCTCGGGATCAAGTACAAATCTGGGTTAACTCTTCCGTAATCTATAAATAAAAAAAAAATTGTATGTCAAATTCACATAAAATAATGATATATAGTGTTACTTCAATATGAGACCGTTATACCTTGATTATCTGATATTTATTCAGATTATTGTAATGATTGGTTTTATTAGATTAGTCTGATATAAAGACAATAAATGCTTACATGTAATTTTTCTTACAATAAGAATACAACATCTGTGTTTTATATTGCAATGGCTATATGAAAAAAAAGTTACCGGTAGTCATCATTACTTTCAAATGTGAACTAGATTCATAGAAGGCTAAACAGTACCAAATTATATATACTATCAATAATAAACAGTAGATTATTCCAAATAATAACTTCATAAAATACAGAAAATGAAAATAAAAATAAAATTATAACACCCCACCACATATGTAGTGAAAATTAAGGATAATCAAATATTTAACACAATAATTTTAAGAAATAAGTAGTCTACTCAATTTAATTTAGTAATAAAAATAAATAAATGTACATTTAATTGATAATAATTACTTGAAATTATTTACTTGAAAAATTTAAAAATGAAACATTAAAAAATTTATTTCTAATAAATTAAAGATAAATAAGTAGACCGAGTTCTATCTGTATATCTTAATTATAGTTTTATTCCGAAATTTGGCTTAAAATAAAAAAAAATATCTAAATTAAATTTATAATAGTTCTATAAGCCTAGCCACAATCAGGAAGTAGGCTAAAAGCAATGTCAGCCATTTCTAATAATTTTCAGAAAGAAAAGTAAAAAAATTGGAAAGAAGTTTGAAAAATCTAGTCCTTGGCTTAAAAAATATCTACATTTGTTTGTAATTTCCTTATTAATGTTAAAATCCCCTATTAAACCGCTCATTCCTTGCTAAATACACATGTTTAAACCGCCGTTAATGCGCTCTGGGGACTGTGATCATTACATTAAAAGTCATTTAAATGGCGATGGCGTCGCCATTTTGCTGCTTAAAATGGCAATGACGTCGCCATTTTGCCGCTTACGCAACGTAAATCCGTTACGGCTTCGAATATCGCTCACGCCGCGGTTTGGCGGCTGGGGTCGGTTCAAATCGAAGGCTGGCACACTCAGGCGCCCACAGATCAAGTGCAAGTATTTGTCTCTTTGGGGTTATTAAGGCTCCTAGTTTCAAATTCCCGTGCCGGAAAGCTCTCAGATGTCAACTTCTTTTAAATTCGCCTCCGCATTCAACTCGCTCTAAAACCTTTATTTTTGGACCATTTGAATTCCCCAAGCAGACAAACAAACCTGAGAATCTCTCGATGGCGGGAAGAAAGGTCGGCTGTTACTACAACAAGAACTGAGTGTGCCGATCGCGGAAATAGAGGCACCCCCCAAATCACACTTTTGCGAACCGAGCGACGTCATTTCGCAGCGCCATCTAGCGTTTATTGGATAGGCTACACTTGACCGTGATATTCCGAGGTCGGTGTCGCTTATGAGTTGGTGGAAGGCGCCTGTCGCTAAAAACCTTAGCGAAGCGCAAATCATCAGAATCACCGGTAAGGCGTTGGATCGTTCAGTTGCCCTCTGTAGCTCATTTCGCAGGTAAAAACAAAGAAATAAAATGGAGTCCGGTCGCAATCGAAAACGCTGCCTTACTTCCTCCTCTGTGAATATTTCGAGAGGATTGCTTCGGTCCCGTATTACTCTTTCCGGACTTTCCCTCTCTCGAGCGCGACGCAAACGGCGCAAATGGTCCGCCATTTTGTCTCAGAATATTTTACTCAGGACACCTCGAACGCTGTCCTAGGAATTTGCTCAGGAATTTTTGAGAACTCCTTATTTTTTCTCAAGTAAATTCCTGAGTAAATTCCTAGGAATTCCTAGGAATTTGCTCAGGAATTTACTTAGGAATGTTTGTGAACACGGCCCCAGCTCTTTTGCGAGAGACTCATGGGCAATTCTTGCAAGTGTCCAACCCTTGTGATGGTCATTGACCTTCAATGCTGAGTTTTTGGCATTGTCGCTCTTGAAGTTAAACACTTCAACCATTTCCTCCCAGAAGACATGCCACGTAATTTTCACAAACGCTTTGAGCATGTTCATTTCCACATGCCCGGGACCGGGTTGCAATATAACCCAGTTGAATTCGCGATTGAACTCGCGATTCACTGCATTGCTCTCCGGACAGTTGTGTGAATCACACTCACTTTGGCCCATGAAGGTAGCCTGGCAGACAGAACATTGGAAGAACATTTTGATGAGCCGGTATCCCAAAACATAGGGCAAGCCATCACAGACAATGGTGAGCCACTTCCGTGAACCGCCATACCGGTCCATGCCTGCCTGTGTTCCTATGACTCGGAAAACTTTCGCTACGGCCTCATACGAACACGGATTGACAAAGATTGGTGCTCCCACCACAAGTCTAGGAGGTGTCTCAGGGTGTTTGTCCGACCTCTCGTGGGTAGTGTTTGTAGCACTGATGGGCTCATATTTCACCTTGTACGCATGGGTGGTATCGTCATGTGAGATTCTTACTCTGACTTCTTCCGTCAGTTTCTCAGGTGGTCTCTGAACCCTGTCACCCACTGGCTCTTCAAGTTGATGCCGTTTCAACTGTTCAATGGTGACTTTTCCACGACACCGTGGACACAATCTCGCCCTTTTGGGAACTTCAGTGAAACCACAATCGCCATGAGGGCATGTCTTGAAAACTTTGTTTCTTGCTTGTTCCTCAACCTTGGCGTCAACGTTGTCTTTAAAGACTTCATTGTCTTTCGTTTGTTCACTGACAACTTCATGTATCATCTGGGTAAGCCAGTGGTGAAAATGCAGGTATCTGGTTCTTGATATTCCGGGATCCTTGTCGATGTACTTGACTTTTCTAGATTTGTCCTCACCTAGTGGGTGTATCCAATTGTCCGGCATGAAAACATCATTTTGCTGGAGATCTCCCTCACCGTCCATAACCAGAAAAGCCAGCATGGTGATCACACTGCACTTAACATTGTTGTTGAGGGAAATTTTCCAGCGCCGCTGTAGCACCTGGTTATTGTCAAATACAGCCAATAGGTCACCTTTCTTTTCCTCAGAAGCGGTTGTTCCTAAGTTTCTCAGCCATGATTTGAGAGTTTGGTATGAACCAAATGGACCACTGCCTGCCAAGACACTAACAGCCATCCGACTTTTGGTCAGGCTGTAGATTAACACCATTTCTCTAAAATGAAATGGCAGGACTGACACAGGTGTTGTCAGAGACATGACAGCCTCAGTTGCCATGCAAACCTGGCTGTCTCTCTCTAATTGCGGGGCACGATCCTCTGGTGTGCCGTCAAGAGGCGACAAGGGTTTGTGATGGGCAATTCCCGACACAAAGTTGGTCAGAATGGAATTGCATGCATATTTATATGTGTTTGCTTTGATATCCATCAGTTGCTCTAAATTCCGCTGGCATGAAAAAGCCAGTGCATCGTTGCGGATGTTCTGATGTTCACTATATGCCAGTTCATAAGCTATAGTGCTTTTCTCTTCACTCGTCAAACTCTGAATGTCTTCGCGCAAGTTACTCAAGCGCAATATATTGACTGGTTCAGTATTCGTGAGAGCATCACATGCATTTGCATCTGTGAAATTGACATTCTGGTCAATACAATCCGATAGTGGCCGGAGTCGCTTCCGAGGACAGTCATCATCACTGTCAGAAAGAAACATGGCAGCAGTTTGTGTCTCGTTGACACAGTCTTGAGCATACGATACGCAAAAGGAACAAAATTTGCATTTATGATTCTTATCTAACTGGCATAGCTCACATAACTTCTCTCTAATTTGAGCTTTCAACTTGCTCCAGTGCAACAATGTTGCGCAGCCCTCATCAAACCCTTCAATTTGTCCATGCAACACTTTTGCAGCAGAACACTGTGACCGAAACATGTCTCCACAAATCCAGCGAACACCAGCTTGAAACAAGTGAAAGTAATTCCAATCCCACAAATGTGTAATGGTAAATATTCCCCAAGTTCCAAATCCAGGTCAGCACTGAGGCTTAATGCCACTAAAAGAATGCCCCATCCCACAAATTGCACTAACCCTTGGAACCTGTCTCTACTGTAATGGTAAATATTACCAAAGTAATAATCCAAGTCAGTACTGAGCCTTAATGCCACTGAAAGAATGCCCCATCCCACGAACTGTACAAACCCTTGAAACCTGTCGTGCACTGAAGTGCTAAAAATATCTCGAGCTACCAATTCATGTCAGCAGCACTGAGGCGTGAAATAATGTCCCATCCCACACATCTTATGAAAGCTTAAAACACATCTCCATTATACTGGTTGATATATCACAAGCCACAAATTGTCAAACACTAAAGCTTAATACTCAGACTGAAATATCGCTCATCCCACAATGTTGGTCAATCTAATAAACAATACTGCTAATAATGTGTCCAGTTTCATAAATCAAAAATTGCACAAATATAGATATTCTACTGAATAAATCTATCCCACAAATCCTGTCAATCTAATGCATAGACCAGACTTGGTTAATCCATTCAATTCCAGATATATGTGTATGTCAGTATCAATAATAATTAACTCTTTACAAATAAAGATCTAAAAGCTAGTTACAAATAATATCACAAAGTAACACGAAGATCTACTTTTATCAGAATAAAAAAAGAAAAATCAAATATTAATTTACCCCAGTTGAAAGTTATATTTAGGATATAATACTGTTAGATCTAGCTAGCACTGGTTATACTAGAAGATATCCAATATAATCTAGATCTAACTAAGTTTAATAAATTAAATCAATATATAGAATCTAACTTAATAAAATAAAATATTATCAATCTAAAGAATCTAAACTAATTAAATTAGGTTTAATTAAATTTCTAGTTTTCTTTTTTACTTATGCTATGGATTTACTTTAAATTTATTTGAATAGCAAGCAGTTTAGTATAGAATTAGATCTAACACAATATTCAATATTTTACTGAACTTTTCTCAGGCCTGGGTTGTTCATGTAACAGGGCGCCAGAAAGAAATTGAAACCACTCTGATGGGGTCGGTGCTCAGGCAAGTTTTATTCTGTAGAAAAGACAACATAACAAGATAGTTCACAAAAATGCCCAGACTATAGCCAAACATTAGTATAGATAAACCCAGTACAAGAAATGCAGACAGACGCATGAAATTGACACAGGAACAATTAGAAAACAATAAAACAAAATACAACGATAAACATATCAAAACGACATGGTCATGTCATGGATATGGCCGACAGAGCACATGGTCTAAACTTCCTTAAAAAGTGGTAGCTGAAGGTCAAAGCATATGGAAAGTAACCATGCAAAATACTTTAGTACCTCTAGAAGCAATATATAATTACTATAAACCTTCGAATCTAAGAGAGAACTAGCATTCAGGACCGAAATCACTAATTGACAGATAATGACATGTGCAGACACCTCTCGTCAAAGACCGCATGGCACTGTTTATAAACAAACCCACAGTAGACAAATAGCACACGCATATAAGCTTAATTTATCTCGCCACTGCTATGCAAGAAGCAATTAAATAACGGAACATACCTGTAGAAAAGACTTCAAAACGACATGCCCCGGCGACACGTTAGGCTGACGTACGGTCCCGGAGAGGGTCCAAACCACCTTCACGTGAAGCAAATGAAGAGAGACAAGACCATCCGGCGTGCGACCCTATTTATACACAGTTCGAATCTTCCCGCCATGCAACAGTCATAACTCGGCCAGGTCAGCTTAGGTCAAGGAAACCCGTATGAACACTGATGAAGCATGGCCAGCGACGCGAAGTTTTTTACTAAATATGAGACAACTTGAAACATCTATGGATTACCGTAACACTGGATTACATCGAGAACTCAACCTCCCAAACCACGTGTGGACACCCAAAGACCATTCCGGATGACAAAGACACAATGAACGTGGTACAAGAAATCAGAGACAATTCAGATGAATTTCCATAGGCATAGCGTGCTTGTGACTGGCCATGTGTGTCAAGACTCAGGTCAGTGGCAGGGTCAGTGAACTTTACACCACTCACCGCATCTGTCAAACAGGCTCTGTGACATTCAGATAATCAGTAGATCTAACGTTAAGTCTTTTTTAGGATTAACTACTTTAATTGTCTGTAAATCGAACCTTTTCAAATTGATAAAAAAAAATTTACTAACGGATAAATTAAATTTCAGCCTAAGGAGGGTATTTTCTTAGCTACCACCACTAACAGACTAAGGGACTGACTAAATGATAATCAAAAGGGACCAGGGGACTAAGTCCCACTCACAGGCACAGCACAGCCACAGGCGTACAGCCTGCACTGCCGACTGTAACCACTGGTGAAAACATAGCTCAAAAGTAAAAGTTGCCAAATGTGATGCAATGGGGGTATGTGAAAAGGCTGCTATAGCTTAAAAACTACTCGGTAGACCTGCAAACCCCTTGGTGAAAAGGATTTCACTGTGTTGTTTTGTTTGGTAAAGTTGTAATTCGGCAACACAACCCTGCATTCGCTGACGCTAGAGAAAGTGCTCGTGCAACCTAAAAAAGGGATACTCCCGTTTTTGATAGATCAAAAACACCATTGTGAAGCGAATTTTGGCTCTTTTTTTCTGGTCAAATTATTGAGAGATCCCTTTCATACAATCAGCCAATGAGAATGGATGTTGCAAAGGTGTTTACATTGCGTATGTCACGAAGGCAGAGAACCACTATCAGTTATTTCTACCCGTCCTGAGAAGTCAGGCCGGGTCGGCCGCCGTCCTGAGAAGTCAGGACGCGTCCTGACTTTTCAGGACGTCCTGACTTCTCAGGTCCGTCCCGCGCCTGAAAACGACTGGCAGCTGCTATTGTTCAGCGTTTGGCTGCAACAACAACAAAAAACAGCAACCCGAACTATCATTTTTTCGTTTCCCAAATGTTTACTCTGAAGAAACCTTTATGGTGTTAATCCCAAAATATATGTAATTAATTATGAGCGATAATTGATGAAAACTTCTAAAGTCGAAGTCATAAATGCCGTAGATGGACGAATTCAAGCCATGCGGATGTGTCCCCCAAGATATTTCCATATTATAGCCGTCTGCTCGGCCTAAGACAGGGGGGTCAGATTCTCATGGACGAATTCAAGCCATGCGGATGTGTCCCCCCAAGATATTTCCATATTATAGCCGTCTGCTCGGCCTAAGACAGGGGGGTCAGATTCTCATGGACGAATTCAAGCCATGCCGATGTGTCCCCCCAAGATATTTCCATATTATAGCCGTCTGATCGGCCTAAGGCAGGGGGTACAGATTCTCATGGACGAATTCAACCCATGCGGATGTGTCCCCCCCCAAGATATTTCCATATTATAGCCGTCTGATCGGCCTAATTAAGGCAGGGTGTACAGATTCTCATGGACGAATTCAAGCCATGCGGATGTGTTCCCTCCGATATTTCCATATTATAGCCGTCTGATCGACTTAAGCCAGGGGTGTCAGATTCTCATGGACGAATTCAAGCCATGCGGATGTGTCCCGCCAAGATATTGTTATATTATAGCCGTCTGATCGACTTAAGACAGGGGGGGGGGGGGGGGGCGCGGATTCTCATGGACGAATTCAAGCCATGCGGATGTGTCCCCCAAGATATTCCCATATTATAGCCGTCTGATCGACTTAAGACAGGGGGGGGACGGATTCTCATGGACGAATTCAAGCCATGCGGATGTGTCCCCCCAAGATATTTCCATATTATAGCCGTCTGCTCGGCCTAAGACAGGGGGGGGGGCAGATTATCATGGACGAATTCAAGCCATGCGGAAGTGTCCCCCCCCCCCCAAGATATTTCCATATTATAGCCGTCTGATCGGCCTAAGGCAGGAGGGACACATTCTCATGGACGAATTCAAGCCATGCAGATGTGTCCCCCCCAAGATATTTCCATATTATAGCCGTCTGATCGGCCTAATTAAGGCAGGGGGTACAGATTCTCATGGACGAATTCAAGCCATGCGGATGTGTTCCCTCCGATATTTCCATATTATAGCCGTCTGATCGACTTAAGACAGGGTGTCAGATTCTCATGGACGAATTCAAGCCATGCGGATGTGTCCCCCAAGATATTGTTATATTATAGCCGTCTGCTCGCCCGAAGACAGGGGGGTGGGCAGATTCTCATGGACGAATTCAAGCCATGCGGAAGTGTCCCCCAAGATATTTTCATATTATAGCCGTCTGATCGACTTAAGACAGGGGGGGGGGGGCAGATTTTCATGGACGAATTCAAGCCATGCGGATGTGTCCCCCCAAGATATTTTCATATTATAGCCGTCTGATCGACTTAAGACAGGGGGGGGGGGGGGCAGATTCTCATGGACGAATTCAAGCCATGCGGATGTGTCCCCCCAAGATATTTCCATATTATAGCCGTCTGATCGACTTAAGACAGGGGGGGGGGCAGATTCTCATGGACGAATTCAAGCCATGTGGATGTGTCCCCCCAGATATTTCTATATTATAGCCGTCTGCTCGGCCTAAGACAGGGGGCGGGGGCAGATTCTCATGGACGAATTCAAGCCATGCGGATGTGTCCCCCCAAGATATTTCCATATTATAGCCGTCTGCTCGGCCTAAGAGAGGGGGGTCAGATTCTCATGGACGAATTCAAGCCATGCGGATGTGTCCCCCCAATATATTTTTATATTATGGCCGTCTGATCGACTTCGTCCTGTCCCGCGCTGTGTGCTGTGTGCTGCCAGCGCGTCCTGCTCCGTGCTGTATGCTGTGTGCTGTCAGCGCGTCCTGCTCCGTGCTGTATGCTTTGTGCTGTCAGCGCGTCCCACTCCGTGTTGTGTGCTGTGTGCTGTCAGCGCGTTCTGAGCCGTGCTGTGTGCTGTCAGCGCGTCGTGCTCCGTGCTGTATGCTGTCTGCGTTGTACTGCTGCGTGCTGTATGCTGCGTGCTGGCTACTTTATATGCCAATATCTTGGTATATCAATCGTTAGCAGAGTTCATAATTTCAGCTCAATGGTTATAGAATAATATCCCAGGGCAAAGCATGCACTGCACATGGGGGCCTTATCATATATCTACGTGACGATCTCAGCTATAAAATAATGACGAACGTTGTCGATAAAGTAACGTGGGAAGGGTTATTTGTAGAAATCTCCAGTCCTTGCTGAAACAAAACCATTATGTTCGGAAATATATGCAGACCCCCAGGTGAATTAATTGGTAATTACAAAGAATGTATTGAAGAATTTAGCTATGTTCTTAGTTCTATGGAGAGACACAAGAATGAATTTATCATAGCCGGTGATTTTAACATTGATCTGCTCAAGATTAATGAAAGACAATATATAAGTAATTTTTTGATAGGATAACAAGTCACAGTTTCTTCCCCAGAATTACGTTGCCAACAAGACTGTCCAAACATAGAGCGTCTATTATAGACAATCTGTTTTGTAGACTTTCCCCAAAAATGCTGCAAGCAGATGCTGGCGTATTAATAAAGCCAATCTCGGACCATCTCCCGTACTTCATCAGCGTACCCAGTCTCCAAGATAAACAAATGGTTCCAAAAATGATTACCATAAAAACGTATGGTAATGAGTCAGTAGAGGTATTCAGAAATGAAATAAAATCGCTTGATGTATACAATACATTAGACAAGAATATAAACTCTGATCCGAATAATAATTATGATACTTTGGAATGCCTTGCCCGAACGTCCAAAGAAAAAATCCTACCGACAAAAGTAGTCAAATTTTCTAAACTTAGGCATACAAAATCGAAATGGATCTCCAGAAGGATTCTCAAGTCGATTAACTTTAGAGATAAGCTGTATAAAAAGGCTGAAGACAACGCCGCAAACGTCGCCTATATATGAAACACTCAAAATAAATTTACATACATATAATGGAATACTGCGTGGCATGATAAACGAAGCCAAAAAGCAATATTATAATGCAATCTTCTCTAGATGTAATAGTGACATGAAGCAAACATGGTCAGCAATGAAGGAGGTATTAAATCGGAAAAAGGCAAAAAGAGACCGCCCAGATATGTTTAAGATAGGTGACTGAATGATAATTGATAAACAAGTGATAGCAATCAAATTCAACGAATTTATTGTTGGAATAGGACCTAGCCTTGCACAGAAATGATCAGTCGTAACATCCATTATAAGACCTACTTAAACAATCCCAACCCACACTCATTGCAATTTAAGCTGACTGAGTCACGGGAAATAGTGGAGATAATTGATAAGTTAAAACCAAATCTAGCTGTGGCCATGGCGGTATATCAGTAAAATTACTGAAAGTGATCAAATTAGAAGTAGCTAGAGCCTTGTCGCTGATAATTAATCAAACACTAACTACAGGGAAGTTCCCAGATAAATAAAAAATGGCTAAGGTTATTCCAGTCTACAAAAATGGTGACGAGAGCTCATTAAATAACTATAGACCAATATCATTATTACCAGCATTCTCCAACGTATTTGAAAAGGCATTAGCGAACCAAGTTATTGACCACTTCCAACGACATGAGCTCTTCAATAACGGCCAATATGGGTTTAGGGTCAAACATTCTACAGAATTGGCTAACCTTAAGCTAATTGACCGAACAATGCAACATATGGACAATGGACAAATTCCTACAAATACCTATCTTGACCTGTCAAAAGCTGTTGATACAATAGACCACGAAATAATTCTATATAAATTGAGCCATTATGGCATACGTGGCTCAGCCCAGGAGGTAATGAAAGAATACTTAACGAATCGTAAGCAATATGTCGAAATTGACAACTTTGAATCCAATTTAGCTATACTAACAACCGGGGTTCCCCAGGGTTCCCCAGGGTTCCATCCTTGGTCCCATCCTTTTTATCATTTATTTGAACGACATAATTTTGTTCAGTGATTTCTTTCAATTTATATTGTATGCAGACGACACTACTTTGTCAGGCACTTTGAGCCCATCCACATCCTTCAGTACGTCATTAAATAGAGAACTTAATAAGATAAGCAACTGGTTAAATGCCAATAAACTGTCGTTAAACCCTAGTAGGAGCAAATTTATGGTCTTTCACTTACCTGGTAAGAAATTTCAATTGTCAAATCTTATTATGTATTTTTTTTTATTTAATGCGTGGATGAATCTAACATGTTGGGTCTACAAATTACTAAGCATATGAAATGGCATAGTCACATTGGTAGAATCTCCACTAGAATTTCAAAGACTGGCAATCATGAATCGACTGATATATTCTCTGCCAAAACATGCCCTCTTATCGATATATAATACTCTAATTTTTTCGCATATAAACTATGGTATATTGGCTTGGCGATACTATGGGGAGCGAGTCTATAAATTGCCAAAAAGAGCAGTGAGAATAATAAGTCTAAGTAGATTCAATGATCACAGTGAACCCCTTTTCAAACAGCTAAACCTACTAAAGTTAGATGACAGTCACCGTTTGCAAGTACTAAAGTTCTATCATAAATGATAGAATAATAATCTTCCCACGTATTTTTCGCAGATTCCCATAACACATGCATACGAGATACACGCATACAACACCAGACATAAGGCACTGGTCCGTACCAATAGAGCCCACAACGACTATGCCACAAAATGCATTAGACACTCCCTAATTGAAACTGTCAACACAGAGCCCGCAAGTATCTTAGATAAAATCATTACACACAGCCTGATAGGATTTTCCAAGTATTTAAAAAATGATATCATAAGTAATTATTCCGAGCATTGCACTGTACAAAATTGCTACTTCTGTCAAAGGTAAAGTAGTGCCTCTCCCATGGTTGGCCCTTAAATTAAAATAAATTATAATAACTGGATTGAAGCGCTTACTCTCAATTGAGTTCTAATCTATCTGTTTCATTTAGCACATACTTATGACACATATTGTTTGTTGTTGGAAACGTTTAGTTCTGTGTCTGTTCTGTTCCGTTCTGTTTCCATTACTTACCATCATATAATATTCTGTTTACCACAAATATAGGTGGTTCTGATGCTAGCGGTTCTCTTACCTCAATCAGAGTCTCCTGCGTCAAGCAGTCTTTTTTCCCCATAATGTACCAGTTTGCTTTGACGGAATAAATGATATTGAATCTGAATCTGAATCTGAACCCCGTACCACCCTAGTGGCAACGGCCAGTGTGAACGATTCAATAGGACGCTCCGGGATATGTTAGGGAATCTCGCGCCGGCCAAGAAGGCTGACTGGAAAGAAAAGTCGCATCGCGCCTCTGGTTCACGCATACAATGCACGAGACGACGGGTTATTCTCCGTTCTTTCTAATGTTTGGCAGACACCCTAGGACACCCTAGGTTCCTCGTGGATGTGTTGTTGGGTAACACTGTCTAAACTACAGTCAAAGTCATAAATGCCGTAATATATATTGCAAATTCATTTTTCAATATTGCTTATTATTTTGTCAATATTGCAAAATAGGTATTAAAAACATGGATGGCGTTCCATACTCCTCGTCCGAACCCATGCTAACAAGAACTAACTTTAGCACTACTTTTCGGCGCGTTGGAGTGGGGATCTCTGGGGATCTCCTTTGCACTCATATTTATCACAGTTTCTTACCTGTGATTAGACGTATATTATGACATCATTTGAATAATTAATTAACGATCACATGATCAGTACACCGGAAATGATTAAAATGCGAAAATCAGTGTAAGTCAATTCGATTCAAGCACAGCTAGGTGCCTCAATCGTGGTGGGGGGGCGGGTTCACACATATGTCATATAAAGAGAGAAGGGAGGAAACTCATTTTGCAGCCGGAAACTCAGCCCGAACAACATCGGTCGATTTCGTCAACAAAATGCCACGACTGCGCGGTTTCCTCGCTTTGCTCAATGCCTCAACACTTTGCTATATATAATATCACATAATCCCATTCAAACACACCTTCAAATCGCTGCATCAAGACGTTTTTCAGCCAACTTTACGCGATTTTCACTTTTGCCCATCACCATGGCCGTTAACTGCCGCAGCGAATTTCTCAGAGCCTTCTGATTGGTTGTAACCTCGCGTGTGCGCAAGCTCCTTCGTCCATATGCAAATTGCATTTCAGGCTGTTCCATCACTGGTACTCCCGCCTTAAGTACTCGTATCGCCCAACACGTAGTAAAAGTTTTCGCAGGGGGTGATACGGCGTTAGAATAAGTAGCGCTGATCGAGTCGTGCCTTTGGCATTAAAGTTTATATGGGTCTGCAAGGGGTAAATGGCGACACACGACACAGAGACATTTGGAAATTCAACATTCGACATTGAGGATCTGAAAAACCGACATCGACACAGAGAGTGACATTTTAGAAAAAAGCGACAGTGACAGTGAACGTCGTAAATAATCGACATTCGACACTGAAAATTTTGAAAAATCGACACTGGACACTCCCTTCTAGACCCCTGTTTATGGAGAGATGATAGTTTAAAATAACATATTGTGTCTCTGTTGTCTCTGTTGTTCCATTGTGGTATAAATAACGTCCAGTCGGGATCACTTATCTTATCTCCACCGGGACATGCCTCCACCTCGACCAAGCCAAATAAAACAAAGTTTCAAATACGTACTAGCCCTGAAGAACCAGGCCAGGGGCGGATACAGAGTGCGGGGGCCTAAATTTGAAATGTTTTGCTCATTGGCAGATAATTGGTGAGCGATATGGTAGGTGTTTATTGTCTGTTATGAACCTTAAGGCCTTAGCTTTGTGTTCTTATACGCAAATTTGGCATTCAAAAACAGCGAAACAACTCCACATGCAACTTTAAGCGTTCGCCTTTTACCGGAGTGACCGGGGTTCGATCTTGATGAGGGCGCTTCCGATTTTTGCATTTCCACTGGGACCCGGACCATACATATCACACGTTTATCCACCCAGCATCCCTGTCGATATCTTCATTATTCTGAACAAAATATTATAAAAGTGAAATTGTAGATCTATTAACGTGCACGATAGGGGCCTAATCAGCGACAGCCCAGCACGGCTGCTATAAGCTTAGATTCTAAGACATAGAATAAACTTGGTCTACAGTCAAATATGGATTAGTCGGATAGTGTGGTTAAATTTTGAGAGCTAGAGCTAGGTCAGGAAGTTAGTGTTGCTTTCCCGGGCGGTTGTTTCGCCACTTTGACAGTTCTGCTCCCTCCTGAAAACGGGGTGTCAAACTTTCCCTTCCGTGGGTCGGGGTACAGTAAATCAGTATTGGGGGGGTGGGGGGGGGGGGGTGCACAGCGAAAACAAAACGGTGTTTTGCGGAAATTACTTATCACCTTCAAAATCCCATCTTTTCTACGTCGCATTTCCATGCAGGCCAGCTTAGTTTTTTCTTTCTTTCTCGGCCGACCCACCATAGAGAGGCCTAACTCGGTAAATATTTTAGTTCTAATGGGTCATGTTGATCTCTTTCATGAAAAAAATCATATCTGTAGGGGTATCTTTTTCATACTGGGCATCCAGGGACCCTCTGTCCCCGGAACCGCCCCTCCAACACCAGAGGGTTAAGGCCTAAAACAGTGCCCCCCCCCCCCCCCCACCACCTCAAACCCACTGGACCGGCAGACTTAATCGTGTTGGTGTGATTCAGGGGGGAAATGTGCTTCACAGATGACAGCTTGTCAAGTGTGAACGGTCTGAGTCACAACATGGACCTATCCTTCCCCCCTCGAGGCGAGGGTAGTTCTAATGTCAGAGCAAAGACCTTATCATAGGTCAAAGCTAGGGCGGGAGTAGCCCGTTCTATGCTGTAGTACCGTGCAAGTGGCAAACTCGGACAGGGCCCGCCCATCTTACAGCCATAGAACCAAAGCTAGGAATAATGCAGACGTGATTTTCTGTTATTGATTCGATCAGGGAACAAATGAACCGTGTGTCCAGTTAAATAAGAGCCGCCAATTACCAATATTTAAACCACCATAACAAGTGAGGACAACCAGCGAACCGTTCATAATAATGCGTTTGCAGGTAAACCGACGCGATGTACGAGCAGCGTGCGGGCTGGGTGCCTCGAGTGACGTCACAAGGACTGAAACCCGCAATGTAAACAAAAGCACGGTGTTTTCATCGGGCAGCGGGACAAGGCACGAAACAGCAATTTTGAATGGAAACAAATAATACTTCCCCGCTTTGATAAAAAAATGTATGGACATATATGGGGAGATTAAGCATTAATCTACTAATGTTCACTGATGAATTAAGGTTTCAAATAGTAGCACCATGCACTTTAAAAACTGAGAGAATTTATTCGACGTTCATTCGACAAGCCGCTTGGGAGCAAGCAATGGCAGCAGAGCGAAATACGACATTCATGAAATCTATCTATTAGTGGCGTATGTCTAGAGATTATAGATTTATGTATTGCAGAAAGCAGAAACGCAAATAGGTGCCTGAAATACACGCTTACCGGCTTGCGTAGATACAGAGATGTGGCTTGGATGCAACTTCAACAATCTTGGCTGATGTATTTCGAAGTTTGCGTTCTCCGTGGTTGATGAGACGCCCGAGTTTTGGGACGCAGGTGGGTTCTTCAGACGCATCCAAACTGCATGAGGGATATCATTATTACCATTAGAATTAAGTATTGGTTGACATACTGGAACACATCATTGCCCGCTCAATGGCAGTATAAACTAAATGTTGACAAAAAATGGAATATGTCAGGGATTTGTACTGTAATCTTACGGGTTCTAAGATAAGTTTCCGAAATCAACGTAACAACTCACCAGTAACTTGTGCCTTTGTAATTGAACCAAAAATCGGAATCCTGAACTGTCATTTGCCTCCCTGCGATCGCCTTCATCGTGACTGACTAACTCTCCGAAATAGTCAGCAACAAACTGTCCTTTCTGAATGTTTTCTGCCGCTACAACACCGCGCCCTGTTTGGACAAATAATGTCAGCCATTATCAAAATTAACTATAAACAGGGGCTTTAATCTTGTATTTGTATTCATAACAAAACCAGATCTGCCATCAAGAAATAAATGAAGATCTAACCAATTTAGTTTAAAGGCCTTGTACTAGCATTTGATTCTGGACCATAATATCTGACACATCTCATTTGCAACCTAACGCAACTTAATACCCTGTCCAAGCGAAAAGCCAGAAATAATTCGTAAAATGTGTGCCACTTTCATACTCCAATCTAGCCTCGGGAGACATACTTCGTTGGACATGACATAGTACTCCCGCCTAACGTTTACTTCAATAATACATTTCATGCGCTCTTACATGGAAGATGGACCTATATATCTGGGCAAACCCATCTCATAATTCGTAAAATGTGTGCCACTTTCATACTCCAATCTAGGGAGACATTGGGTCTCGGTTCCAGCCTGTATTTTGCCCGGTGGGGGGGAGGGGGGGGGGGGGGTACAAAAAAAGAGGCTCCATAAACAATAATTTTAATTGATTCGATGAATTTGATAGCTAAAGGATGAATCTATAGAGAAATATGATATTTACTCCAAATGTGCCTCCAGATAAGTCAGAATTCCCAAATGCGCCTGTTTTACTTAAACTCCCCCGTACATAATACACGCTGGAACCGAGACCCAATGGAGTGGGTCTCTTGAGGTTAACTCTTATCATGCAAATTATACTACAAAGTGTCATTACTGGTGAGAAAACTTCAGGATTTTCCGGTTCCTTCTGTCGCTGCTACTGCCCAGACCAGCATTGGCTTGTTTCATCGAATGGTGAAGCCTGATATTCACTAGCAAGTGAAGAACTGCTTTGGTTACGGGACAATCAGTACAAGAAAGAGAAGATCCTATTTTGGACAAGGAAGCTATGAGTGTTGCTTTCACAGCATTGCAATACATGGCCTCATCTATGATTCGCCTGTATGCAATCTCCAGCTCGGAGACTGCTCGGAGACTGCATGAACCAAACGCTGACTCGGCATAACAAGTCCACCATTTACATCAACGTAACGCTTCTGCACTATGAATGAGGAGTTTTCACTCTCAGCGTCCTCCACATCATGATTTTTGACAACTTCTCCTCACGGCCATGTTGCTGTTGTGTCACAGTTCTCGTCGATATCCCGGCAGAGGGCGTTACGCCTACGCCATAGTCCTAGGGAAAAGTGTGATGTGACGAACGAGCTCCATCTGCCGGGGGATCGACGAGAAATGTGATGTAACAGCAACATGGCGTGAGGAGAAGTGTACGCCCACCCCGGTCGCAAGTTTTAGCCAGAGAGCACCCCCGCTCCCCCCCCGGTCGCAAGTTTTTCACAGAGCACCCCGCTCCCGGGTCGCAAGTCTTAGCCAGAGAGCAGCCCCCCACCCCCTCCTCCCGGTCGCAAGTTTTCAGAGAGCAACCCCCCGCCCCCTTGGCAAATTCCTAGATCCGCCCCTGTTCGTGTAATTATATACTACACTGTTCATAAATTGACCGGTATATGTGTCTTATATATTCAAATGAGTAGTATATACAGCTCTTTTAACAAATTTTCAGACAAGACATGGTGTATATTGCCTCGAAATTCCGTGCCATTGCCGGAATGCCGCGTACTTGCGGTTGCATTGACGGCGCCCACATCAGGATAAAGGCGACGGACTCCGAGGAGTGGTGCTTCGGCAACCGCAAAGGGGAACATTCAATCAATGTCCAGGTGAAAGAGAGTAATCTATATATTTAAATTGTAGAAAGTTGTGCCGCACTTATAGAATTATTCAAAAAGTCGAAAAATAAAAGACAGTCTCGATTTGTTTACAAAACAATGACCAACAAACAAGCGACAGCGGATGATTTTATTGATATATTAACATTAATCTACGGAAGCTCTGCTCTAATCCATGCAAAGGATGTCCGATTCTGAAGAAAAAAAAGACACATCAAGACGCAGCATTTATAACATTTATAAATTGTATTGTCCTCATATTCGAGAGGAACAGCTATTGAAAATCAAGCTTTCATTAATAAAGTAGTTTTAGGGTGTGCAATGCAAGTGGCTAATTTGTATTTTTTTGGCAGGTGTTTTGCGATGCCGACCTAATCATCCGGGATGTCGTTGCCAAGTGGTCAGGCTCCACGCATGACGCCTTCATGCTGGATATGTCTTCACTAAAGAAGAAGTTTGAAGATAGAACCTTCGGTTTGCTTTGGTTGCTGGGCGATAGTGGCTACCCAACAAAACCGTGGCTATTAACTCCCTTTCTTCTTTCCTCGACCGCTGCAGAGAAGCGATTTAATGTTTCTCTGGAAAAAACACGATGCATCGTGGAAAAGTGCTTCGGTGTTTTGAAGTCGCGCTTCAGGAGTAGTAGGGAGAGTGAGTCCAGAGACATCAAGCACCCCCCCCCCCCCCCGTGGTCGTGCTATAGCGCGACCGAAAATTTTGAAATATCGATTTGAAATTGCCGGTCACGAGTTAATGAGGTCATTAGTTTTTGTCAAAAGTCTTTGTTTCCGTGCTATAGCACGGGGTATAATTAGCATAAATTACGATGTAAATAGCTAATTAAGCTGTCAACAAGGTTATTCATAATTGCTTGAAGTCTTTGTTTCCGCGTTATAGTACGGGGTATAAATAGTATAAATTAGTATGTAAATAGGTATATTCAACAAGGTTATTAATCATTGTTTGTCTATGTTCTCGTGCTATAGTACGAGTGAATGAAGTTGGTTGAAGTCTTCAATCTGCGATCAAGTACTATTATGAATAGGTAATAGATGAACAAGTCATTTTGCTTTGATGAAACAGTAAATCATTTAATCGCTATACATATCGCCATGTAAACTGTATATTCTCGCGTTACAGTACGATTAATCGTCAATGACACGTGTATATAATCAATGTAATCAGGCCATGTGAGATCCTATAAGCTGTGTAATATGTTTGTTTGTTTGTAAAAACCATAGGATATGTTTCGAGTAAACCATATTAACGCAAATACAATCATCCATTTTGCAATTTTTTATTCCTATATCACTACATGAATACCATTACCCGCTACAACATCTATCGTGGTCAGAAAAAACTTAGTATCACAAAAATATACACCTTCATATCATATTATTATACATGACAATTTAGACAATGGGTAAAGAGGTCTTGCACGCGGTTTGCATAAAACGCGGGGACTGCCGGCGAGTGATACGCGGAAAGTGAACAGATTGGAAATTATGAATATAGTTGTCATTGCACATGGTGTTTGGAGACCAATACTCTCGATATATTCGTGACATGGAGTAATTTCGACATTTGAAATATAAGTAAAATAGACAGTATTCTCCGCATACATCTGTGCCAAGTGACTGCCACACCGCTCTCATGGGTTGTTGAATAAAATATTCCAAGTGTTTAAGGTTCACATAGGCACGAATTGGTTTTCCTAGTGAGTCAAACATCTCAATTTTCCCCGATGACACTAAACTTTAAATGTCACACGTACGTATACTAATCACAAATTATATATATATATATTCATCTACACCAGTGTAACTTTCACCATAATTCAGGATTGGTCATCCATAAATACATCAAATGTAACTTAGTGGATACCTAAACATTTAGGATAGATGTATCTTATCCAAACCTTTCGGGTAACATTCAACACAGTCAAAGTACCCCTCCTGATTTTGGTGAGATGACATACAATCAACCAACTCGGTGAGTTCCGGAACACACTTATCATGGATCGTGTTGAGATGGAACTTAAGTAAATTCCACTGCTTTAAATCGAGAGTAATTTCTTTTCGGGTCGGCACGGGCGTATCTTGTGTATCCGGCAACCAGTATTTTCGAATATCTAGAAACTGGCCACGGGGCAGGACCTCGGCCATCACCAAACCTCCGAGATTATATTTCCGTGGATTGGTGGTCTGTTGCAATTCTCGATCTATGGTGTTTGTCAATGTCTGCAACATCTTCCAGCGGGTTGTGATGAGATTGACACCCACTTTTGTAGGGTAATCACGGCCGTTTTCTTGACATACCCACTTTCTAATATCAAAGCGTAAAACGTCTTTGAAATACTGAACAGTTAAATAGACATTCTCTCCGATGCACTCTTGACAGCGTATATCGTGAGTTTGCTCGGAAGTACACTGCGTATTCTCCCATTTTCTTTTCTTGGCCAGCGGGATGAGTGGTAGCCGATTGGAGGGAGCGAAGCCCGCTGTTGTCTTGTGGGAAGCCATGTCGTTGTGGTGAAAAGATGGAGACCGCCCGTACATTATATTCACAAAGTCCCTCTCCACCTCCTCGTCATCCACCCACTTGGGACGTGTCTGAACATGCTTTGGCGAGGTGTAAAAATAGCATCACGACTGACGTCATACATCGGCGTGGCTTTGTCATCTGTTTAAAGATAGACAGAGAGGGGCGTGGCCAACGGGCTTTGTACGCACGGGTAATCGCTGTAAGTGAGCGATCAATCGCTTTTTTAATCCCAACAACTCAAGCCCGCGTTATAATAAGACTGAGTCGCTTCACTACGTTTTATAATAATTGGTTCATGCACTACTGTGTGTGAATTGTGTGATTGATGTTAAAGGTCACAGAAAAGAGCCGTGGATGTTTTAAAACTCATCAAAATGCTACCTTTGTGAAAGAGCGGTGACTTTAAGGACTTGTCTGCGAGCGACAGATGTTTCGTGGTCTTTGTCTTGATGTGTAGAGTTGCAGCGACAATTATTTATTTTCGGTCGGTTATTTTTTTAAATGCGCGTTTGAATTCACCGGTGGGAGGACAGTGAGTCGAGCCCGCGGGCGTGCGGGCGCGCTGCACGGTGGGGGCGGGGCTTCGACCGAGACAAATATCGATTTTTTTTTCCAAGCCCCTCAAAACACAGCACCCGCTGGCCGTCACGACCTACTGATTTTCAAAAGTTCGGGCGAGCCAGCGAGCCAGAGTCAGCGGGGCGTCATGTGGTTTTTGGCGGGGTATTGGCCGACGGTCTGTGTACGCACAAGTTTGGGAGTGTCGCTGTGATATATTGTGAAATATCGGAAGGAATAATCACCTTAATTTTAGTTTCGGTTGTAACATTATTCAACTGTCGCCGATGTAATAAGGATGCATCTATAAACGTTCGAAAAAACAAGTCGTGGAGACAAGCGCCCGGTTGGCGTCCTTTTGTCGCGAGGGAGAAGAGTTAAGACAGTTGTTCAGACTATTACTTCGATAGTAATAAGCGGGCTTTATGCTCTTCACCTCAGGTAGTTTTTCATCTGCAAGCCATTAATACGTCGGCCGGAAAGGTCAATGGGTTAACCTCTTCAACAACCGCCTGTGGGCATTTAATTATACCTTCCCATCCCGAATGGTTAGAATCTCCGTTACATGATCGGCACGCCAATCCGTGGCAGCTGGTTCACTGAAGCTATTTAAATCATGATGGTATAGATGAGTTTGACGAGGCCGACGGGATTTGTACGTATAACTTTGGAGTGTCCCTGTGATATGCTCTTTTTGAACTATCGGAGAGAATAATCACCTTAATTATCGTTTCGGTTGTAACATTATTCAACTATCGGTCCTTTTGTCGCGAGGGAGAAGAGTTATGACAGTTGTTCGATGAGTCAGTCTATTATTTCGATAGTAATAAGCGGGCTTTATGGCCTTCACCTCAGGTAGTTTTTCATCTGCAAGTCATTAATACGTCGGCCAGAAAGGTCAATCGTTTAACCTCTTCAACAACCGCCTGTGGACATTTAATTATTCCCTTCCGCTCCTAGATGACTAGACAAAGAAAAAACCGTTACACGAACGTCACGCAGCAACAATAATCGGCCACCATTTATATTTTGCTGTCGTCTGCAAAACCAAAGTGAGCGCGTCCCCTGCGTTGCGTATTATAAATAGTGGGGATACCCACCGGCTTAACATCATTCGAAATCAGTCATCATGGAGAACGACGCTACCTGCTCGCTGTGCCATCGGTTCTGTGGCAACCGTTATAATCTGGATCAACATATGAGAGCCAAACATAGTGTTTGTGAAAGAGAGAGTTTTAAATGTAAAGACTGTGGAAAAGAAATGGATAATGGCCATGATTTGCGTGTGCATGAAAATACTCACGCTCAACGCAGACCCAAACATACTGTTTGTGAAAGAGAGAGTTTTAAATGCAAAGACTGCGGAAAAGAAATGTATAATGGACATAACTTGCGTGTACATGAAAATACTCACGCTCAACGCAGACCCGCGGTGACATTTCCGTGCTCACATTGTGGGAAAATAATGTCAAACGAATACAACTTGCGGGTTCATGAAAATACTCATCGTCATCCCTATCATTGTGGACAGTGTGGTCTAGGAGTGAAAACTGCTATTGATCTTCGGGCTCACACCCATCAACACGAGGCGAAGACTCACACTTGTCCACGGTGTAAGACGTCTTTCATGACCCTACATCACTTGAGAGAACACTCTTGTCATAAAATGAATACGATTCCCTCAACAGAGTCACAATCCGTCACTGAGACGACGGAAGCGGAAAATACTGTCCAGAAGAAGAGAAAAAGCGATGGGAAAACCAGTGTCTCTAAGCGATTATCACCAGGTACGGATATAGTGACTTGTCGGCTATGTCATCACCGTTGTGAGGGATGGGTAGATTTCTTCCTTCACAGACGTAATGTCCATCAAAGCGGCGGCAGCGCTTTACAGCCGCATCCGTTTGCAGAAGGCGATGAGCCGTGGACCGAAAACGGGGAAGTCGATACCGCATTGGCCAATGTTTACCAGCGCCATTCCAGAGTCATTCTGGAACCACATCGGTCCAGCAATGAGAGACTGACCAATAGTTATAATTTTCCTATCGATCCTTCAAATTTCCAAGAACGTGATATGATGGAACATATACGCTATATGTTTGACAGAGAAGACCGCGCTGTAAAAATTAATGCTGCGGCAGGTTTTGTTTTACGAAACAGAGAGATCTGGATAGGATCCAGGAGAAAATTCTTCGTTTAAATTTACTGGATACACTTATGCGGGAACGTCCGGACTCCAAATGGATTTTTGTATGTCTGACTAACATTCGCTACGTAGCAACGAAAACGTCCTACACCATGGGAAGTCCGCCAGTTCTTCCCGCGTATCTAAAAAACAAGAAGAGTCTTTTGACGATGACGACGGATAAAGACTGTGTCAGACCTTACAGAGATCACAGGTGTTTCTTTCGTTGTTTAGCGTATCACCGTCAACCGTCGTGGACTTCACTGAATGACGGGGCCGATAAATTATTAGACCAATGGTGCTCCTGGAAAAGACAACATGATCCCGATTTCACCCAAACACCGGATACCTTTAAAGGAGTAACCGTTGATGATATGTCATCCTTAGAGACATTATTTAAGGTGAACATCTTCTTATATGCACTATCTGAGAAAGACACAGCTACCTCTATTTATAGAAGTTGTGGTAGACACGGTACCGACGGAGGAAGGAATGACATTCACATGAATGTATTTCAAAATCATCTTTCTCTCATCACAAATATACAAGTCTTCGCTCATAAATTTCAATGTGATACGTGCGAGCGTCACTTTCCCCTACAGTGGCCTTCGCGACGTCACCAACGTACTTGCTCGTCAAAAACCACATTTGTATACAGCGGGGGATTTTATCAAGGCGCAGACAGCGTCTTTGATTTATTGGATCAAGTCGGCATTCACGTTCCTGATGGGGAACGTTATTTCCCGTGGATTTCTACCTTTGACTTTGAATCCCTACTGTCACCTATCCATGACGAAACTTCTTCAGGGAAAATGACATTTTCGACAAAACACATACCCATCTCTGTAGCTGTATGCAGCAATGTCCCCGATTATCGTGAAGGTGTATGCTTTGTCGATCCGAACCCGGATACTTTGGTCGATCAAATGTTTACACAGTTGTATAAAATTCAGGGGAAATCCTACGAATTAGCGAAAAAGAAATGGGAATATGTTTTTGAAGAATTGGCTTCCCTACGACAAACATTACAAGCAGAAGACAAGGACCGTGAAGAATTATGTGAGTTGGGAGAAGACTGGTTAAATCCATTCCATGTACCACACCTAAGTGGGGAAGAACAAGGATATCAGGAGAATGACGATGAAGAGGAAATCTGCGAATTACAAGGCAAACGAGAACAGGAGGATGGAGATAATGACCATCCAATGCTGAAAGCTGTAAATAAACTTTACGGGAGATTTGAAGGATATTGCCGCCAACTCCCGGTGCTTGGATTCAATTCAGGAAAATATGACATAAACCTTTTAAAACGGTCATCTTTTCTCCGTATCATGGCGGAAGATGTAAAAGCTGAAGAGAATTGTGAAGATGAGAATGGTGAATCGGGGGAAACAGGAGAGAAAAAGGAAAAGATGTTTGTCATCAAGAGACACAATGTGTACGTATGTATAAGCAACCCTTCCTTCCGTTTTCTGGATGTGACGCAGTATTTACCTCCCGGTACTTCATATGATAAATTTCTGCGCACCTTTGAGACAGATCAAAAGAAATCATTCTTCCCGTATGAATGGTTGGATGACATAGATAAACTTACCTACAAAGCCCTTCCACAGATGGAAGCATTCTTTTCTACCCTGAAGGGTCAAAATGTCTTGGGACAATCTCCTGAAGAGATAGAGTCGAATTACGCTGTTCTACTCGATGCATGGGAGACTGAAGAAATGAAGACGATGGAAGATTTTCTGCGGTGGTATAACACATTAGATGTTTTACCATTCGTTGAGGCGGCAGAGAAGATGCGGACACTATTCGCAAACAAGGGAATAGACGCGTTTAAGGATTTTGTGTCTGTTCCCGGCGTGGCACGAAGACTTCTGGACAAATGCGCCCGTAATGAAAATGCATCTTTTGCCCTCTTTGGCTATCGCCACAAAGATATGTATCACAAAATCCGCGCCAATCTCTTTGGAGGATTATCTGTCATTTTCACACGCTATCACGAAGCGGGAAAAACTTACATCAGGAATCATCGTCACTTTCCTTGTAAAAGTGTGTGGGGATACGATGCGAACGCGCTCTACCTCAGTTCCTTTCAGGATTATTTTCCTGTGGGTGCGTTTTATCGTCGTCGTGCAGACCGTAACTTTACATGTGAGGTATCCAGTAAACACCAATCCATGTATCACTGGATGAATTGGATAATGAAAAAAGACCCGACCATTGACATCATCCATCGCCTCAACCACGGACGAGAGATAAAATTCGGAAGCTATGCGGTGGATGGATTGGATGCAGGAAAGAAGACAATTTATGAATTTCACGGTAAGCGAACTTGTCGAGCAATGACGTCAATCGAAAATTAACCAATAACTTAAATTAGTTTTACCTCTATTTTATAATTATTACACTTTTAAAGATAAGTTATTGTTATTGCCAAAAATATACTTTATAACCGTTATCGAAAATTTAGATGATAAAGTTATCTCATTGCAGTCTATTTGTGTTCTTTACATTGAAAAGAATTCATTTTCTTCACATTTTGATAGGATGCTATTGGCATGGTCATGAATGTATGAAGAGCGATGTGGAGAAAAAAGAAAAACTACGAAAGAAGAGGAGAGATCGCACACAAAAACGTACTATAGAATTGGAGAAATGTGGTTACACGGTGATTGAGGAATGGGAGTGTCATTTCAATGAATCTCTCAATCACTATCCAGATCTTAAAGTATTTGTTAATAGTCAAGCCCCAACTTTTACTTGTCGTTATGGAAGGGGTAGGGTAAACCAAGATCAACTCCTACAAGCGGTAAAAGATGACACCTTCTTTGGGTTTCTAGAGGTTGATTTAGAAGTCCCTAATGTATGGAGTGTCCCGAACATGGTCAATAAATCGAAGGGTATGTCACCAAAGGAATATTTCGCAGAATTTCCTCCACTGTTCTGTAACGCCACTATACCATATGAAATGTGGGGAGAACACATGCAGAGGTTTGCTGAAACTAATAATATTCCAAAAACGAGTAAGAGGTTGCTAGTGAACGCCATGAAAGCCCATAAACTGTTGGTAACCACTCCCTTGTTGAAGTGGTATCTGGAACACGGTCTTGTAGTAACTCACATTTACGACTCAGTCGAATACTCGAAACAAAAGTGTTTTTCACCTTTTGTGGAAACTATCACGGCTGCGAGACGGGATGGTGACAGAAATTCAAATTCACTGTTGGCAGTTTTAGCAAAGTTGGAAGGGAATTCTGCTTACGGTAGCCAACTCCTCAACCCGGAGAAATTTCGCAATATTCAATACGAAACTGATAGAGTAAAAGTGTGTCGGAAAGTAAACGATCCTTGTTTTCGCTCATTGAACGAGATCAGTCCTGACTTGTATGAGTTAGAAATGTCAAAAAAAACATTGAAGTTAGATATACCCGTACAGAATGCATTGTTCATACTTCAAAACGCCAAGAAAAGAATGTTGGAATTTTACTTTGATTTCCTGAGGGAGAAGGTGGATTATCGGAAATTCGAGTTGTTAGAAACAGACACAGACAGCCTTTATTTGGCAATGTCTGAAGAGAATCTGGAAGATATACTTCTTCCAGGTGCAAAAGAAGAATTTTTAAACGATTTATATCATCATTGTGATAATAAAAGTTTCACTGCGGAAAATTAATTTTTCCCACGCCAATGTTGTAAGACCCACGAACAGTATGATGCTAGAACTCCAGGATTGTTCAAGAAGGAATTCAGTGATGGCAGAAAATTTTTAGGCCTATCGTCTAAATCTTATCTGGTGGTCGGTAAAGATGAATCTACTAAATTATCGTGTAAAGGTGTGCAAAAGCGTTGGATTACCAATCCGCAGGATATCTTTCATGACGTCATAGACAATCAAGCCACTCGGTCTGCTACCAACAGGGGATTTTTGGTAAAAAATAATGAAATCCTCTCTTACACTCAAGAGCGAGCCGGTTTTTCTTACATGTATGTGAAGAGGCAGGCGCAGGGTGACGGGATACATACTGTACCCTTAGATATAACGTTGTGCCCATATGAAGAAAAGGAGACGGAGGAAGAAGCATGAATGACCTGCATCTTGTATTGTATATAAGACTGTGTATATGTAAACCTTAAAGTATATTATATATGTATATGATCTTGATAACATATATATATATATATTTGTGTTTATATAGATATAAAGAATGTAGAATTATATTATTATTATTATGATAAATATGTGTTATGATATGCGGTTTCATTCCCAACTACAGTGTGTTGTGATGAACGAGTGGATGATTTACAAGTTGTTTAATACTGTATTATATCGATACTATGTATTTTTTATTATATAAATAATGATACCAAGGTTAGTCTGTATACTTTGTGTCGAATGTTTTGTGGTACATAATAAATATAATCTACTCTTTATTTGATTCTTTACTTCATATAATCGCATAGACATAAGTTCACATATTTAATGGTACTCTTTGGCCAATTGTTCAATGACATCAGTCAACCACATGTAATCGGGCGTTGTCGAAGGTGGTTCTTCATTCGTGGGTTCAACTTGTGGCATTTTATTCGTCTTACATACGGGTGAGGAAACTTGTACTGTCTCACATCGGGTTGGGACGACATTTATCTGAGAAGGGGGCGGGTCCACTTCTACCGTCTCGCGTCCAATCAGATTGAGGGCTCTGTCGATGGCCGCCGCGTTGTCCGCTACAGCTCGCCACGCTTGAGAAGTTAATTTTACGCGACGGCCTGATGGTAAAGAGATGTATACCAGAAAGCCATTTTTGCTATTTCTTACAATCTCCGCAAAATAGTCTTCGCCTAAAGGCAACTTTATACGATGAAACTTGACCTCCATGATGTGTGTGATGTTTCAAACTGCTGTCACATGCGTTATTGTTAAGCGTTTTATAACCAACCAACTTTCATTTGTGCTGACACCTGCGATATTTTCCATTGTTTCATAACGATGACTCATCTCGAACCTTCTAGAAGCACGCTCATATAGTGATGTCAGTTCTATAAATAGCACACGGTGACTCATCATCTTTTGACTGTAACGGCAACATATTACAGCTGATGTCACTTCTATAAATAGCTTATAACCAACTGAGCGTTTGACGCGCTCAGTCCACACCATCTGTCACATTTTGAAATGGGTATGCTGTGGAGTCAAAGTAGTGAAGAAACTTTTCAGTCTCACGCCTTGTGGAAGAACGGTGTTAAAATGACAAATTCATTGGAAGAGTACCAACACATTCTAAAAAGTTTTTTAGCAGACAATATTTGGCATGATGGACGTCGCGAAATATTGAGAATATTTACCCATGATGTGTGTGAATCTTTGAAACAGAAAGGACGCATGCGCGTTGCCGAACAAATTCAAGCGTACTATATAACCATCTTCAAAGATCAGAATGAAAAGCATTACGATGAGTGAGCAGATCGTCCTTCCGTGGAAACCCTACTCTACCTATTTCCTCGCTGGTCCTTCCAAGTGTGGGAAGACTCAATGGATACATAGATTTATACATCATAAGAATAAGATGTTTCAAGATCCCTCACCCGGTAAAGTTATTTATTTCTACGGGGTTTTGTCAACATACTTTTGAACAGATGGAACGTGACGGTATCATATTTGTTAAAGGCTTACCGACGATGAAAGAAGTGGATACTTATGGAGATGGAGAACATACGCTGTTGGTGATTGATGATCTTTATCTAGAAGCGGCGGCTTCTACTCTCGTCAGCAACTTATTTACGCGTGAATCACATCAAAGAAAGCTAAGCGTCGTCTTAGTGAGTCAAAATCTATTTCACGCGGGACGCTATTCGAGAACTATACAACTGAATACAGAGTATTTAGTATTATTCAAAAGCCCACGTGACGCCAATCAGATTCAGTATCTGGCGAGGCAGTTATACCCACATCACGTACAGGCTTTCATGAGTGCCTACCAGGATGCAACGTCTGGGCTGCATGGGTATTTAGTGGTGGACGCCACCGTTAACGCTTTGGACGACTACCGATTGCGGTCGCGCGTGTTTCCTGGTGAAGACATGTGGATCTACACCTATAAATAGCATGTCTCCCGCATTGTTTCGGCAGACAACTGTGGAAATGTCCAACAAAGTGAAGGAAGAGAGCGATTTTCTCAGCTTAGTGGCCAAGGCAGATCCCCAACAAAGACGAGCACTCCTTTCAACAGCTACATCCAACCAAGTTCTTGTTTTGCGTGAAATCATTATAAATATTTTACGTGGACGTTTTGCATTGTCAGCTGAACAGATTCAAGTGCTGAATCCATTCAAACGCGTTTTACGACTTTTATCTCAATCCTCATCAACGTTGTCAGCCTCCTGTCCAGGACAGATACTTCTTCAGACGGTTTGGTCTCACTTGCATCCACTGCTACGCGATGAAGAAAGCCGTTCTGATACCTATTGAGAAATACGACCGATGGATGAAACTCATACAACAAGAGACACCACAACCCGAGGGAGAAATCTCTCCTCGACATGATATCACTGTTGTTCGTGCCGCTTCGCCTATTCCCACTGAGGATAAAGTGACACATAAGCTGAATGAAGCAGTTATTGTCAGTGCATTACCGAAAAATTGTCAACATAAAATGAAGTCGTTGTTGGATTTGATAGAATCTGACATAAAATGGAATGAACGAGGGGAAGTCTTCATTCGAGAATCGTTCATCCCCGGAAGCCACATCGTCGATCTTTTGAAAGACGTCTGCCGCCAATCTACACGGTTTACCCCGAGAGGAGCGAATGAATTTTACCAGCTTCTGCGGGAAAGAAATGTCCCCTTAAGTTTCATCACAAACACACAACGACTTCGGGGATTGAGAGCTGAGGAGCATTCCCCTTCGCAGTGGATTACATTATAAACGATGGAAGATGTTTTGTCTCGCATATACTTTGACCCCAACCACCCCGCAGCATTCAGCGGTCCATCGCGATTGTATAAGACATTGCGTGCTGAAGGTGTACAGGTGACGCGTTCACAAATCCGACAATTTCTACGAAGTCAACAAGTGTACACTCTTCACCGACCCATCAGAAAATCATCTCATGAACGACAAGTGGTGGTGGGGCGCTTAGGCTACCAATGGGATGCGGATTTGGTGGATATGGTAAAATACAAGGAGAGTAACGACAAGTACATCTATATTCTAGTAGCCATTGATATCTTGTCTAGATACGCTTATACACGAGCTCTCCCATCCAAAAAAGGAACAGATGTAGCGGCAGCTTTTGAAGATATTTTTCAACACGCGCAAGCCCCCTCCCATCTTCGCACTGATAAAGGACAAGAATTCAAAGCCAAGACAGTGCAGCGAGTGTTGAGAAATCACCAGTGTAAACATTTTGTCAGTCATTCCGTTACCAAAGCCAATTACGCGGAACGATTCATTAAAACGTTGAAAGGACATATTACTCGTTATTTCTTTCACAAACAATCACACCGATGGATCGATGTACTGCAACCCATGACGGAGAGTTACAACGCCTCCTTTCATCGATCCATACAAATGTCACCGCGAGAGGTCAATACGAATAACGAAGTACAGGTGTGGCAGAGAGTCTATCATCCCGCTATCCCTCGACCACTTCGTTCATCGGTATTCATATTCCCCATTGGCAGTCACGTACGCGTATCTTACATCAGAGGGATATTTTCTAGAGAATACGATGAGAAATGGTCTGGAGAAGTGTTTAAAGTTCACAGTCGTCAAATGCGAGAAGGAATTCCTTCGTATGAGATTGAAGATCTTACCGGTGAACGCATCGTAGGTTCTTTTCGACAAAGTGAACTGCAACGAGTCAAGTATGACCCCGAGGGTTTATTTCACGTGGAAAAGATCTTAAAAAGAAGACGACGCGGTCGCCGTCAAGAAGTATTGGTTCGCTTCCGTGGTTGGCCGTCAAAATTTGATACGTGGATGGACGCACGACAAGTCGAAAAAGTATAAGCCCAGTAGCAGCATATATAAATAGTTGTAAAAGTGTGATATAGACAGTAGTTGTAACCGACCGTCACACACACGTCGCACCCAAAATGAATTTTACCACTTACATCCTGTTGTGTGTGTTTTGCGGGAGAGGATTGTGCGGTTGTCATACCTCCATGTTTATGAACACCATATCTTGTATGGGACTTGAGATAGAACAGTTTCCCGATGTCACCGAATCCGTTCGGCTACAAACCAGTCACATCGACATCTTGAATACATCCCTTACCACGTTACCAACTCTGTCGCGAGAGGCGTGGCCCAACTTGTGGACTATGGAAGTGCGAGACAACAGATGGCTTGCGTGTGAAAATGTTTTGTCATTTCAAAACTACTCGCAAGACTGGTTGCTTTTGGTGACAGACTGCGACGATGCAAATGTAAATTATCCCTGTCTACAAAGTCTGCCTTCTTACGACAACCGCTGGACTGGACTTGTTATAATATTATTTGCCTTGACAATCGTAGCCACGACTGTCTACTTGCGTTATCATTCAGCTACACGTCATCAGAGAAGAACATCAAGTCGTCCTATAAATACGAGAACAGTCGTGCGGACTGTTTCAGTTGATGATGCAGAGGCAACCTTTTCACATCTATCTCACTAGCGCCGATTCCAAAGAGTATTATCCAGGAAATACTCCGAGCGACTTCACTGTTCGTTTCAAGAATCCCATTCCCCTACCTGGACACTGGGCGTGCACACTATTGGATGCCACGACACCTAAGGGGTGGCGAAAAGAATCATTGATTTGTGCGAACGTATGCGACGTCTCCTTTACTCCCCACGGAAACCTTCCCATTTTAAGACGGGGATTCGACCGCGCCATTTTAAATTTGCAATATATTCCTGTAGTGAAACAGGAATTAACTGACTTGAGAATATTTCTACTTTCCAACTCGGGTGTTGCATTTAAAAAATCTCCCACCGACGAGTGGTCGTGCGTTTTATATTTCGTACCCACTCCCGGTCCCTGATCATCATGAGATATATCCCATTTACCCTCGACGTGGAAAAGTTGAAAGGATATTACATGGCGCAGGCCAAAGGAGATGAAACTCACCAAAGAGGTTCAGGTGGAGCGAGAGGCAACGTTACTTTTGTCTCCCCCGTGGCGCAAACTGTGTCTCGCGCCAGATCTCGTCTTCGACGGATGAATGAGACTATAAAAGCATCGTCTTCCGCCAAGAACCGTAGACGAAGAAAAAAGACTGCCAGTGCGAGTACTGCCCAAAGAAAGAGAAAGTTGAACGCAAGCAGAAAGAAGAAGAAAAAGGCTGTTGCAGCAAAAAAGAAGAAACCCGTCAAGAAAACTTCACGTCGAAAGAGTCACTCCACACCTACTAGAGATATATTTACGATATGAGCGGTGAAGAAATGGAAACAAGTGGAGAGAGTTTTACATCTTGTCTTGATGTCTTTCGTCTACCCCCTACAGAATCGCTTGTGGAAAAGAAAAAATACATAGAATATCGTCCTCTCACTCAAGTAACGGAGGGAGCTCCCATTGAATTCGTCATAGCGGCGAGCCAGGGTCAATACATAGATCTGAAGAACTCCTTTCTTTCCTTGAAAGCGAGAATTGTGGATAAAAACGGTCAAGCTTTGGCCGTGGGTAAGCTGGCGTCTCCACCTTTATCCACCAACGGAGGATTAACACAGCACTACGCTCTGTTCCAACAAGGGAGGTGGGTGGAACTCCTCGGACAACTAAGAGTCTACTTTTTCCAACAAGAAAAATATTTGTTGGATAACGTGGATATGGGACTACGATTGTGGCTTAACAAACCTGATTTCTATCTCATGACTCCCGAGACGGATGAAGGTTACCGACTGCAACTCAGACGTCATTTTCCACATATGCAAGGTCAATGTAGTCCCTCAAATTATTGAAGCGCATGCAGATGTATTGCAGACAATCACTGCCAAGTATCCCTATTTGAAAAGGGATTCTAAAAGATATTCTCTATTACGAGGAGAATCCCTTCAACTGTATCCATCAACAATTGGAGCAACTGACTGTGACTGTCAACGATGACCCAACACCCTTTCGTACGTTAAACACTAACTTCGCACAAAAGCAATATCTCCAGGGATACCGCACTCTATATATGTCAGATGACACATCCCCTGCACTCATTCCGAGAAGAGACTACCCGGCGGGATACAGTATTTTCCATCTTCCCCTTCAAGCTGTTTACGACCCACAGAACTTCCCCCGACAGCAAGCGGGATCACTGAAAATTCAAGGCCACTTTGAGTCGGCGCTCCCTGAAAACACCGATGTGCTGATCATTGGAGAATTTCCTCGAGTGCTTCACGTGGATGCCAGTCGAAACGTATTTCTACACTCATGAATACGTCTCAATTACAAACAGCCCTAGAAAGGGATTCGTGTTGGAGATGGAGACAATTCGCCGTCTTGGCCGCCGATCAGTTTCACGTTCACCTTCCACCTGGTGGTTATATCGTGAATACAGATAGATCCAATCAACCAGCAAGACACTGGTTGGCTTTCTATAAAATGTCATCGGGGAAAATTGAGATGTTTGACTCACTAGGAAAACCAATTCGTGCCTATGTGAACCTTAAACACTTGGAATATTTTATTCAACAACCCATGAGAGCGGTGTGGCAGTCACTTGGCACAGATGTATGCGGAGAATACTGTCTATTTTACTTATATTTCAAATGTCGAAATTACTCCATGTCACGAATATATCGAGAGTATTGGTCTCCAAACACCATGTGCAATGACAACTATATTCATAATTTCCAATCTGTTCACTTTCCGCGTATCACTCGCCGGCAGTCCCCGCGTTTTATGCAAACCGCGTGCAAGACCTCTTTACCCATTGACTAAATTGTCATGTATAATAATATGATATCAAGGTGTATATTTTTGTGATACTCAGTTTTTGACCATGATAGATGTTGTAGCGGGTAATGGTATTCATGTAGTGATATAGGAATAAAAAAATTGCAAAATGGATGATTGTATTTGCGTTAATATGGTTTACTCGATACATATCCTTAGGTTTTTACAAACAAACAAACATATTACACAGCATATAGGATCTCACATGGCCTGATTACATTGATTATATACACGTGTCATTGACGATTAATCGTACTGTAACGCGAGAATATACAGTTTACATGGCGATATCTATAGCGATTAAATGATTTACTGTTTCATCAAAGCAAAAGGACTTGTTCATTTATTACCTATTCATAATAGTACTTGATCGCAGATTGAAGACTTCAAACAATGATTAATGACATAGTTAACGCCTTCATTGCCACAAAAATTAATGACCTCATTAACTCGTGACCGGCATTTTCAATTCGATATTTCAAAATTTTCGGTCGCGCTATAGCACGACCACAGGGGGGTGGGGGAGGGTGTGTGTGCTTGATGTCTCTGGACTCACTCTCCCTACTACTTTCAGGTACTACCCACATCTTACATTGTACGATTCCATACGATATACCATGGCTTTGTCAATGGTCTCACTGTTCTAATTGTCATTCTATGCAATACTGCGACATTCTAGGCAAGACATATTATAAATCCCTCGTGTTTACCTTGTTATATACTTTATATATGTGTACGTTATATTCATGATAAAAAAAAGAGAATTCCCATATTTTACTCGTGAAATTAGAGGCCTAGTAATTTAGTTTCAGGTAAGATTTTTTTCTTTTCTTTCAATAATGATCAAGTGTAACATGTTTCCTTGGTGATCGACTTTTGCAGAATACAAAGTGCGCATATGATATACAGTATATTCGAAATATATGGATGTATGCTTAATTCCGATCAATTATTGCAGAAAACTAGTATTGTATTGTTCACGCCGAAGTAAATCTACTTTCATTTCAGATGTCTGCATAAAACGAGCGGCATTATTCAACTGAAGCCATCAATCACATGCACAACATGGCTATTCGGGCCAACTTGCCGCCCATGGACATACCAGTGGACATAATTGAGGATAACATGAACGACAGACTGGGAGTCGCTGCTCGAAATGACATTATTGAACAGTATTTCTGATGCGTCCGGGTTAGACTTGGAGCATGCTATAGTGACATTAACTCATACCTCTCCTTGCCTCGTTGTGTCAGTGATCTGCATTGTGTATAACACCACCCAACTCTGACAATTACGCATGCACCAGTCACATTAATCGGTACTGCCGATGCAGCCCGTCACAATTGGTAACGTGCTATATACTGACCGGAGGTTTTAGAAAACGAGTTACATAATGATGCATCGTGGCTAAACCATTTAGAATTCAATTTTAAATGTTAATAAAAAGAACTTACCATTTCAAAAGCGAATAACGGGAGATACGGACATAAAGTTCCCCTCGTCCGCCTGGCCAGTTGATAATGTTACACTGAAAAAGTAAAAGAAAAAGTTAAATTGTCTTGTTAATCAGCCGACAACCGGATTGGTTAACAGTTTGCTGCCAGTTGAATTGAACTTTTTATTTGGTTATCTTTTCCTAAAATCTGAATTCTTACTATTCAACATCTGTCAAACGAAGGCTCGTTGACAGCATCGTCACATCCTGTCGCAGACCCTGGATTTCTGCGATCAGTTGCCTCTGGAGTTCCAAACTCTCTATCATGTAGTCTTGGGCAACTATAAAATCCAACCAACATATAAACAATATTAATCATTAAATGTGTAATAACGTAGGGAGGAATCTATAGGAGAAAGTGCTAATGCAGACCAGTTGCCCTTAGTTAACAATAAAAATTAAAATTCAAACCAGATAAGGGCCATTTTAGAAGTCTATGATTTCAAATTGGAAGGATACCACAGTATATATGCCTGGGTATAGAAGTACCGGTATTATGCGTACGTTTCGCTTTCCTTTTAGGTTGCTGCATAGCACATGATGCGGACTCCGGTTCCCTTGTCTTGTTATCTGCTTGGTTACTATGCTATTCTGGGTCCTCAGTGACTGGCACTTGCTGGTCCTCTTTAGTGGGGGGGGGGTCCGCTTTAAAGTCCCCCCCCCCCATCCGCTCGGTTGAGGTTTTACCATCGAAATTCGCTCGGTCGGGGCGTTTTAACTTTTCGCGGCAACCCCTCTATGAACGCACAGAGTCCCCCTCCCCCCCTCCCACCCCGGTCAGAAGTTTTTAAACATCCGCTCTGTAGGAATATCTTTTTCATCACAAATATCCACTCTCTCGGGCATCAAGGCACCCCACGGAACCCTGCCACCAACTCTGTATATGAGCCCCCCCCCCCCCCCCCCGGCCGCCGGGTTAATGACGGTTCAAAATATGCCGAGATCCACACCCCTCCCGCTGTCATTTGCTTGATGAGATGGTCTTGAATGCAAATTAAACATCAATGGAACGCTGAAAGAACTTCCACTTAAGTTGTGCTTTCAAAGATTTTAATGGAACGATGTCACTGATTTGGTAAAGTCAGACAATTTGAAACACACTACCGTTAAACTACCATGACATGCTGTTTGATGTGATGTAAAATCCGTACTTTACATTTCCCAACCAAAAATGTGCGCGCGCCCAACGATTATTTCTTCCGGTGAACCCAAATCAAACCATGGCGCCCGCGGCAGCCAAAAAAACTCGGAAATCACACAGCAGAGGGAAAAGTTATCAAAACACAAGCATCGACAACGTCATATCCCAAATTGGTAACACCTCAACAGAGAATAGGTTGCTTTATGTAAATGTGTAGTTCATTGCTAAATGTCGAGGTGAAAAAAGTAGCTTTATGACCGTGTAAAGGCTGTCTAGTCCCGTTACGTGCCAGTTTTAACAGGCGTCCAGTCGTACCTCCCTCCCTGCCTGACAACAGTTACGTTTCCTTACGTTGGCTGGCCCTGTTGGACGCATTCTCACGACGGGGAAATATTTGTTATTTATGGAGGGGAGTATTTGGCTAATGCATTTCGGAGCTTGAATGGCAGTAAAACTATTTGCACCAAAGAATAGCAAATTTCTGCTTGCAAATTAAGTATTTCGTCTAACTCTTTCATTTGACTGGGGACCTTTGTAAATCCCTGCCGCCATGTTTTGTGCCCAATAACCAAATACCGAAAATTTGCGAAGCTGCCCCCCATGTTCAACTGAAGCAAGAAAATGGCACCAATCACGGAATATAGACCTTAAGTTGTTTACTGTGTTGTGCTTCCCAACATGATGTGTATAAAATGCCAAAATGTTTTCTTTGCATATTGAGATATTCGGATTCGTATAGCCTTAAAGGGCCACAAGCTACCTCACTAGACTCGCACTAAAGTATCGGCGTTTTCTCGGCTCCCAAAAAAGTGGGTAACAAATTCATTTTCGGTATTCAGCATATGAAACTTCATTGATCTCCTGAAAACTTCGCAGATTTCCGACTGCAATGGCGACTTTTTGAATACGCTCTCAGTCAGCTCAGTGCCCCAAATGCCCGTAACATATATATGCAGTGCGATTTAGACCAAACTTTCATTGTACGTTTGTAGAGTAAGTCTTTTCCCCAACTTTGCCACTAAAACTGAAACTCTCCCCAAGTTTTTATTTGTTCCAACGCATAATTAAACGGTAGGACTTGTGGCGTTGTTCTCGGCTAAGGCTGCCCATATTTCAGGCGCGTTTCTGCTAATGGAAAGAAATTGCTAGGCGATGCAACGTAGTTCCGCGACTGGACCCATATCGGAGCGGAATACGTTACGTTACATCTATGGAACTAGTTGAAAGTTAGTCCTGCAAGCAAGCCGCTGTTGGCGGAGTCTTGCTTCCAAGCGCACCTCGCTCATTAGCAGAGCGAAGCGACGACAACACCCGGGACGTTTTGCATCGCTTAAGTGAATCTATACAGGAAAAGGTATTAGCGTATATTTCCGCTCAGTAGAATTGTTGTCAGGCTTTCTGTTGCGCCAAAACGAACAATTTTACACTTGTACAAACCGAAAACGAACCAAGCTCCGCCATGTTTGCATTTGCACTGCCTGCCGGGAGCCGGCGCGCACTTACGTACAAATATTTTGCTATCTGTAAATAAAACTGCATGCGACGGCCCCCGCAGCGCTGCACTACGCAAGCGCGGTGACAGTCACATGGCGAGACAAAGTACGGGGGAGCGGGTTACCCACAGCCACTGATCCACAAAGCAAGGCATATTTTGAACCAAGTTGCAGTTGTCTACAAAGAAAGCAGGTATGTATTATTGTCTTGAAAGCCAGTTATGAATGCAATCGAAAGGGCCATAATCATGTCATACATACGGATTTCTTTCAAGGAGATGTTTTGCCATATTATATGCATATCATGTTTTAGGTACTTACAATCCATTACACATGCCTATTATCAGCACAGCAATACTGTTTGGATTGATCCAATGCAAATTTTACGTATTTTTGTCACGATACCATTTGCTGGATAAATATCGGGATCACTCAGTATAGGTTGGGTCACGCGTAGGACAGAGCTTGACAAAACGTGACGCCCCCCCCCCCCCTTTAGACGAAGAGCGTCAGCGCTGACGTCACCCCCCTCCCCCCCTCCACCCGGTCGTAATTTGTTAGCATGTACGTCACCCACTCTTTATGTTTATCCTATCCTGTCCGGGGGCAAGGGGGGGTCGTGTTCCTTAGTCACGAAGAATGCATTTTTATTCCCAGGTCACGATGAATTAAAAGGAGAAGTCCCCGTATACAATGGAAGAGGCAGATACATGATATAAATTGGCAATTTCCCAATTCACGGTTATTCAATATTAAAGTTTCACGAATAATGAAAATCCCCGATCACGGCGGTCGGCTAATATCCCATTCCCAGTTCACGAAAGATCATTTTCCTCATTCCCAGTTCACGGTGAAATGAAAAGCCAATTTCCCCTTGCCCCCCCCCCCCCCCCTTGCAGGTGACCCCTGACGCTCCGAACGGGCCCCCGCCCCCTTTTTTCAGCCCTTCTCCAGGCCAAAGTTACGCTATTTCGCGGTGCACTCCCCAGATCCCCCGTTCCACCTCCATATTTTTCGGGTTCACCCCCGCCCTTGCCTCGGGACGACCAAGATTTGAAGCGGGCGCCATTTGGTTTTGGCGCGTGCTGGTGCCTGTGAATGTAGCCTGGTTCCCAAACTTTGTGGCCGTGAATTGCTGGTTGAAGAGGGCGCTGCTGTTGTCCTTAGCTTAAAAGTACACGAATGACAGCTCCCTCTAGCGTGGAGTCGTATGGTAACCCGAGCATGGGAACCAAGTTGCATGCATTCATTACCCAGCATGCGCCAAATGCTCGTTCGTATTCTTAAAGACAAAGGCAACGTTTATCGGCATGAGACGGCAACAAGACACGATGAATTCACATGTAAACAGATAACTTTATTACTTTTTGCCCTCGAAACAATGCTTTGTTGTCCGCCACAACATGTTGACCTGGCTCAATGATTACATAGCTGACGATTCAATAGCCGCAGCAACGTTCTATTAATCTCGTGATACCAAAGGCGTTCGTATGAATCTTCGCCTTGGTATATTTAACAACAGAAGCTAGGTATGACATGACTAATGGTTCAGTACAGAAGTAGAGTACAGTGTTTTTTTGTACGCACATAAACGCTTTTGTAAACATTAACATTGCCTTGGATGACTTTACACGGAGTAACATTTCGACACATTGTTAGTAGTATTAGACCTAAATATAGTGATCCACTACACCAACGTAAAACTAGACATAAATGCTGTAGACATAAAGGCACACGTACTTTCTTCACATATATACTTATTGAGTATCAGTTACTGAGATAGATATGCAACAGGCCATGATGTAGAACGTAATGAACCACTGAAAAGATGCATGTGGTTCAAATATCGTTATCCACATCGGCTGGGTGCTACTTAATCCCTTAAGAATTTGGCAGCACTAAATGGGTTATTGGCTTCACAGGGGCATTTCTTTCGGCATACCATACAACAACGACATGCATCGCACGCGCAAGCAGCAAGTTCACATCCGGGGCATATGTGGCAGTTGCCAATTTTAGACAGCTCTGCATCGAGTCTCTCTACAACAAAATTCTGTAAGATTGACTTCCGAATGCATGACGCTTCTGATATCCCTTGCCTAACGATCATTCGTATTTCATCTCTTGTGTTTTTGTTGCCAAGCGTCCGAAGATCGTACAACATCAATGCATAGCCTGGGCGCTGATCCCGCGCGCATCTGCCGACTTCTTGCTAGTATGAGAGTACCGACGTTGGGGCTCCAATATGAACAATCAATTCCACATTTGGAATTTGCACCCCCGTGCGCAAGGCGACTGTGGCTACCAGGCATCTGATCGAGCTTTCCCCTGATCTGAATTTACTGGGAATTCTCTTCTTGGAATCTTGATGGGTGGCGCTATTTCCACAAGAAGATGGTTGGAGTCTCTCTTCCCGTCATGAAATGCAAGGTCGCCAAGGACGTCCTTCAGGAGATCGAAAATTTCGCTCACAGTGTCCAGATTTCTGCAGTAAATGATAGTTTCCTTTGCAAGAATTTCGTTTCCCATGATGTGTTTGACCAACCAATCCAGGCTGTCAATTACATCGGCGGTTTCTCGTTTTCGTACTTCAAGAAAAATGTTTGATCTGTCGGGTAGCCTGGCTATAGTCTCCGTGTCATCAGATATCGTCTTTCACTTTGCTAGTTGTAGTGGCAGTCAAAACCGCGACAGGAGCTTTAAAGATACTTTGTAAATGATGCAGGTCTCGGTATTGTGGCCGGAAATCGTCACCCCTGGAAATATACATGTAACCACTGTTACTAGGGCATAGTATTTTGGGGACTAATTTCCAACCCCCTACCCCCCCCCCCCCCTTCCTCCTCCACCCTCCACGATGTCCCGATCCCGAATACCATATCATTTAATTTAATTGATAACAATTCTAACCAATTATACAAATTCATACATGGATGACACATCGCTTTCAGTCAGAAGTGCAGAATATCATTGTGTTGCAGGGGCGGATCCAGGAATTTGAAAAGGGGGTAGGGTCAAAACTGGCGACTGGGGGATCCACACATTTCTTGACGAAGGGGGGAGGGGCGAGTCCACGCCGCAGATGGCCTCAATTTTGCACTAAAAGAGGGGAGGGGGGGGGGGGAGGGGTTCGGACCTCCTGGACCCCGCCCCCCTGGATCCGCCCTTGTGTGGCTAAAGTACTCCTGTATGAAAAAGTTGTGAGCCTATTTGTGCAAGTATTGACAGGCATATTACCACAATATTGAAACAAATGTAGGCAAAACATATGAATCTTACCACTCAGACACACAGTGTGCTTCATCGATGACCAAAAGCCGCATGCGCTCCCTCCATACTTTATGGTGGACCATTCTCGACTTGTCGCGTTTTCTGGTGACGCAAACACGAAGGTATAATCACATCCTTTGATACCTGGATTGAAAGGTAGATATAAAATCACCATATTATATCTCAAAACGTTAAGTACCAGGCCAAAATGTGTTTTGTAAAGCTTAAACGTCGTGTACATTTCGTCATATGGAGCTATATTTGGGTGTTGACATAACCAAAATGCATATTTACGATAAATGACAAAGCCACTCAATACTATATTATTCGCTGGACAGATCATGCATACGTGTAGAACGTACCTTCGTCCATATTTGTGGTATCTGCCATACCATCAATCTTTGCACATGAAAAGTTCCAGTCACGAAGTTGCTCCATCTGGTCGTCAATTAAGGCATCCAAAGGGGATATGATCAGTGTGACCGGTTTCACGTCTCAATGATTGATGGTAGAATGTAGCACATGCTCTTCCCAAAGCCCGTGGGAAGCAAGGCTACCACATTTGTTCCCTTGATGATGCCAGAAACCGCTGCAACTTGCTCTTCACGTAATTGGAATGGTATACCATGTTGCTTTTTTCTTTCGTTGAAAATGTCCACTATCGACTTTGTTTCCCTTGTTACAGCGGAAGATGGGGCCACCGTCTGAGGAAAGAACATGTGTGAATTGCGGTGAAGCGTTCAAGTCAAAGTCTAGGGGAAGAGGCTATCACAGACACTCTGTGGAAAATACACTACCAGGAGTGAAGGCAACGGCCAAAGAAGCCATTGAAAGCTTGCTGAATGCGTCGTTTACCCCTGCGAGCAAAGGAAAGCAGACTCGCTTTTTTTGTGCACATCTTGTTGGACAGAGGTAGCACAAGCATATAAATATCGAAAGGCATGCGATAGTTTCTCGTCGTCAGCAACCGAAGACAGCTACCTAGGCAGAAAACGTCTTAAGGAGGTTCCCGGCATCACTGTGGCGCCATCTGATGGACTATGCCGCTGCGATCTGGCGATAAGCTGGTACCGCCGCTCATACTCATACTTGTAAGTGAGCGAGCGAGCGAAGTTGGGCCGGGGAACCAGGCTAATCTGGCGAATGCTCTATTGTCCGCAGCGTGTCATCGTTTATTTCTTGTTTATGTAACAAAGTCGCGAAACTGATGCGCTGTAAAGGGAAATTGATAGGCAAACGCAAGTCCAAGCAAACTAAAGAACTTATTGGGATGTCTAAATATATCTTTGAACGAACTGGCAATAGAAACAAGCCGGCAAATGACATAGCGTTGACCACACAAGCACAGTAAATCAGTAGGGGAGGATCAGTGGGGGGGGGGGGGGGGTGGAATCCCCCACATCATCGTAGGCCTATATGCTTACACGTTTGGTTGCTTAAATGTTTTAACACCAAGATAACACCAAGTATCTTCTTCAATCTTGTGAGTACTTGTATCTCTAGTTCAGCATGTTTCCCATTCCGACCCTCAGAATTACCGGCACAATTTCCATGTTCTTAGTCATTTTACGAAAAAACGAGGTAGAAGACCCATATATTTTTTTCTCTTATTTGAACAAACAAGGAGTAAGCTTGTTACAGACACATTTTTATCAACTTTGTCTGAGCCGTTTTTTTTCTGTTGAATATTTCGTGTTGAAATTCCAAAATTCTCCATTGACGCCCATTATAAAATTAGATGTGACCCCCTACCTATTCAACGTCATTTTGACAGAAAAGTAGGTAGAAGACCTATCTTTTTTATGTTATTTTATCGTCTTGGATACACATTACTATACGTTTAAAACATGTCAAGAAGTTTGTCTGAATAAAATGTAATCTATGCATCTACCTTAATGTATCTTTCGCTGCTGCAACATACGACCCATGTATGCCATTAACCAGCACCCCGATTGGCAATAGGAAACTCAGTGCTGCTTTCACACCGTCTAAGGCATATCCACGTGATAAACCCGTCACAGACAGCAAGTGGGACACTTTAGCAAAAGCTATTCGAGCCCGCCAATACGGCCGTTTTTTGCGTGGCTTTTACAGGACAACACCTGGCGCTAGAAGATCATTGCACGACTTTGTGAGGGAAGAAGTACGCCATGAGGCATTGAAACTGAGGCATTCGGATATGACATTGTGCCGGCAAAGCTCTCTCAGCAATATCTCAAACTTTTCATGGGAAAGAACACTGCACGATGCCGCTCATTACTGTAAGCCTCGTTGATTGGAGCCTCCACAGGGAGAACGGACGAAGCACCTTTGAAAGGGGGATACGGTCAGAATCTTCGACCTATCATTGGTACGTCACTAGCGTCATTAATGTACGCAAGATACCCTCGGCATTGTCAGTTTCTGCAGTCAGTGGTTTCACTCCAGCTGTGGAGGGGACGTTTGTAGAGGGAAAGTATAGGTCAGCTCAATTAACTGGGAATGTGTTTAGGCTACAAAGGTACCATTATCGCGGTAGACAAACTACGCCTGGGGTATGACGAGGAGGCTGCGGAATGTCGACGTACGCTCGAACGCCAATTTCGGCAGGGCATACCACAAGTACCTAACCGAGACGTGGATGATGAGCGGGATATGTCCATATATCTGGCTCAAGCTACTGCAAATATGGATGAAGAATTTGAAACGGACTCTGAGGGGGAAGCAATCCATATGGGTGACCCAGATGCACTTCACGAAGAACTTGAAGAAATTGAGGAAGATGTAGAAATGGAATCGGATGCCGAAACAGAAAGCGATGGCAACCCGACTGCGGAATCTGGCGTGGAAGAAGCTGAATCACTAGACAGTGATGACGAACCAACAGGAGCCTCACGCGAGGAAATAGATGAGATGCATCCAGGCTTCACAATGTGTTGGGATAATGTTGGCAAGAAAGTTTTAACACGCCATCCCACAAAAGATACGAAGAATACATATCACAATTGGGCGCTGGGCTACATCGCCATCAACCGGGTTCCGACAACGCACAACGAATGGACTCAGGAAGGCACAGAGCCTGCTGCTGATATACCACCAGAATCTTTCTTGCCTAATGACGAAGATCGCTTTGCCATAAATGGTAGGATGGCGGTAATCATTGCGAGACTGCTCGTTCGTCACCTAGAATGGTTCGGCACGTACTTTAGCGATTGCGTCGTACAACATTTGCTGCATGAACATTCCATGGAATCAGCTCAAAAAAGTGCCATTGTCAATCTTGGCGTCTTCCATGAAAATCCCTCCATGACAAAGGGTGCAATTGGCATTTACGACAGACTTCACAGGTATATCTCGGAATTGCACGAAGGAGTTTACCCGACGGTTGTGTTCGGTGATGGTTTAAGTTGTGAACGTGGAAATGACGCACAGAAGGCCAGAAGCAATGGTCTCAGTGATAGAGAGCGCCTGCAAGGAATAGAACCGTGTGCACAGGAGTTCCACAAAGAAATGCTACTCTTGCAGGATTATTTTGACGAATTCTTTCATGGTAAGAGCCTTACCAACTACGGCACTCCGTCGCATATCCGAAATATTTTCAACTTCAGGCAGGTGAAGAGTGATATTGGCGACAATTTCTCCCACGCATGGGAATTGATGTCGACCACAACGGAAGGCTATCTAATAGCAACGGCAATGACCTCACTGGAAATGAACACATCGTCAGACCGTCCAAGCAATGCCCCAAAGGAAATCGAAGACGCGGACTCAGAAAGTCGGCAATCATACATTGATGACGTATGTCGTCAGATCATAGAGATCTGCCAACACAAACTGGACTATAAATCATTTCATCGCGAGGAAGCCACTGACGTACATGAATGGTGCTGTGGACAGGACATTGACGACGATTTCATTGGTTGTGACATGCGCAATCGGTGCAGTCACGGTGAATGATTTCATTACAGTTGCAAGGACATCGACCCTGACCATCTACCTGAGGCATGGTGTTGCTGCGATGAATGCGCTCACGCAATGGGTCAAGGACAAGAATTCCTCTTTTGCTCTTGTCACACCGATAAAGGAGGACCCATGGTCCAATGCAGTGCTGAGGCATTCTGCACAAGGTATGAATGGTATCATCTTTCATGCCTCGGTTGGACAAATACCGATGTTCCAGACGGGGACTGGATGTGTTGTGATGAATGTAGACCAAAACCACGGGGAAAGAAGAAGATGGAAAGATCCGAACCGCAGCAGCGCGAAGACTACAAATATAAGTATTCAATGGCGATTCTCTGGAAGGATCTTCAGCTGCTGGTGAGGCGTGATGCTGTTCGCGAAGCCGACGGTGACGATATCATACGGTGTTGGAGGTACGATCTAGCAACCTCTTTCTTCAAGAAACACCCCAAGTACACAATTCTGGCGCATCGGATGCTTGCCGGATTGATGGGGTGGGTGCCAGAGAAAGTGCAAATGGACCTTGTTTGGAATCACACAGTGAACTATTCCGGCGGAATGGGAAGAAATTTACCAATGGACTTGGTGAATGAAATGTTAAAACGACTGTTTAAAGATATTCTTGATACCGCTGGTGGACGCTACACCGACGACACCGTGTCACGATGTAGCCAGGTCATTGGCCCTCTCGGCGAAGCGCTGGACGCTGTCTTCGATTCAAAGGTAGCCGAAAAGAAGTGGTAGCGACACAGGCGGCGGCACGCCAATAGAGACACCAACGTGGGCCAATTGGTAACGCTCCTTCGTGAGGAGAAACTGTGTGAAAACATTAGAGGCCGACAACACCGAGCGTTCCCAGGTTTCTCTCACGTGGAAGGACCGAAATATCCCGGGAAATCTCTACCAAAAATGCGCTACTTGGGACGGAGATTGGACCGCATCTGTCGTAACCTGCTGAACCATTAGCCATGATAAAGTACATCAAGGATGTCAACATCACAATGCATGTACACAGGAAGCTCGAGTAGAACGCAACATAGTATTGGTACTATGTATAGTGTTGGAGACCACATCGTCGCTATGTTAACTGTCGTGGGTAGTCTCTTCATTATGTCGTGGGTAGTTTACTATGTCGGTCGTCGGTAGTCTGTTTACTATGTATAGCGTTCGAAACGACGTCGGTAGTCTCTTAGTTGAGGACGAAAAGCGTTCGAGACGACGTCGGTATGCTGTTTACTATGTAGTCGGTATAGTCTGTTTACTATGTATAGGGTTCGAGGCCACCTCAGTAGTCTGTATATCCACGTATAGCTTTGAAGACGGTAGTACTCAGTCTACCACGTATAGCGTTAGATATCAAGTCGGTACTAAGTTTGTTCATCTTGTCTAACGTCAGAGACCACGTTACTTTCCTTTCTTCTATTTGCTGCTCCTATTAACGCGACTCGCGTCAAAGACTATACTCAACTTGACCAGGATGATATATGTCTTTGCATTTAAAGCACTAGCCTCGTGTGTCACTGTAAGAAATATCCGTTTCATGCCACCGTACTTCTTGTGCGCATGCATGTCGTTCTTTTATTCAAGACAATAAAGCCTAAATATCAACAGCTGAACTCTAAGCCACTACGTGACATCACATATGCACACAAACAAACAGTTCTTTCAAGCAGTTACATTCCAAGGGCATACTTAAGAAATGTTACGCATACAGCATTTCTCCGCGTAAAATATATATTTTACACGCAATTAAAATGTAAAGGAGACTACCTCTTGTCTAACCGGGGCCTTATGTACGAAGCTTTTTCCAGTGCAGTACGTCGTTTGCTGTTTAGTAGCAACATACCAGTACACACCCGTCTATTAAACTTTATGCTGTGAGGATCACTAAAGATTTCTACATTTTATACTGGTGGTAAATTGATGTATGAGCACCTTTAAGTAACGGGCGACAGACAGCGGCACCACATTTCGGACATTAGTATTTGGTGCTGGCATGCATGACCCCCAGAATAACACTTACCCTCTGACTCCTTACAGCTAGTTGCTCTTCACTCATCGTGCAGCAGTGGGGCGTCTCCTCGTTCCCAGCAAATTATCGGTCTGTGCCAAATGACAGCTTGTGGTGTCGTGCCGCAGTGCGCAGTTTGCCGTTAACGTTATCACAAATATTGGGGTCACCACGGGCAAGCCTTACTTTAACCAATGTACACGCTTCGGCTGGATGGGACCCTCTGCTCATTCGATGTCGTTGTGTAATGGTCGTATGGCTCTGTATTGGACCTATATCATCTAGGGGGGAGGGATAACTTATTTTAAAAAAATAGATTACGCTCGATGATATATGTAATATTGAGATATTGGGACATAGACACATGGCGAGAATATACCCATCAGTAAAGGTAATGGGTTTTGATAATGTTGTTTCTCAAACCTCTGATGCCACATTACCTGGTTAACAACAACGGTTAATATGCGTTCTTTATGCCACACATGTCCAGATATCAAACTTAGTCATTGCTATGGTATCTTTATATTTTTATCACAGACATTAACGCAACAGGGCGACATGCCTCGTAGCCGAAGATGCCTGAAGTTCGCTAACCAGCCCAAACATCATTTGTCGTTCAGCCTCGGTTGAGACAATGTCCAGGTGGCCATACACCGGAAACACTAGTGATTAGATCATGGCAACAAGTTCATGATGTGGGCCATGGCCTTTGCCGTGCAACATCGTGTCCCATCGCGCGGACTAAATGACGACACCACGATGTCAGCAGCAGAGATGGCCCCATCCGTGTTCCTGCCGCAATCATCTGACTGGCTCGTCCTCCGCCGACGGTGCGAGGTGATGGTTCAGAGGATTCACGTCACGTACCTTGAGTACTTGAAGGATGCTGCAACAAACGTCGACTGGCATGTGCGTCACGCCCAGACAAATGCCATGAAGGAAAAGACGCCGGTGCTAAACCTGGGTGTTGTCGAGGCCAATCCGGCATCCACGTTCGTCCGGCGTCCTGGACATCATGGACCACCTGATGCAGCACGTGCCCACTCAGCTTGACGGGAAAGTTCACGTCATCCCCTGCAATGGAGACCAGCTTAGTGTTGAGAGGATGACGCACGCTAAGCAAGGCCGCGTCATTGGGAGAACTCCCAAGCACAGGCTGGAAGGGTTGGTCGAAACCCCTCAAGAATTTCACAAGGAAGGAATTCTTCTTCAGGACACTACGAACCAAATGTTCACCGAGCGCAGTGTATCTGATATAGGTACACTCTATCAGATCAAGGACAGGTTCCGCCATCGATCTCTAAAACATAAGGTCATGGACAACTTTAAGCATGCCTGGGACTTCCTGCAATTCGTTTCTCATGGCTTTGTTATCATACTGGCCATGCAAGTATCTGGCATGGATGTCATGGGTGACGCGTCACGTGACGCAGAGGGCACAGACAAGGCCACACTTCTGCAGGTTCTTGCACAAAGGGTTGTACAAAGGATTGTAGACCGTTTGTGGGCTGCGCCACCACAATCCTCCATGCAACGGGTAACAGACCCATACGAGTTCTGCAACTGCGGATAAGGTAATTTATATCTTTCACCCTAGTTTGTTTCATATTTAATGGCCTAATAAGCCAGCGCTTAACGTATATATATCTATTTTTCATCAGGTACTAAGCAGACCTTACCAAAAATTATAAAGCAGCGGTGTTAAATTATGACTAATTGTACACACCCAAAAAGTGGACGTTAAGGTTACCGGTAACCAATAACCATGACAAAAATATTTTTAGTACACTTTCAGAAACGCAAGATTCTATGGTACAATGTTGCAACAGCACCTCTCAGCAGTCGTGGTTTCACTTCGCATGCGTGGTTCCCCCCTTCGCAAAACACCAGTTGGGGACTGGTACTGTTCAGCAGAATGTCGCGCTGCCCCCAGCTATATATATTGTAGCTTCCAGCTGCGCAGAGGCCATGCAGACCAAGACATGGTCAGGTGCGCCAGAAAGACCGACTGCCAGTCCTACGAGAAATTCCACAAGCAGTGTCTCATCACAAGGCCCCCACATGTGCTCGGTGAGCTAATAACATTTTCGTTAATGCAAGAAGGACAGCAATGTATAACAGTGTATAAGTAAATTGAGAGAATTGGTAGCCATTAAATAAACACTATGGAGCAACAAATTAAATTACACATATAAAATATAAAACAAGGTACACAATATAATTGGATACTTACTAGAGTATTCATGTGTAAATCAATAATCTGGACAATATCTGGCATACATCATATCTAGAAAAAAATGCGGACATCTTCATATCTCTTTTACAGGACAACCACGGTACTGCTCGGACGAATGCGCATTAATGGATGGCCAAGACGACTCTGTCAAGGAGTACAGTCTGGAGGTGGCTTGGAGAGGCATTTGCCATCTCGTCAACCGAGACATCGTCCGTGAGGGACGTTGGCCCTGCCATGCTGTTCATGTGGCGTATTCATCTGTTGGACTTCTGGCATCGGAAGCACCCTAAATACTTGATAGCAGCACATATACTCCTGGCAAGTAAGTCACAATATGCCGTACCAAGTCCTGTTAATTATATTTTAGTATACACATATTTGAAAACCACCCAGTATCATATGCCATTTATTCATTCATTATGCACTCACTTTTTTCTTTTTCTCACTAGACACTGACGGCGGACTGCCTGCACGTCTTCAATCGGAGCTGACATGGGAACGAGTCGCAAGCCTTCATGGAGGCAAAAGGTTTAACATTGGATTGGACCTTGTCAACGAGTTCCTGAATAACGACTTCAAAGGTTAGGGATTGTGTTTGTTTGCCCTTATTCGCGACAACAATAAAATAGTTAATTCTACTAAAATACAACAGCGTGTCAATTGGTTGTATGCCGTTTTAACACGCACGATATCAATTTACATGCTTATAAACTTGGATTAAATAGTAGAAATACCAAGGCCTGCATCGCATCAGCAGCAACAGTAAACTGTATACGCCTGTATACGCCTGTATACACCAACCATGTGGCGAGGACCTGTGTCCTGTTGAATGTGACACACTGAAGTGTGCGCTGAGGACCTGTGTCCTGTTGAATAATGTGCCACACTGAAGTGTGTTGTGAGGACCTGTGTCCTCTTTAATCATGTGACACACTGAAGGATGCGGTGAGGACCTGTGTCCTGTTGAATTATGTGACACACTGATGTGTGTGGTGAGGACCTGTGTCCTGTTGAATTATGTGACACACTGAAGTGTGTGGTGAGGACCTGTGTCCTGTTGAATTATGTGACACACTGCAGTGTGTGGTGAGGACCTGTGCCCTGTTGAATTATGTGACACACTAAAGTGTGTGGTGAGGACCTAGCTGTGTCCTCTTTAATCATGTGACACACCGAAGTTTGTGGTGAGGACATGTGTCCTGTTGAATTATGTGACACAGTGAAGTGTGTGGTGAGGACCTGTGTCCTGTTGAATTATGTGACACACTGAAGTGTGTTGTGAGGACCTGTGTCCTCTTTAATCATGTGACACACTGAAGTGTGTGGTGAGGACCTGTGTCCTGTTGAATTATGTGACACACTGAAGTGTATGGTGAGGACCTGTGTCCTGTTGACCTATTGTGACACACTGAAGTGTGTGGTTAGGACCTGTGTTTATACATCAGGACACGCATCAGACACGGCGACAACGCGAGGCTGTTTATACATCAGATCACGCATCAGACACGGCGACAACATGAAACAGTTTTTATACATCAGAACACGCATCAGACACGGCAACGACGTGAAACAGTTCAGACAGTAAAACGTGAGCCACACAACTGCCACGCAACAACGACAACAATAAATTAATCAGCAGTGTGATCACCGCGGAGCTCCACAACACGAGTCAATACTCTGATCGGTGATTCCATCGACTTGCAGGGCTTTCAACACAGCGTGACGAATGAACTTTGTCTTGTCCAGTCTGACAAGGTCCAGCATAGTTTGGAACTGTCCATGCTTTAGGGTGGGGTATACAAGATAGCCTCCCCTGGCATCCCATTTCGCGCGCAACGACCCACCTCCTGCCAGTACCAGTGGATCACGTACTTAAGATTGTTTACCTGCATGCCGAGACCGAACGCCACTGTGGAGATGACGCACCGCACCTCCGAGTCGTCCTGGCAGAAACTGGCCGGAACTTCCACCTCACTCTGTATGCTGTCAAGCAAACAAGAGTATAATGATTACGTCATAAGTTTTCCGAAGCCATAAACTACGGCAAAGGTAGTTCGTTTTGCTCTGGTAACATTTGAACCAAACTAAAGCACTCCATTAAATTGGCTTTTACTAAATGTTGTAACAGATGTCGGATGCTCTGTCACGGAGCGGCCGGAAATAACATTGGCTTGGATTTAGTGAATGAATTCCTGAACAATGACTTCAAAGGTGTGTTTGTGATAGAAATGATTGATAGGGCGCTCGAGCGAGCTGTTATTGTAACATACGTGTAAAAAGGACGTACACTTTTTTCAATCCAGTGCAGCTGAAAAGTTCAATTTTGCATCATGTCATTTTGCGTCATGTAAAACCTTCACATCAATAATATAAAAAAAAGACTTAATTCATATGGCAGATTCTAAATTTAATTGTATTATACTCCCAATCCCATCCCAGTCACGTAAGTCATAGTGACACTGTTTTCCAGAAATGCTTCGTCGATCCCGCGGCCAATACGGTCCCGACCAGGTGCGCCGCTGCAGCCGTCTGGGAGGAGAGTTCGGCAAAACGTTTGACCAAACGTTCCGACAAGGATTCGGTCTCCGCCAGACTGGGGCCGCCAGGAAGACCGACCGGAAGCACGACGCAGACGTGCGCACCCTCGTCGAAGAGCTTTCTCCTGATTGACTGTTTGACTATTTCCCCCCGAGGGGATCACACCAAGGGTACCCGGATTTCATGGCCACTGTGACTTGCCGCAACAACATCAAGACACGGAAGACACTGTCCGTCGCTCGCGACATCCCGCGTGGTCGTAACTTCCAGTGAGCAACCTCTGGCGCAGAACTCACAACATTGCTCGCCTTCACAACAGGCATCAATGTCCGATGGTAAAACAGAGCCTATTTGGAAGGCGGACAGTACAAGCCTCCGCGCGCACTCAGTGTGTGAGCGGCGGACGACGTCTATCATGGCGGCATCGACGAATCGACGATTCACGCTTCCTGGCGGCGTCGACGAATCGACGATTCACGCTTCCTGGCGGCGTCGACGAATCGACGATTCACGCTTCCTGGCGGCGTGTAGATAATGGCAGTGCCGGCTTGGCCGTCCCGGGCGCATCAGCCCACCTCCTGCCAGTAGTCGACGAGATTTTTCGCTGGGCCCCAGTGCAGCACGTAGCGAACGTCCTTCACCTTCACTCCGAGGCCGAACGCTATGGTCGAGACGAGGCATCGGATGGAAGAGTCGGCCTTGTAAAAACTCGCTGAGGACCTCCACCTCGCTGACAGGATCCCGGTGGGCATGGGACATGCGCACCAAGGAGCCGCATCCCTCTTGTTCAAGGCAGCGCGCTATGCGGTCGTACGGGTTTGTCACTTCATCAAATGATCTGAAATTGGTATTAAGACATTTCGGTGAGAACATTATATATGTATCTATGTCTATGTTACTCAGTAACTATTGATGATTAAGGTGCTGTCACTAGGCTTAATTATTGACCTACCTGCAATATATTATTGCTTTCGGTGCCGTGACCTGCTCCCGAATAAGAATATCGGTGTACCATTTCAGGTTCTGTATCGTTGTCTTGCCACGCGCAATTTTCAGAAAAATATTTGGTCTGCAAGTGAAATTCCACTCTGGTTATCATTTATGAAATATAAATATATGAAAATATAAATAAGAAGTTCGTTAGCTTATAGCACATATATAGGACACACTTAGCGCTCTATTCCGAAACTAGAGGGGTCATTATGCCCTATGTATATATTTGTAAAAACTATGTGTACAGGAAAAAGACGAACAGTGATATGTCACAATTATATATGTCCCAATATATCCCATATCATCATAAGACTCACCGGTCGGGTACCTGTGCCACTATATGAAAGTTGGGTGATCCCATTAGTGCCTCCAGGTCTTCGACCATCATTTAGGTCGCGGTGGCCGTCACGGCCAGTAATGGAACTGCCCCCAATACGGCTCGCAGCTCTTTGATGTAGCGATAGTGGTCGCGAAATGTATGTCCCCTGCGACCAAAAGGACAAGATGACGTTATGGTATACATTGTGACACTTTAAAATGCGCATTTAACATTATAGAGTTATAGTGCATCCTGCTGTATCTCCTTTACTGTAGCTTACACTGTAGGGTTACCCTTTAGCCTGTTCGGTGTGTTATAATGTAGGTTATACTGAACGGTTATCATGTGGCCTCAGTGAGTTATACCGTGGGTTATACTGTAAAGGAACTATATCAATGAAGACTGCTGGGTAAGTTACTCATTTTACAATGTAAATTTTAATCTTTAAATAAGTTGCACTTATGCATATAAGTTGCATATAAGTTGTTGCACTTATGCACTTATGCAAGTTATATGCCACGTAACTCAGTTTAACGTCTTATATTTACCACGTGGACACACAATGCGCCTCGTCGATGGCAAGAAGGCAGATCCTGGTCCTCAGTTTCTTCAGAGTGAAAAACCATTTAGGTTCTGTCAGAGTTTAAAAAAAAACATTTATGTTCTGTCAGAGATTATCAGAGGGCTTGGAGGCTGGTTAATTATAGAGTATGCCTGTACCTATTCGAACCAAGTTCCTTTGGACAAAAGACATTCAAGCCATAATGCAAAGAACGCGTTTGACGTCAACTCCAAGGTTGCGTTAGGTAAGTACAAATTATGTCTGTTTATACATTAAAATTAAAAAAACGGTGAGAGATGTTTCGTTTCCCCTAAGTTATTAAGGCGAAGTTATGGAGAACATTTTCATCGGTCCGACAGCTGACAGGCAAGTTGTTGACAACAGTTGTCAGTTAACCGGATACATTATGATATCCGGTCACACATAGGGATACATCAATATTTTATTAGGCCTACCAGAATAGTGATTTAATCATGTATCATTTTACTCACGATTCATAATACCCCGCCCCCGTTTCTTTCTAATGTCGAAAGGTAACAAATTATTTATTTAAGAGATAAAGTATAGGGGTTGCAAGCATGGTAAGGTCAGTAGACTAAATTTGTGAAAATCAAGGGTGGGGGTTGGGGGGATATATGTAATAGACTCTAAAGTATAGGTTGGTATATATATCTTTTATCACTGAGTCTGAGAGAGCTGGATATGTAAAACTACGATATGTCCATAATTCTAAATAATCGTTAATATATAAAAATATTTCTATTACACAATACATTTCTGATTTAAGATAATATTATGGGTAGGGCTAACGGTATTTTTGCTCATAAACTTCACCATTAATTACAATTAATGATAAGTCAAAAGGCCAGCGAAGTCACTGGTCTCAAAATGGCCAGTTCTTGCGTAACGGTGAACCAGTTGATGCTACGAGTCAGGCTGCAGCGCTTGTCGATTTCAATGAGTTTGTTGAAAGTTGTGCCACAGGGTCAAGTAAGCCGGTCTTAGCTGGTCACAATATAAAGCGCTTCGATGTTCCCATATTGTATCATGCTCTAAGTTCACATAATATTGTGACTGAGTTCAATAGCAAAATTTGTGGCTTCATTGATACATATTTCATAGCTAGAGAGGTTATCAAAAAGGAAGACGTTGAAAACTACAAGCAGAACACTTTAGTAAAGACATTGTTGAAAACAAATTATGATGCACATAATGCACTGAGTGATGTCTTGTCTTTGAAAGCGTTACACGAGGAAGTTCTGAATTTCAGATACGAGTTATCATCCAAATTGTTTCACTTAAATAGTCACATGTTGCAATAATCCCTGGACATCGTTGTAAAAAAAGCAATGCTTGTCCTCTAATATGTCTAGAAAATTGTCAGATTCCGGAATTGGGTTGTGTCAGCTAAAACTAGCGCATCGTCGGGATCCTGAGAATGGCATAAGCAATCTATTGAGGGAACCCGTTGGACAATCTGGCATTGCGCGTATAACAAAAAATATTTCAGCCATTAATAAAATGATTTCGTTTTTCAAGTAGTTATATATGTCAGGGGCGGATCTACACTTTAGGGGGTAAGGGGGCATGAATTTCCCGTTTACGGTGCATATATAGGTGACAGACTAAGATGCGGGGGGGGGGAGGGCACTGCATCCGTAAATTGGGGGGGGGGGGTAAGGGCTGCTCCCCACTAATCCTATGGCATTATCACAGATTTGTTTATAGCATCTTATGACTTATTTCGCATCACGTTGCTGCTCCCATGAGGGATAGGATTCTTTATTCTCGGGGGCTAAACCTGAGGTTGGTGGGGGGTGGGGGGGAGGGTTGCGACCAGGGGGTTGGGGACTTAAACCGCGGTAGCCCTCCCGCTGATTTGCCACTGTATGTGTGACCTGTAACAGATATTCCTGTCCTGTCCAGTGTAGTACCTATCCTACTTTCAGTGATCAATTTGTCTCCTAATAGCATGCAGAACGATTATCAGTACACCATGTGCTCGTACCGCAATGAACCAGATTTGAAAACTAATATATTTATAGAGATACATATTGCTGTTAGACTCCAACGTTAATCCTCACTCAACTGCTCTTATTTATATACAATGTATGACAAATCAAGTCTTTAAGTGCTTTTACAAAGGTGAAATTACTTATTGTTGTTTCTTACGTTATGATATTTAACTTCCTAACCTGTAACCTGTAATGCCAGTACTCAAAGAGATCATAAATATTTGTCCTTTAATACTGTCAAACGTCTATGGTCTATGATCGCGATGCTGCGCACTTTCCTTCGTGTCCTGAGGTTACCATGGCAACCAGTGTAAAACAATGTTTAAATGACTAGGAAACCGGTATTGTCTAATGTCTGATATTTATCACAACAAACAACTTTTCTTGAAGTGATTAATGGTTGGCCATCCGCTCTCGACAGCGAATGCGAATAGCATTTTTGGACTATTTTACAGCAAATGTCGGTTTGAGACGGTTGTAGACCAAAAGTTAGTAAAGTAACGTGTTCGTATTTTTTCATTTATATGTTCAACATAACGATAGGCACCAGCAGGCAGGTTTTTAGAGAAATCTGTTGACCATTTTTTTTTTCCTCAAAATATGCAAAAAACACACTGTTTTTAAGGATGTTCCCATTGACCGCCATGTTAAAGCCAATTTGACGTATGTTTTTTTTACATTTTCAAGTAGATCAATACACAATACTTATTTAGAGAAAAAATAAAAAAATTCTGTCGACGAAATATTTTCGGCCCCCACCCGCTCTCGACCTTAATTAATTTAATTCAATCATGGTGCGGCCGATCATGACCTCCGGTAAGCATAATTAAGTGTTTATTAATTAAGTAATAAGTAAGTTAAGCTTTATTTAAGCTATTTAACTACTTAATTAGTTAAGGTAAAGCACCAAAGGGGAACCGCACGTCATTTTTTTTTGCCTAAAATAATGAGCTTTTATTTTTTGAACCCTATGAGAGCCTCAGGGTTGAAAAATGCTTTCCTCACGTAACTCCGGTAATATTGGGTTTAGAGAGTTAATGTTTTTTTCAAATATTCTTTAGTCAGGCGAATAAGATATAATGTTTTAAGTTTTTTCTTTATTTTAGCCATTTATGCTATTTAAGGTACTAAAGTAATCACGAAAAAAGCACCAAAGAGAAACCGCATGTTATGTTTTTTTTGGGTTTTTGTGTGCCCCACATAATGAACTTTATTACCGGAATTATTTTAAAATGAAATATTTATTCAAATTTAGCATTGAACCCTATGAGAGCCTCAGGGTTGAAAAATGCTTTCCTCACGTAACTCCGTTAATATTGGGTTTAGAGAGTTAATGTTTTTTTCCAAATAATCTTCAGTCAGGCGAATAAGATATAATGTTTTAAGTTTTTTTTTAATTTTAGCCATTTATGCTATTTAAGGTACTTAAGTAATCACGAAAAGGCACCAAAGAGAAACCGCATGTTATGTTTTTTTTGTTTTTTTTTGTGCCTAAAATAATGAACTTTATTACCGGAATTATTTTAAAATGAAATATTTATTAAAATTTAGCATTGAACCCTATGAGAGCATCAGGGTAGAAAAATGCTTTCCTCACGTAACTCCGTTAATATTGGGTTTAGAGAGTTAAGTTTTTTTTCAAATATTCTTCAGAGACAGGCGAATAAGATATAATGTCTCAACTTTTTTATTTTAGCTATTTAGGCTATTTAAGATACTTAATTAGTCACGAAAACAGCACCAAAGAGAAACTGCATGTTATGTTTTTTGTTTTTGTTTTTTTTTGTGCCTAAAATAATGAACTTTATTACCGGAATTATTTTATATTGAAATAATTTTTTAAAATTTAGCATTGAACCCTATGAGAGCCCTAGGGTGGAAAAAGGCTTTCCTCGCGTAACTCCGTTAATATTGGGTTTAGAGAGTTTATTTTTTTCATATATTATTTAGTCAGTCGGATAAGATATAAGAAGTCTATTTTTTTTATTTTAGCTATTTAGGCTATTTAAGGTACTTAATTAGTCACGAAAAAGCACCAAAGGGAAACCGCATGTAATTTGTTTTTCTTTTTTGTTACTGAAATTTATGTCAGTAATGCTTTCAAATTAAATTATATACTTAAACATTTAATATTTAATCCTATGCGAGCCGTAGGTGGGAAAATGCTATCCGCACGCAACCCCACAAATATGGAGTTTAGAGACTTACTTTTTTTCTAAGCCACTCATCAGAGTGAGCCGGGTAAGATATATTTTCCACTTTGTACTACTATATTGTCTACGCTATTAGAGTACTTATTATGCTCATTACTTGACATTACAGATGAGTCTGACTCAGAGTATGAACCAAGTATGTCAAGTCCTAACGATTCACCGATTGATGCAACTGACACCAGCTCGCTGTCGGTGAGTGATAGCGCGCACGAACCAACTGTCGCCCCCAAGAAGGCGCGGCCAGCCCGGGACGGAAGGCGCAAGCAGCGCCAATGCGTGCTAACGTCGTGCGACGTGTTGGTCCAAGATTTGCCCAGACATCTGCACAACTTGCATGGATTTACTAGGAAACAAGCGTGGGAGATGTCAACCTGACATCTTGTAAAAGTATCAAAGGCACAGAGGAATAGACGACCCATACGCTGTCACGCATGCCCGGCAGAGATCGTCAACTACAGAAGACACCTAATTGGCACCCACCGGCTTACAGTGGACCGGGCGCGGAAAGAGGTCGACCGTGAGAGGCGAGAGTTTCGCGAAAACAGGAAACGCAAGCGAGTGGCTAACAGCTTCATGGAACTGGCCGAGTTAACAACTTCGAGTAAGCGACGGCATGTCGCGTCAGTGTCTGAGTCGGATGAGAGTGAGGAGGATGATGAAATATAACAAGCCAGACAGCAGATCCTTTGGCAGGAAAGCAGGAACTCATCCTGGAGGCTTACCTCGAGGGCCACCCGAGGGCGGGCAAATCGCGCAGATCCGCAGCTCGCTCCGGCTGCGGCTCCAGCGATGATTCGTTCCGCGCTTCAAAGGGTCGCCGATCTTTCTCATCGGGGCGCGGGTTGATCGCGGCGTTCAAGTTCCCTGGGGTCTCACATCGAGGGCGGGCAAGTCGCGCAGATCTGCCTCTACTTCCTCCGCACAGAGTATCACGAGCGATCGGGGTGCACCGAAGGCGGCACTTCCCCGCCCTTCATCAAGTGCAAGCAAGATCCCAGAGAGCGACCGGGCCGGGCAGACCGGGGGGACATCCCGCCGCGGCGTCGTCCACATTAAGAGGGCGACCAAAGCTACTGTTACCAAGCGGCCGGCCCCAGAAGTTGCTCGCTTATTCCAGGAATGGCTCGTGTCCTTAGACGGCGGGTGCTTGTCCCAAAAGACCGCCTACCAGTACGGTCTGGCCGCTCGTCGAATTTTACTGGCGTTAGGCAACAAGGCCTCTTCGCTGGATGATTACGCGACTTTAAACGAAAAGGACGGGTTCATAACCTCCTTCCGGCGGGACGGCCGGTAAGCCTCAAACCTAAATGTTCATCTGGCATCCTTGCAGCGGCTGTTTAAATTTTACCGTCAAAATGGCAAGACCATACTGAATTACTGTCATCGGACTACTGCGCAGAGGCGATCGAGCGTGTGGATCGCTAGGTCTTTTAAAATCGAAAATGTGCCCACAAATACGCCACGACCGAGAATGAAAGCACGGCCGTTGGTGCCTTATACATTCTAGACCGTTTCGACACTTTCACGGACTGGACCGTCCATGATACTATCGAAGAGGTGTTCCTCCGAGCGGCGAATGCTGGAGCCCCGTATGGCATGGATTTCCAGACCCTCCGTGACTACGTGGCCCTTGTATACTATGATGACGAACGCCCAACGAGGAGGGCCCATAGTGAACATGCTGACACGGGAGTACATAAACAGAAAGGCGGCAAAGGACGGTACTTACTTGATAAAGGTCATCAGGCATAAGACAACAAGTACTTACGGCGCGGCCCGCGTTACCATCCGACAGGAACACACCCGTAAGTTAGATATCTATATGGGCATTCGGGCCAGAGTTGTCACACCAGCCCATGATCCCGCTGACGACCTCATGTTTTGCACGTCGGCCGGAGGGAGAATGTCTTCGACGTGGCCATCCCGCCTGCTTCAAGCCGCGTTCACGCGTGAACGCTTCGACCTGCCGCTCGCCCCGGGTGGCCTCCCCATAAGCATCACATCAACGCTGATACGAAAAGCCCGAGCCATACAGGTTTGCAAATTATATTGATTAAATAAGCTCAATATATAACTAAAACATTGCGAATTACTATACATCATGTCATGGCTGAATGATGTCAAGAGATTTTACAAGCTGTCCTTCTTCATTAAGTTTCAACTGCGGCGAGATGGGGGCACGGATGCCCAGTTCCAAGACTTGTCGGATTTCATGGCTCATAGCCTCCCCACGCAAGCACGCAATTACATACCAATAGAAAGAGATGACCTGGCTTTCCGCGTGTCGTCGAGCATGAACAAGCCGCAGGTAAAGGTGCTTCTTTATTTGTAAAGCCGCCTTATGTCTAGATGCCATTCCATCACGACATATTATAAATTAAGTGTTTTTATTTTAAGCAACAATACAACGGGTTGCAAATGTCTAATTATTGTACTCACGTGCTATAGCGAGGAGGCCGTGCTGCGGAGTTTTTATGTTCCGTTTGCACCAAGTTTTGTTTTTTATTACACTATGCCACTCTGTGTTCTTTTTTAGCCAAGTGACCGCCGTCGTAAGTCATAGTCTTAGAAGTAGTTATAAGCATGGCACACATATTTATTTTTATTTTCCATTTGTAACTAGACCGTGTCACGTTCCGTTCTGTTTCAGTCATGTGACCGCCCTCAAAAATCAAAGACGGGCCGCCGTCACCAACCGAACACGGGCCGCCGTCACGGGCCTGGTCCGGGCCCCTCCGACAAGGCTATTCCGAACCGCCATGACAAGGAGGAACAGCCGGCAGGAGTCGTAAGTAGACTTCACTATGACACACACAGTTATTATTATCTTCCATTTGTAAGTAGTCTTGTTGGGTGTTCGTTACGCAATGTAACTCTCCGTTCTCTTTCAGTCCAGTGACAACCGTCAGGAGCCGCAGACGGGCGGCTGTCACGGGCCTGATCCGGGCCAATCCGACGAGGCTAGTCCGGATCACCGTGACAAGGAAGAACATACATCAGGAGTCGTAAGTAGTCTTTACTATGGAACACACAATTATTATTATCTTCCATTTGTAAGTAGTCTTGTGTGTTCGTTACGCAATGTCACTCGCTGTTCTCTTTCAGTCCAGTGACAACCGTCAGGAGTCGCAGACGGGCCGCCGTCACGGGCCTGATCCGGGCCCCTCCAACGAGGCTAGTCCGGACCACCGTGTCAAGGAGAAACAGCCGGCAGGAGGCGTACGCAGTCTTCATTATGGCACACACGATTATTATTATCTTCCATTTGTAAGTAGTCTTGTTTTTGTGTTCGTTACACTTTGTCACTCTTCGTTCTCTTTCAGTCAAGTCACGAATCGAAGACCCGGACCCCTCAGAGACTGACATTGACCGGAGTCAAGAGGAGGAGGCGGGACCGTCAAGAGTGGACGCTTCCGGCAAAGTCGCCAGGGCCAAACCCTGCGGGCCGCCTTTGCGTCCGCATGCCCGGATGCACACAGTAAGTACTTTTGACTTTCGACAAAGGGCTGACGATAGTGTTATAATGATAGGTAAGTTTTGTTGTCTAATGCTGTCTGATTTTATTTTGCAGTCCAGTATGTCTGGCAAATCATCTGACGACCTATCGATCGACTTGATTCCCGACTACTCGAGACCCGAGGACTACAAAGTACGTGCAGAGTGAAATCGTCAATTTCATGTTTGCTTATTATCATAAATGAAAACCCAAGCCTTGCCCAGGTATTGTGTGCATAATGTTTGTGGTATTGCTTTACCTTTCAGACGTCTAGCGATGTTCTGGCTAGTATGAAGCGAAAATGCTTTAATTTCTAATCATTATGCAGCAATAAGGAAACATGACTTGGTTATCGTCATTGTCGTTTCTCTATTACTCTTTCCAGGAATTGAGCGATTGGAGCTCGTTAGGGGAGATGAGCGCGAAGATATCTGGCGTCTCAGCAGTGTCGTCGGCATCCCACGGGCGACGGGTTGGGTTCTCCAAAGGATAATAAGATCAGCTGATGAAAACGTTTGCGATGGAAATGTCGCAACCCAAGTATTCCATCAAACGTGTGGACATCAGAGAGAAGCTGTCCCAGGACAACCGGTTGGAAGCGTTCCTGCAGCGGTACTCTATGCAACAACTTTCCGACAAATTTAGGAGTTTGTATAACAGAAAGAACCACGAGTAATTTTCTGCACTTGTGGCAACCGTTATTCTTTTTGTTTACGTATCACTCAAAGTGATTTATTTCATATGCCAGTTTTTTTTATTATAAGCCAGTGATGTGCTATTTGGCCGTAAGCCATTTGCTTATGGAAATTTAGATCGACCATTTATGTCAACTTGTTTACTCAGGGCCACATAGATATAACCAGTGTCGCCATGTTTACTTAAAAAAAACGATGATGTCATTTTAATATTCTTTTTTTTCCTATGAAAGGTATTTTTTGCAAACACGTTTGTGCCTTTTTTGTTGTCTTATTCGTGATTTACTATGCCGCTCTTGGTGAATATTTTTAATAAATATTTTATGTAATGGTACTTATTTGTCCTCTCACTTTATTTTCGCGCGCTGTAGGTCTTCGGCTTGAATATCCAGTGGAATTAAAGTAATAATATCAGGCCATTAGCTGGATAATCAAGCGAGGAATGAGCTCTGCCCCAATACAGTCACTATACACGCAAGTCAAATGGTGCTGACCGAAAGAAAATTCAAATACAACATTAATACATATTTAACTGCCGTTGGTACAAAAACATAATTTATGAGAACCGACAGAACGTCATGATAACACATGATGCAATTTAAAAAAAGTACCTAAAATAATTAGCTCAAAATGACTTTTAAGCCACAACTAAATTACGGATTATCGAGACTTGCTCCAGAAAAATCTTATAATGAAAATTTTATATAGTTTTAGTTCAATGCTTGGTAAGGTCAATACCATCGTATATATTAATAAAGTGCCAAAAACGAGCCGTAAATTAATCAGAGTCGGAATACCAGTTTTGGGGCTCATGTCAAATACTTGCATATTTGCAGTTGACCCGAAAGCGCGGTGAAATGAGTCCACACTTTAAAAACCAACCCGCTAGATGTGTTTGTTAACTTCTAAAAAGAATTAAAGATGAAACATGTGCACGCTTTCAAGTAGTCATTCGGAGGTCGGAACTTGACTGCGAAAAAAGACATGAACGGCATATGTAACATCAGCTAATCCTAGGCGGCATACGTAACCAATTACTAGTGTGACATTTGCTGCTCCAGGTTTAGCGAATAAATTTATCACCGTTTTTAGACCATGTTGCGAAGGTCATTATTAGACTACTATATCAGCTACACAAATTACTTACATTTTCTAAAATTATGGCCTTTCAAATTTCATTACGGTAGGTGTAATATTTGGTCTTATAAGTGGGTCTAAATTGGCAGGGGTCTCGAAAAAACCCATTTTAGACCAACTTTAGACGCTAAACCTGGGGTCTAATATCGAGGTTAGACCATTGCAATTTCAGTGGCACCTAGTCTAGAGTGCCGTGCGTCCTTTAATGAAAGTTTGATGATCCTATCCGTCATAGTTTTAGACATAAGGACGTTTAGACATGGTCATCGTCTAAAGTGAAAATGTGACATTTGCTGCTAGGTTTAGTGATTGAGTTGACAATGAATTTTAGACCGTATTCCAATAGCCCCGATTTAGACAGTCTAAAAGTTAGACATGATTCAAGCATAGTTTTAGACAGTACATAGAAAGTGTAGTTAGTGACTAACATTTGGTCACTGTAGGTCCAGTATTTCAGTCTAACCCTGGGGTCTAAAATGTGGTCAAAATAAGAAACATTTGGACATGTTAGACACTTTGGTCGCGACCGATATTTTGGTATATAACGTTTATTAGTCATGTCTATAACATATATTTTTTTTGGTCTAAATCCATCGATGCATTTTTAGGTGGTCAATCAGAAGTATTTAGACTAAGTCAGACAAACTTTATGATTTTTTTAAAACCAAAGTTACGGAGGTAGAACATCGGGATTTCGACTAAAAGTTATTAGACCTGATTAGAAATTGGACTGTGATGTTTATAAATGTTTTTGGACTGAAACAAGAATTGGTCTAATATGGGTCTAAAATAGCTGATTTTCGCCTAAGGTAGACGATATCGTCTAATTAGCCGCGAGATATAGAGTTCGCGAATATACGCCATACCTCCCCATACTACCCCCCAATGACCCATGGAGAGACACGTCTAAACCCATGACCGGTTTAGACATGGTCACTCCGAAGTTAGACTGCCAACTTTTGGAGGCAGTTCGGCAGCAGGTAGCATTTTCGGCAGCATGTCGCACTTTGAACGGCAGATGTAACCAGTGTCGAACGACAGATGTAGCCGTTTCGGCAACATGTAGCCAAATCCGGCAGCCATTGTAACCATTTTGGGAAAATGTAACCAAAATGGGCAGCACATGTAGCCGAAGTGGGCAGCAGATGTCACCATTACTATGACCACGGGTAGGTTGGCTCTATGAAAAACTGATTAAATTATGCAGTCCGTTTTCGCTTTTTATATGCCATGCAGCGCAGAGCGAGCTAAGAGTCACCCGAAACACACGCCTGCCAGAATTTCCTTTGGAACAGTCTATTAGTTCCTATATCACTTCGCCTGCAGTGTTCTCTTGTGCAATTTTTTGTCATGTCGTCAAGCCATTGCTGAAAGACTAGTCGCTCTACCACATAGTTCTTTACTTTCTTGCCTTGATGCTGTAAACGTTCGCGTTTTTCTACTCGTGCGTCACGCCATGACGTCATGACGTCCCACATCTTGCGGATGCTATTACTCAGCTGTTATACATGGTGGCGACTTCCGGTTCATTTGACGATACTCCCCGTCTTCAGGGACAACTTGTGCCGTGCCTAAACTAGTTTGGCGCAGTGAATAAGTGCGTCAAAAATGACGTCATAGCTAAGATGCTCCCCCGAACTGTTGGCCTTGCGTCATTTTCAGCTACTTTAGAAATAGTTACCATCACCCGACTTCATAACTAGGTATATTAAAAAAAGTAGAAGCCACCTTAAGCATTTTCGTGACAGTCAAATGACATCTTCAATCAAATGTAAAATTCGCACCATTAATATTAAGCCAAGACAATCGCTGTGGACTTCAAAAAGCATGTTAATTTAAGCTCTAATTTTGCATTATATTCACGGGCGGAAGAGGGGCCCGGGCGATAGCTCAGTGGGCTAGAGCCCTCGCATTAAGTGCTCTGGGGCCGTATTCATAATCCCCTCGTAAGTTACGCACGAAAAGTGCATTTTCGTCTTAGCCTCACCAGCTCTTTAAGGTGGTGCTCATGATTAAAAAACCGTGTTTAATAGAGTTTTAGAACTTTCTTAATTCAGAAAATCCACCTCTTGGGTGACTACTGATGTATTTTCCACCCGATAATCGCTCGACAAATCTTCCACTTAGCGCTAAGTCTAGTGGCGTAGCCTAAGTGGCGATTATGAATACGGCCCCTGGCCACCGGAGAGCCTAACGGCACGTGGATCGGTGGTTCGAGCCCTGCTGTGGCCACGTTTGTGTAGTCGCAGGATAAAGGTCCCATGTCTTTCTTCGTAACGAGTAGGGGGTTACCCCCGGCGACATGGCTCCTTTCCCTCCCTTTCAATGCGACATGTGACGTCACTATAGTGTCACGAGCTCCAACCACGGTTTGACCTCTAATTCCGTACATATCGGGTAATAGATTGAGCACATTGCTGCAACTAGCACCTGCAGCGCGCACTTTGCCTTACATAACGCCTAGAGTGCCAACACATTTCCCCTTAAAGGCGCTATGTGGCCTGAATTGTCCGTTGAACGCGCTATATGGCCCAAATTGCCCGCTGCCAGTAGTCAGTAAGGCTATCTGCTACTGGCGTGATGCGAATCGGGCGCGTAGACTACAGGTTCTGCCGGCATCAAAGCAAATCGAGACAATACACATATGTGAGATATACTTCAAAGTCATACTTCACTCACATCCCGCAGACACAAATCTTCAACTTTTAGTGATCAATTCTATCAAATGTTGTAAAATTTCCGCCGTCTCCGCCTGGACCTCTTTAAGGTTATTTACCAATCGAAACCAACCTCATAATAAGTATTGGAAAAATGCTAGAGAAAAAATCGGTACCCATATTTGACTATTTGGGACATTATAGAGCATGTGTTCAATTAGACACCCAGCGAATCAGCAGAGAGATTGAACAGGCATTAACCTGGCCTAATATTAGTAAAAGGAAACAATATATACAAAGAAAGAGATAACTAGTGACCATATATCCCTGATATACGACCATATTTTACAGGCACTACTTGACGGTATATGTCTTTCCACGCGCGCCGCCAATTGGTGTGTAACCTCAATCTGACAGTTTTATTAGCAAAGATTCACGGACCTATCTTTGCCGTGTGTGTATCGGCCCGCAGCGGCCGACAATATTCGTAAAAGTATATCTTTCAATATGTATTAACATAACATAACATATTCCACACGCATCAAAGATTTATTCCGCCGACAAGTTAATAAAACAAGCAATATGTACACGGAAATAAGACATTATAGTCAGTATATGCATCGCGATGCATTAAACAAATGACCTGGTCGCTCAGTCATTTTCCAACAAATATACTGCGTACCTATCCAATTCCTTGGCCACGCCTTGACACCGATCGCGAATCATTTTCCTATGGGGATTCCCATGTTAAAAGTTGCTTGGCCTCATCCTTCATTAAAATTCATAGTACCATTAATATGGAGTTCAGAGAATCACTCTTGACTTCAAATTGCATGTTAAATTAAGTTCTAATCTTGCATTAATTCGGAGGGCCAAGATACGTCACGTGACGTCATTGTGACGTGACGCCTTGACGCCACAACGACGCCTTTTTTTCAATTTAAAAATCAAGCCAGAGGACTATGCTTATGCAATAGTCCAGCTATTATAATCAAGAAATAGCCATAATTTCCATTAAAAAGCAACGTAGCACGTCGCATTTTGGACCAACACTGTGGTTCAGAAAGACAAACTCTATGACTCAAAAGTTCCGGCTATCGACCTATGGTCGACTGTCTCTTGTTTTATCTGTCTGCTTTAACCTCTTTTAATTAATATAGTACATGGATAGACCTGTAGACTGGGTAGTTCTTTTCTTGAGTGTCTTGACATGTACAGGCCCCGGAATGAACATCTGCCTGTTTCTTTCTCTTTTATTAAGCACAAGAAGAGTTTGCTAAAGAGCAGTCATATACCGCTGAAGTGGGCAGCTTCGTCTTCTATTACAATGGACAACATTATTGGTAAGTCACTTTTTATTGTTTTTTGCCTGTTTATTAGTACATTTTAACGCCGGTGAAATGTTGGCTTCTTTGATAGTGTTCCGTACGCTTCAGTTTACTGCTATGCTATATTTAACATACATGCATTTATAAATTAATTTGGGGCGAACTTTAATACCTTGAAAACATCGTTATTGTGTTATTCAAAGTCTTGTTTAGTTGAGCCAGTGAATAAGATAAGATAAGATAAGATAAGATAAAGTTTTATTTAACGTCGGTATGTAAAAGTCAACAATAAACATTAGCACACGTGCTATTGACCGACAATGATAAAATGACATGAGCGGATGAGATATATATACATATGACAATGAAAATATAACAATCTTTGCATCTCATAAAACCTTACCCATTAGCTATGTTACATAATGTGCACGAATTACAGTGACACAAGAACACATCCGAGGTTGACAGCGTTGTTTTAAATTGCTTGGCAGATTTGGCTAACTTCGTTTCCTTGTTGAGCATGTTCCATAGCTTGCTACCTTGATACTTCAATGAATTATGGCCATAAGCTGATGTCTTAACGCGTGGCATACATAAATTTGGCCCATTTCTTAAAATGTAATTGTTTTCCTTCACGTTATACATGTCATGAAGATAACTAGGCCCAATCTTGTTGATACTCTTGTAAACTTCTAATGATATGCAGCGCAATCGTTCAACATATAGCAATGGTCTACCCGCTCTCTTCCTCAACTCTGCGTATTCTGATCTAAAGTCATTAAACACATACCTCAATGCCCGCTCCTGTATCTTTTCAATCTTACGCATATTTTTCATATCACAAAAATGCCATACAACGGGACAATAATTAAAATGTGAAAGAATAAAAGCATGAAATAACGTAAGTTTGCTTGCAACATCCATTAATTTAGAAACTCTAGCTAAGACATTGAGACTTTTTCCAGCCTTCTTGCATAAACTTGATATATGGTTGCCGAAAGTTAACCTAGCGTCCAGTTGAATACCTAGTAATGTTACTTCCTGTTGTGCCGCCAGTTCTGTTCCAGAAATCGAAAACGATCTGTGCTGACTTAATTCGTTTCTCTTTTCAAACACGATTGCCTGGTACTTACTTGGGTTCGCTTTCATGTAATTGTCGACGAACCACGTTGTTATCTCCGATAACGCCTTCTCTAGAGTTACTTTAACCTTGTTAAACTCCTTACCTTGAGCCGCCACAGTATTATCATCAGCATAATTATACTTATCGGTTCCCCGTGCGGTGGATACAAGCAGGTCATTCGTAAATACATTATACAGATGTGGACCAAAAACAGATCCCTGTGGTGCTCCTTTCTTGAGGGTAAGCCACTCGCTCCGATTATGTCCTAGTTTTACCCTCTGTTCGCGGTTCGTAAGATAGCTTGCAACTAGCCTACATGATTGTTTACTTATGCCATAAGCGTTCATCTTGGTAATCAATAATCTATGTGGAAGACAATCGAATGCTTTTGAGATATCCATTAGTATAGCTCCCATAACTTGATTATTATCTAATGCATTTTTGGAGTCTTCAACTAAGCGCATCAGTAGACTTTGACAACTGTGTCCCTTTCTAAACCCAGATAGTCTGGGTGATAACCTGGGTTCCATAAAGGACATAAGCTGGTCACACAATATTTTTTCATATATCTTGGAGATACAGGGGAGAACACTTACTGGCCTGTAGTTTTCCTTATTTAAGTTGTCCTTCTTCTTCAAAATTGGTGTGACTTCAGCGTATTTTAGTTCTTTTGGAAACGTATTACAATTAATCGTCATATTTAACACATGCCTTAATGGCTCACACAGGATGGCAGCACCCAGCTTGATAAGCTTCGGAGGTATCTTGTCGTAGCTACTAGCCTTCGACACGTCAATGCCTTTAAGTGCATTGTATATTTCGTGGCTACTTACTGCCCGAAAGTTAAAAGTTTCCGTTATACCTTGGTTACCTTCCTTTATAGCCATAACGGATTTATGGTCTTTGTGATAAAGAAGGGTTTCGTCTATTGGTTGATCATCTGGTATGTCATCTTGTTGGCCTATGTCTTTGGCAACGTCTATGAAATATTGATTAAATATGTCACTTACCTTTGATGGATCTGATATTATTTCGTCTCGCTCTTTCAGTAACACGTTTCCGCTGCTTGCGTTTTTTCTTGATATCAGTGGTTTTACAACTTTCCAGAATTCCTTCCCGTTAGTCGTAGCTTCGCTACATTTCCCCTTTATGTACTTTTGCATGCTTACTTTCCGAAGACGTCCTATGAGATTCCTTTGCTTTCTGTATTTTTCCCAATTCTCTTGGCTACTCAATTGCTCGTACTTCCGTCTCAGCATATTTTTTACATTGATGGCTTTGCGAAGATGGCTATTCATATAGGGCACACAGTTATTCTTAACTACCCGTTGCTTGGTTGGTGCATGTCTATCAACGACCTCTTTGATCAATGTGCTACAAAACCAATATGAATCATCAACATCTTCAAAGACTTCACCTACATGAAAAGGTACCGATGCTAGATCGTCTTTGTATTTAATCTCATCAAAATGTTTAAAGCTTCGATAATAGACACGTTTCTGCTGCCTAATGGGAACTTCTATTTTCGTTGCTACGCAAACCATATGGTGAAAATCGCTGAGGCCCGTATCTATACATGATACATCTCGTAAGCGCTTCGACACATTTGTAATCACAACATCAATTAAGGTCGGTATTTTACCTTTGAAACAAGTTGGTGACTTAACGATATTTTTAGTACCATAGACCTCTAATACGTCATTCAGACAATTTTTATGGTTTAACATGTTTACATTTAAATCTCCCAACAGTACAAGGTTAACCTGTTCAGCAGCGATTGCATTCAGAAGGCTATCGATTTTTGTCACAAGTAATGCGTTTTTTACCTTCGGCTGCTTGTATACACTGAGAAAGAGCCACTTTTCAGCATTCAGCGTCACTTCTATTGCCAGGGATTCGATACGCCCCTTCTCGTCTTCATTAATTTCTATATCCTTGCGCCGCCGGTGTGGTATATCGTCTCTTACCTGCACCATTATGCCTCCAGAGCTGTCTGTATTATCATTTCGGTGGACCTTGTACCCATTTAAAGTAAATTGGCCTGCCGGAAAGCTATCGTCCAACTTAGTCTCTTGAATGAACAAGACATCTAATACGCCTTTTCCCAGTGCTTGGCTAAGCGGTCCAAACTTATGTCGTACGCTGTTTATGTTAATGTGGGCTATCTTGAGATTTTTTACATTTCTCTGATGAAATGGCGCGAGCCCAAATAACTCTTCATCTTCGTTGGTTTCGATCGCTGCCACTAAATTCTCCTGTCGTTCACTTACCTTTTCATGATTGCGGCAGTCCTGGACAGATGTGGGGTCGTACCTTACCTCATTATTCTTGGGTGTAGCTATTATGTCGCTAGGGGCACATGTATGATCCTCATTCATCATAAAAGGCTGATCAGGCCGGTATCTTACACTATCTGCAGCACGGCTTAAAATATCTTTTGACTCTTTTACCTTGCATGGTATCGTTAAAACATCACGTGACATGTCATCTTCCATAAAACAAAGCTCATCATTACAATGTACAACATCTGTGTCGGTTAGATCGCTTAAAATATGGGCTTTACTGTCTAGTTGCCCAGTAAAATCACATTGACAGCTCCCCTCATTCATAAAATGTAAATCAGACTTGCTACATAATATTAAATCGTCAGTGGAGCCATCACTTAACATATCGGCCCTTCCTCCGTTGCCGAATACCTATTTACAAAACTTGGCCTTGTGGCCCGAGCGACCACAAGTGTAACAAGTGACGTAGTGTCCATGTCGGCAGTTGTCAGTAACATGTCCTTCCTCCGCGCAGTAGTAACACCTAGGCTGGTCGTTCGTCTTCTCTGTCGCGCGGGATCTGTCTGTCACCTCTCGTCGGGCTCGGTGCCGTCGCTCTACATGTGTCCACTCGCCTCCGTCACGGTGCCGTCCCTCTACCTGCGTCCTCTCGCCTCCGTCACAGTGCCGTCGCCGTCACGGTCCCGTTCTCCGCGGTCGGCGATGCGATACGCAGGTCTCCTGTCTACTGTCGCGTTATGTCGTCGTCCTGGTCCCGTCGCCGGTCCGTCCTGATCCGTCCGGCTGCGTCCACGTCCGTCGTGATCCTTGGGGGTCTTACGGGGTCGGGTACAGACGTCTTTGTCCTTGTCCGCATCGTCTGTTGGTGTCAACTTGAGCAGTTGGCAGAGTCTGTTCTGGCCCTTGCACGTCAGATGTGTCGCGTCATTCGTCATGTATCCGTCGTTGAAGGATCCGTCATTAAGCCTAAACAGGGGGGAGTTGTCGGTAAAGTCGCATTCCATGTCGTCGCATAGTCCTTGCAGGCCGGAGTTAACCATGTCGATGCGTTCCCTCATGTCCGTGCCAAGTCGTGGACAGATGGCAGACACCATCACGGAGGCAGCTTTGTCCTTGGCAGCCCGGATGAGCTTACTGAAGCGCTCCACGATGGTGTCCAGGGAAGCGCCGCGATTGGAGCAGTCGTTGCCCCCTCCCACGATGACAATGCGCTTGAACGTCTTGGGGATGGCCTTCAGTCGGTCCGTCAGGGTCGGAAGTGTCGCTCCAGAGACACTGATGACGCTCGTGTCCTTCAGCTTCCTCTCGTCAACGTCTCTGATGAGGCTTGTCCCGATGAGGAGCGTCTTGTCTGGCTGTCCGGCCCGTAGTGTTGTCCATGTCGTCTTCTGGATGTTGGCAGTCAGCTTGGCGTTTTCCCGTCTCACGTCTGCAACCTCCTTCGTCAGCTTGTCGCAGCGGTCGGTCTTGTCCTTTACGCCCTTCTGCAAGCCGCTGTTTCGGTCCTCCAGTCTGGTCAGTCGCTTGTTGACTGCCGTCAGGGTGGTCGTCAGTGTTGTCACCATGGCGTGGAGGCTCATGACAACACTGGGTACCGTCCGACATGTGGGGCAAGTCCACAGGCCCGCCGCCTCTGCCTCCGTGGCCCTGACGCACAGCTGGTGGAACCACACCAGGCAGAGAAAGCACCGTATGGTGTCCAACTTGCAGTCCGTCTTCCGGCAGGCATCCACACAGAGGCCGGGGTTCGGCTGGGAGGGGGGTGGGGCTCCCCCGCAGGCTGGGAAGCGAACGTCGCGGCAATGGGCGCACAGCGTCAAGTCGCCCTGTGTGAGCTCTACGCCGAGCCCGTCACGGCTGAAAGGACACGAGCCGGTGGGCAGTCCTTCGCACTTCATACCTGCTGTTGGGGGATTAGCACCTAGGCTTAACTCGTAACAGGCAGCAGGTGCGAGAATAAATATGTCGCCTTGCCTGTTCAATAGTTCTTAGGTAAATAGATCTGCATTACCCACAAGCTTGTTATTACTGCCGTGTCTTAATTGTTTATTTTATTTAGTATTGATGGTACTTACTCGGAAGGGCTCGGCAGACTTGTCAACGATGATAGTGTCAAGCCGAACGCGAAAATGGCAGTCGTCTGTGTAAATGGGCGGCCACATTTCTGCCTTTTTGCGTTAAAGGGCAAGCCATCCTCCCGGGTGAAGAAATCCGGTACGATTATGAAGACGGCGGGGATATGTACTGGAGAAAGTTAAGCGTTGGCGCGAAGACCACTTAATACTACTAATGTTTTTTTTACATTGCCTTTTTTGTGTGCACATTCCTTGCCCTGGTTAAAAGTCAACAGAGACTTAACTCTAATATAACCACGTTATTAGCATACGTTGGTTACCGTATATTATATAGAGCGTCGCGTTAAGGCAAAACGCTACGACACGCCTTTATCAGTCAGATTTCAGAACTTATCATTCATTAATTTAACATCCATAATGTGTCATCTTCAGGGAGAACCCAACCCTCGTTTGTATCGTAAGTATATTGTTACAAATATTAGTGGTTTAAGCGTCGTTTACAGTTTGCCGTTCCGGCTTCGTTGTTGCTGTTGTTAGTTATGATGAAGATATTCTTCTTAGTTACGCAATTTGCAGAACTGCGAGGAAGTTAAATACTGGCTGAAAGACTGATTAAACCTATTGTGGCTAAATCGGAAAGAACAACATGTTTATTTGTTTATATTGTGGTGAACCCTGTCGAAGGGGGAGTCGCGCAGACTATAGACTACAGCGAGCGGGACCCATAGTTGTAGGTCCGTCCTGGCCAAGCCAGGGGAGGATGATGGAGGGGGTGGACTGTTGTATCAAGAACCAGGCAAGAGTTTCCCTTCCTTATCCCTGATACCGTCTTAGCAGGCAACAACACTGTACACTAGTCAGCGAGGGCCGTAATAAGCCTCTCACCGGCCCCACTCCGCCCCGCACGTGACTTTATATAACCAGCAGGTAGTCGGCCCCGCACACGCACCGCCCGGCCAGACTGATTCGTTTGCCAGCATATAAAGTGCAGCTATGGGCCCCGCGCGGTTAACCGCGGCCCGCATCAACCTTTCTAGGTATATCCGTTTCATTAAGCAAATAAGTGTTACTGTGCTTCTTACTGAGGTATTACTAAAATAAACATTGAAGACGCTGACGGGGTTATTCACGGGGAGATTTTCATGTTAAAAAAAGGCCCACCCCTCCCTGCTTACTATACATTAGTAACATAAGGGTGACCTATGGGAAGCTACCAACCTTGTTCAAAGAACTGACAGGCAGTGATCATCGCTAGGCAGATTTAAACGTTTTCGTGACCAGTCTGGCACAGTAGACAAGTGGTTTTTCATGGTATAGTGGTTAGTGCGCTACGCCGCAGATCTATAAGTCCGGGCAGGGCACACGACCTAAGAACTGCGCTACCCATCATATTTCATCATCCCAGAGGGTTCTTTGGCCCAATTTATCCAAACATGTGCAAATAGTCTCGAAATATCACTCCGTCTCCGTATTACTGTGAGTGCATGGGATAGACCTCAGTTCCGTTCGAAAAGAGTTGTGGTATTGTGTTTAGGAAAAAAGTGCAGGGGCGCAGCGTTTAGCTGCCAGTTAGTTATAATGGTGACTGCACCAAACGATAAAATGGTGAAATACCGCAACAGGGACAAAGGTAGAGTTGGTGTGGATGACATTTTATTGAATACGACTACCATTGCTACTAAGTTACCCGTAGCCTCCGTTTTCTCCTTCTCAATGTCAAAGGTAGTAACATTTATTTTTAGGCCAAGACGAACACACAAGCTGCGAAGAAAATCCACCGGCGTCTTCCACGGCCCCACCCGCGTCTTCCACGGATCCACCCGTGTCTTCTACCGCTCCACCTGCGTCTTCCATGGCTTCAACAGCTTCTTCGACGGCTGCATCTGCGTCTTCCACGGCTCCACCGGCCTCCACCTGTGTCTTCCACGGTTCCACCTGCGTTTTCCAACTCTTCACTAGGGTCTTCAACGGCTCCACCCGCGTCTTCGACGGCTACACGAGCGTCTTCTACGGCTCCACCTGCGTCTTCCACGGCTCCACCTGCGTCTTCTACGCTTGCACCTGCGTCTTCCACGGCTCCACCTGCGTCTTCCACGGCTCCACCTGCGTCTTCTACGCTTTCACCTGCGTCTTCCACGGCTCCACCTGCGTCTTCCACGGCTGCACCTGCGTCTTCTACGCTTTCACCTGCGTCTTCCACGGCTCCACCTGCGTCTTCCACGGCTCCACCTGCGTCTTCTACGCTTTCACCTGCGTCTTCCACGGCTCCACCCGCGTCTTCCACGGCTCCACCTGCGTCGTCTACGGCTCCACCTGCGTCTTCAACGCCTCCACCCGCGTCTTCTACCGCTCCACCCGCGTCTTCTACCGCTCCACCTGCGTCTTTCATGCCTTCACCAGTGTCTTCGACGGCTCCACCTGCGTCTTCCACGGCTCCACCTTCGTCTTCCACGGCTCCAACCGCGTCTTCCACGCCTCCAAATGGGTCTTCTGCAGCTCCACCTGCGTCTTCCGAGGCTCCGCCTGTGTCTTCCATGCCTCCACCTGCGTCTTCCACGGCTCCATCCGCGTCTTCCACGGTTCCATCCGCGTCTTCCACGGCTCCACCTGCGCCTTACCCGGCTCCACCTGCGTCTTCCCCGGCTCCACCCGCGTCTTCCACGGCTCCACCTGCGTCTTCCACGGCTCCACCCGCGTCTTCTACCGCTCCACCCGCGTCTTCCACGGCTCCACCCGCGTCTTCCACGGCTCCACCTGCGTCTTCCACGGCTCCACCCGCGTCTTCTACCGCTCTACCGTGGCTTCATTTTTGTTACATCATAGCGGCGGAGTGAAAGGTCGTACCGACAACGGTCCCGGCATTTTCCGCATATTTACAAGTTTAACTACATCAGAAGCACCCAATTGTGACCCATTCTCATCACACATGGGTAGGAAGAGATATGGAACGCAAAGCGGGAACAAATCCAACAAGAAAACATACCCAAACGAGGAAAACATTGCAACCATGGGCGATAATGGAGTAACGGTTGAAACAAAGGATACGCCGACTATGGCGGCAATGGAGGATTTTGCGGCCTCAATTAAAACGCTGAACATCAACATGGATATCATCCCCAATCAACAGGATGTGATAAATTCAGACCTACACGGCAACGAAGGTATCGTACAACACCTTGCCGTCGTAGAAGAATCTGGCGATAATGCCAGTAAAATTGACATTCTTGAAAAAGAAAATGTCGTCTTGAAAAAAGAAGTGTTATTCCTTAAGAACGTGATCATGAGGCATGATAGTTTAATACGTTCTCTGCAGACTGAACATACGGAGCTAAAGAGTTACTCAATGAAGAATAATATTCTACTGCACTCTATCCCCGCGGAGTCATCAAGAGCCAACAATTATCGAGATGAGGATTGCGCGCGGAAAATTCTGGACCTGCTGACACAAAATGGCTACCAACACCCCCTCCCCCAATTGAAATGTGTCATAGACTGGCAGGCTACACTTCGGGTAACAATAGAAAATCACGGCCTATTGTTTCTACACTACTGTCATATAGAGACGTGGAGCGGGTCCTTCAGTTTCGCCGTGACAAACATCCGAAAGGACAAAACAGCATTAAGTGGAACTTGTCGAACGCCGCCGGATGTTTGGCGAACAAGCCCAAGCGGCAAGACAACGGGAGGCCACCACGAAAACCCGTGTCACAAACCATCCCCTCTACATAAATAATGAAAGACAACAACAGCCCTTACCTGCAGTCACGGCACGTGATGTACTCAGCCTACCAGCGGTGGAAAAGGATAGTATCCTGAAAGCGCCCCCTCACATGGAGCCAGGACAGCCAGTGTATTCCAAGGGCTGTAGCACCGTAGATACTCTTGTGCACGTTAAATCCCTACATGACGTCAGGAAGGCGTACACCAAGTATCTCCTCAACCCTGTGACAGCAGGCGCTGCTCACAACATTGCAAGTTTCAGGCTGGAGCAAACGACCACTCGACACGACGAAGGGTGGCAAGACGACGGCGACCATGGTTCCGGCCGTCACCTTCGTTAACTCCTGCAACGCCGCAATGTGACAAATATTGCCATATTTGTCACCAGGGCTCACAGCCACAAGTATATAGGATCGGCGAGGTTTGATCTGCTTGAGAAGGCACTAGAGTCCGGACTCGAGGTATTCAGTAATATGAAAGAGCCCTAAACTGTTCTCGCGACGCATGGTTCAAGTTATTACAAATGTACACCAATGTATACTTTGTTCCTCCGTATGCTCTCCATGACTATTTTCCTTGTTTTTCTTGACCCCGTTTCAAGTTGGGTGCTATCTGTTGCCTTATTCACCGAACTACCCATGCAAGCCCTGCCCCCCCCCCCCCCCACGTCCTCTTACTAAACATGCTCGTTGTCCATAGCGCCCTTATACGGATCGACATGTATATTCCGTCCACTTACTTGACTCACGAGACCAGCTCGTGGCATGTATAACCACACAAGTGTTGTCCATTGATGCATGCAAAGAGTACATTTCTAGTTCCACTTGCCTGGACAAACCGATGTCTTTGCTCGTGTCGAGAGCAATAACAAATACCCCGTTGTTTCCACGCCAGCAGACTGAACTCGTGACTATGTAGGGCCTTAATACTTAATATGTGATTCTCATCACTAGTGTTATCGGACTACTACAATTACTACCCTTTTTACAATTAAAAACTAAATACAAGCTTATTTTAATGGTGCTTTTTAATTGAGATGTTAGAGGCTTCAGATGTGCGTTTGATATATCTTCTTTATATAATCAAATGTAGTAAGATGCTGATACGCCGTGACCGACGGTAATCAAATTGTCATGTTCGTTACATGCATGATTATGTTCACGATACTAGTTTCGTTTCGTTGCTTCCTGGTTAGTGTGCTTCCATTACAAGCTGTATATAATTTGCCATTGTGTCACTGGTTAGGTTTGTTTGTTTACACTCGTCTCCTTTTCGTCCTTAATTATCTTTCATCGGCGAAAAAATCACTTTTTTTCCGCGGCTGATACATCGCGCATGTCGCCAATTACTGAAATCCACCACCCTTTAAGGGGAGAGCTGCTTTTTGAAATCTTTGTTGTGGCTACCCTTAGCTGAGCAGACGGTTGTAAGCTCCTGTTACCATATTCCAGTGTTCCGCAACGGTAAACGTAAATGTAAACTGTAAAACATGTTTGCTTTAGTTTCGCAGTTCTCCTTGCTATGCTGTATAATATCTTTTTGTATTTTGTGCCTTTCGCCCGCGGGTGTCACCAATAGGTATAATATGAAGTATTTCAGCTACGGCTGCTAACAATAGAATAGACGTCGATATATTGAGTGAATTTGGAGGTGTAGAAAATAACTCCTTGATTGAAATATTAAGACTTGATGAGAGAAACCTTAATGATCGCTACACAATCGAACACGAACCCATTCAGCATTCTCCATACTGTGATGATGCACTACGTGTGGAAACTTTAAGACATAGGGTTACTGAATTTTCTGTTTTGAGCCTTAATGTTGCGTCAGTTAATTCCAAGTTTGAGTTACAGGTATTTGTTCAGTGGTTGAGAACCAAGGGTGTAACATTTTCGGCCATTTGTATACAGGAGACTTGGCTATCGGATTATTCAGATATGTCGTGCTATCAGTTAGACGATTATCAGTTAATTTCTCAAGTAAAATACTGCAGCACACGTGGTGGCCTAATGGTTTATTTAAATGCGAGATTTACATATAAAGTATTATTGCCCCCAGTTATATCAGATCTATGGGAATGTCAGCTCATATAAATAAGTGGGGCATCTTCGTCCAACAAAATAATATTAGGAAATATATACAGGCCACCCCGTGACAAAAATGAAAATACACATGTGGTAAAATAATAATATAATACAGTAATCGAATTCATACATTCAGTGTGAGACAGAGTAGAGTTGCCTATTTTCGACACCTTAAGCATCAGAATTGCTTCAGATGATAATTATTCACCGCGTATCATTTGAAAACCCACTAGGATATGCAGTACTAAATGACATAACTTATGCAAATGAAAACTGGAAGTGTGCACATACTCTCACACAAGAAATGTCATTTTATATCCAGGGGGGGTAGTTTCCCATTTTCGCCCCCCTGCAGGTTGTGCTTCTAAGAAGTGTATTTTATTGTTTTAACTGCTATGAAGAAGCGTCATAATAGTGTAGTAGGGTTGGCATGTAGGGCAGGTTGGTGGATTAGGCCGGCGACAGAGCGAAACTGACAAATGAGTCCGTTTTGATGTTTTATTTCATGCTTTAACACCCTGTGAAAAACAGGAAAAAATTATATAAATTTAAAGGGAAATAGAATGTTTAGCAATTAGCGATATATTACAATAATATTATTGATCATTATAGTTATCATATTAGGATATATACATCAATACAGTTAAATTACCGTATCTGGTAATAGGCTAGGCAAGCGATTGAGTTTAAATTAATCATAAGTCCATTGATGACAACAAATAATTATATGGCACAATACATAATTATAAACACGAATTACAATGTGAACCACATGGTCACTACTAACCACAGTGTCCTCTGCGGGTGTTAATTAGTGTCAGCGGTCTGCTGTAAAACACAGCGAATCCTCCTATAAATAAGACAATTTAAATTTCATTGCAACAATCACCAACATAAGAAAGGGGGTTTAAGGGCCAGTAGAACCGGTTTATTGACACCAGAGTAATTTTTTGAAAATTTTGTTTTACCTGTCATACCTTTCTTTAGTTGTTAAAATATTCTGCTACAATGTCCACGGATAAATTATGAATGAAGCCCCAGTCATGACTTTGCTCTAACCACTCACCTTTTCCTATTTATTACAAGAAAATTAAGAAATATGGTGAGAAGTGCACATCCTAAGAACCACAGCAATATCTCTTAAAACTAAGTTAATTGTCTCCCCAATCGTCCGAAGTAGAACCAACGAGAATAATTTAACGTTACTAAACCCATATTACTGACTGACAGATTATTTTCTGTAAACATGTGTCCTCGGCTAGTCGCCATTTTTGACCGAAGGCGATAATAGAAGCATTTAAGCAAAGCTTAATTTTAGACTGGATTAACCCACGCCATATTTTGTCGGATTACGTTTATGCTTGACAAGCATGTTCTACAACGTCATACCTACCAGTTATGGAGCTTCATCAGAGTGATCACATCACATTACCTGGGTTTTTCCAATATATTGTGGGTCTTCTTCACTTCTTTTTTTTGTTTACCAGTCTATAATCCGCCAGTCTCTAGCTGATATACACTAGAACTGAATATAATCCAAACATGTATCCATATTTCATAACTGAATTGACATAAATGTCCCATATTTCTTCGGAAAAGCTCACCAACTTCAGGAACTATGTTTTCAGTAAAACGTCGACACCCAAAGTATGTTGTTTGGTTACCGCACGTGCTTTAGTTTCGCAGGTTTCTCAAGAAATCGGTATACATTTCAGCTAAATCAGACAAGGATACTTTAGTAATTTAATAAACAAAAGTAATAGAGTTAAAGAAATCATTCGATCATGTTTCAGATTGCTGTCAAGTCATATTTCCAACGACGAGGTCGCAGGTGATTGTTTACATGCCAGCGCGTGACATGCCACAGGCCACCACACACAATATTAACCCGTTTGTTACTGAAGTCACTTGCAAGGATTTCAATCTCAGCGGCGAACAGTTGGTTATTGAAATGCATTTAACATTTAAGTAATCTGGCAAATTTTAATGTCTCAGTGTAACAATATCCAGCCCCAGCGTGAAATCTCCGTGCTCTGCTTGACTGATAACCAGCATGTTCAATGGCTGGAGACAAAGAAACCACTGATCGAACACATGTCTGTGTGTGCCACGACCCACACGCACAGCTTCACCCTAAAAATTTGATAGAAAATTTGAGAAATATCCCGATAATATTAGGTTAGCTTTTTTCTATTTCATGGCGAGTACATGGTTCAATCATAATACGATATTTGCATGGAATCATATATGGTCTTCTTCACCTGTTCACACGAGGATATATTTTTAGGATTGCTTTTCCGAAGCCGGATTTGTCTGCCAATACACTCATTATTGCCAAAGGCCTTTTGCAAATGAATTTATATTTTCCTCATGGTAAGCCAGCATTTACTACCATTATGTATTATCGATTAACAGACACATGTCAATATTCATGGTGTTTGCTGTCGCAGACCATTTTTTCCAGTTGTTCGAAGGCGGCTGTAGTATTGTGGGATAAGGAATGATCCCCCGTGCGTATGGGTGTAACGCAACGAATGCTCCCGGTGGAAATAAAGCAGATTCAATATGGCCGACTGGTAATACACATGTTGTGTTGATTTGTGAACTCTTGAAAATAAAGGGTTAATGTGCCATAAAACGGACTACTTTTCTGCGAACCAGAAGTGAAAAATGACGACCAACTTTACAAAAACTTGGGACGACAAGGTAACTTCAAGTCTTACGTAAGATTCCAATTTAAGTTAAAGTAACAAAATAAGCCTCGTTGGCAATAAACCATTACGTCTACTTTCATTTGGATGAGGTTTAGCAAGTTTTCTACTGGCCGCTTTCTGTCGGCACTGCCTGAAATAAAATATTTCGCAATGATACACAATTTCGAAAAATTATGTCCCTTATTTCATGGCCATAGCTTATTTAGCTCTTCTGGGTGCATAGACTGTAATGGTATATCAATTATTAGCTTATGTTTATAAATAACACCAATAGAGTGCAAACAATTTTTCGACACTTGAAACTTTTCAGGCTCACAATGCCGCTTCTAATGGCCCTTAAACCAGCGCCTGACATTCCCTAAATTAGTGGCAACTACAAATCTTATTAAACTACCGTTGTTTATAAACAGTCATATAATCTACAACTTCCAGTGAACTTATACACTGCAACAGAGCGACATTTAAACACAGGTAGGTCTCTGAAGGTTCACAGTTTCAGGGTTCCAACGTAATTATGAATACTGTTAACCGGCAATGAAGAAAATATATCGTACAAACTACTGAATATTGACGGAGATGATTTGCGTTGTGGCTGTACCGGTTGTGACACACAAATGAAATAAATTGAAAAACCTACTACAGAACCAGGTGGGATTCGAACCCTCAACCTTACAGTCCTCAGTCGAGCACTCTACCACTAAGCCATAACGACAGCGATACCTCAAGACAAACTAGTAGGCCTATCCATACACTTCACGTGAATATAAAACTCTCAAATTAATACTAAATCTTGTCTAGACGACTAAGCGATTTATTATCAAACCTGTAACGCTCATTAGTGATCTATAATACTAATTATATAATCCAACAGCACAATAGAAAGTTCAGGCCATATCGCGAAACACATGAGCCGGCTTTGCTGAAGGCCTAACATCTAAGTTCTTATAACATTAAAATCACTTACTATAATGACGATATCACCTGTAATTTATCTACACAGTAGTCCTATACACAACAACCGATCAAATAAGTATTAAAACTAGGCTAGTAGATCTATTAAACATCAACATACCAACCTTAGAATGTTAAATTCCCCCTCAGGACAGATACGTCTGGTTTCTCGGACCGAGTCAATGTTATCTGCCTAGAGGACAGGTTGCCCAGGTGCAAGTTAAATTTGACGCCGGCTAATTCCAGATTTGTTTTGGCTGTTACTAATGACGTGTTAGTATTCAATGGATAGGTGGCGCTCGCCGCAGGAGAACCAACATATGGCTATGGCAAGCCAAAAGAAATAAACGAGTAATTAATTCACACACATTCGACAACCTTGTAATTCACGAACTATGGCAAGCCAAATCGCATAAATAAATAATCGACATTATCACAATAGTTATACCTGGCTATATATATATATTTCACTGCCTTTAGATAATTACTTAAACTGTTTCTATATACAGGCTTTATGAAATTTTATTGCCACCAAAAATGTAAAAAAAAATTGAAGAGCAAATGATTAATCTACTTCACTATCAACAAAACAATTGGGCATACATTTATTCATTTAACCAGATGTATTTGTACCCTGAAGTACATTGGACTTAAAAGTGATGCAACACGCATGCCAACATTTCTCATGCAGCGTAGTACATGACAGGAATTAATATAAATAACGGCCCATTGCACATTGATCACCGGCTATGTCAGAGGGGTTTTAATTAGTAACTTAACTATAGATCTACATGTTATGAAGATGTTTTAATCATTCATAGCCAGCCTTGGATGTGGGACCTTACTGTGACATAGGTGCGAAAATAACTGACGGTACATAAATTATAAAAAAATTCGACAGTCTCAAGCTGGTCTGAGGATGTTGTGTGCGAGATGGACAGGGTAGTCCGCCCATCCCGATCCAGGGCAGACTTCCCCTCGGATAGGAAGACTGCCGTGGACAGTGAAAAGCCATAGGATGCCATCTGGGATGCCATCTGCCTGGTATAACCAGTCAGGGCTCCTCGCCTTTCGTTTTGATTGCTGGCCCAGATCTTGTGATGTCAGGCCCAGCCAGGATGTCCAGCAAAGTGGTCCACGGAACACCAACAATATTGATGGCTTGTTTTTTTTCTTCATATTTGGCCCTAGCGGACCAATATATTAAAGCAGGCTTCACGGTCACAACACTCAAAAACCTTTGTTTTGTTACTGGCCAGTCTGTAGAAAATGGGAATTTTCTCAAAAATAAGTTGAAAAGTAGATCTAATTTCTTCAACTTTACTTATTTTAATTTTTTTTAATTACATTATTTCCCCTGTGCATAAGGAATGACAGGTCTCCAATCTTCTGGTTTTCAAATACTCTCAAACTCAAAGTGCACAATTTTGATCAGTTTCATTTATAAATTATTACCATAATGTTTTTAACCTGGCTAGATTCTATATAATTCTGATTTTATACATTGGTGTGTGGTTTAAAATACACGGTGTCGAATTCTGGCAACTATGGAAATTTCCTTTCCCAGAAATCGACACCCCAGCTGGTATGCCAGCGTTTGAGGTTAGAAAACATAATGGCGTCACCAGATGTCAACAAACTTGTGCACACGGCTCACAACGAATTTTTAAACGAAAAAAGGTAATTTATCAGATATATGGGCATTTTAATGTGCCTAAGAAGTTACAGCACGTGGTTAAGGCGCCATTTTGGCTTTTTACTTGTGTAACAGTCGTCAAGTTTTAGAAAGCTGCAAGTTTGAAAAAATCATTATCTGAACTCAAGATTTGAATACACATGGGCGGGAAAATTGTGCATGTAGATGGGCTGTCCCCCACGTCATATTCGGTAAAATTAAATAATTATGCTAATAAAATTAACGGAGGGGTCGAAAACTGGACCATGTCGAAAATAGGCGTAATAATTTAATACAATAAAGATCTGTTTATCAAATTAAGATGGCGATACTTTCACAACTGAGTAAATAGGTCTAAGCTTACTTCGGCTCTTTCACAACTTGATTAAATACTTCGACTCTTTCATAACAAATAAAATTACACGCATACGTATATATAGCCCTGAAAAACCCAGGCCTCGCTACCGCTCGGCCAGGGTCCTGAAGTGCAGCCTGCAAATCCTCAGCGATTTGAAACCCCTCCACTTTAATCTGACTAGTGTCACTTTGTGGGTGAATACCACGTCCAATCCTTATTATATTTGAATTCTACATACCTTAAACTATCTATTTACGCATAGTTTGTTTCGTTGAAGAACTGTTGATGTCCAAAATACCGGCGATATTCCGCATTTCATTTGTAACATGCGCGCAGCCATTCGAAGTGACAAGCGGCCACTTTGTCAACAGATGGCGCTACAGGGCGGAAGCGGCAAATGTGGAAATCGCGATATAACGAAGACACAAAGATTGCACAGTATAATGCAAGGCTTCATTCAATCTTAGTGTCATCATTATGTCGCGATTTCCATATCCAGAAGACACCCATTTTATTTTCTTGTAGATATGCGCGAAAACCTTGGGATCGAGCGCGAGCGCCCAGTAAATTGTATGAGGTAAACCGGTAAAACCGGGTCATTTGCCGCTTCCGCCCTGTAGCGCCATCTGTTGACAAAGTTGCCGCTTGTCACTTCGAATGGCTGCGCGCATGTTACAAATGAAACGGCGACAGCGTCATACGGCGGAGTATCTCGTCAGCTTTCGACGTATTGGCCTCATGGAACCTGTCGAACAAGCATAGATGAGGCACACTCCCGTAGACTGGATGAGTATGGCCATCGGTCGTCGAGCCCCCAGAACCCTTCTCAAGCCAGTCCAGCCGAACAGAAAGCTCACCGCGCTTCGCGAGGTCGATGTTCCCCTCTGTTGCAGCAGCGAGACGCCCTCCGTTCGGGCTGAACATGTCGGCTCTCCTGTTGTTGCCATGAGCAGACACCATGTGGGCCATGTCCACTATAACAATGGGAGGCTGGTGTCTCAACGACAGGAGAATGTCGATGTAGTCCCTTGGGCCTTCGCCTCTCAGCACAAATTTCACGGCGTATGTCACACTATGATGACATGACGCTGAGAGCCACCCACCTACAAAAACAGAATAACCAGTGTAGGCGTCTACTGCATGAGGACAGTATTCGGGCGATGTTCATCATCCACGGAAAATAAAAAATTACAACAAGTTGTCCCGCCATTCGTCAATTGCCTTTCCCGAAGATCCCCAAAGTTGGGTGAAAATCTTTCCGAATAGAGCATCCTCTCCCACCACCTTCTGTCGTATGCGATTCACCATGTCCATCTTGGATCCCGCAGGCGGAACGCCACATGCCCGACATAGCTCTTTAACGGTATTCACCTTTAAAGACAATATAAATCTCTATATATACCCTATGCATATATATCAGCATGTAGGAATAAGCAAAGTCACACCGAAACCTAATTATATATGCACCTTGACACGGTCACATAATATTTTGCATTACACCTCTAATCCTGCCGGGGCCGTCCCGGTAGCTAAGTGGGTTAGAGCGGTCGCCTTGAGTGTTCTGGCCAAATGAGAGCCTAACAGCACGTGGATCGATGGTTCGAGCCCCGCTGTGGCCATATCCGTGTGGTCGCAGGATAAACATCTCGTGTCCTTCTTCGCAAAGAGTAGGGGTTACCCCAGGGGAAATGGCTCCGCTCTTCCCTTCCTTCTCCCATTTGACTCGATATGACCAAAAGTGGTTAGAGCGTCCTGAATATACAACCAACCAACCTAATCCTGTCACAGACTTTAGGTACAAGAGTACAGTGTGACAAAATATAAAAGTTGTCACATTACAGCGGATTAGTAGTCAATATACATACATGCCTGTCATTTTGCTACCTTAATAGTATCTGAATAGGACCAAAACTTTCAGAAAAAATATAAAAAAACTGGTAAAAACATGAGGGCACCGGAACCCTGAGCCATACCCCAGCTAACACAAAAACGTTATTTTGACGTCATAGAAACGATACAAATTGGTTTCGGAAACGTTTTTAAAAAACGTTATAATTGCGTTATTTTGGGGAGGTGTTTTAATGTTTTTAAAACGTTTTCGTAAAACGTTATTATTACCTTTTTTAACGTTTTGGGAATGTTTTTAAAACGATATAAAACGTTTATTGGACGTTATTAAACGTTTATTGGACGTTATAAAACCTGTATTGGACGTTATAAAAATGCGATTTTGCAGTGGTTTTTATGCATTTCATAACGTTAATGAAATGAATGTAATATTAATTCTATGTCACGCGAGGAAAAAGAAATTCATGCAACAACAATTTAGTTCAGTTTAAAGGCTCTTTATTGCCGAATTACATGCAATAAATCTGTTTAAATCAGGCTGAGGTCTCGTTAGGCTCATTCTGGAACAAGAACGTTAAGCAGGGTAAATATATGAGGTTTAATTGGAACTCTCCTGACAGATTGTAAGTAATTAACTTATGTGTAGAAAAACAAACTATCCAGTGCACACATGAAGGTATCTTACTTGACTGGGAAGCGAAAAAATATGGTTGGGCTCGACCGCGAAAGATATCACCATAAGTTTGGATAAAGTTGCCTTCCCACCCTTCTGCCAAGGAGCAGACTTGAGCACATAGCACACTTTTCGTCGATGGAATGGTACTTCATGCTGGCTTCTGAAAAAAAAACATCAATGGAAACCTGTAATACAGTTAGTAATCATGCAATCATGATATAGCAACTTTGAGTGTAACTTTGCAGACGTTGGTAGATTGGAAGGGAAGTTTCGCTTTTTGCCCCCTAAGGCTGTGTAGCCCCCACAGCCTGTTCGTACCCAAGCGCTTCATCATATTTCTGATCAGGTCCGCAACTGTACTCATGACACTAATCTGAAGGTTATTGTGTCAAATAATAAGTTTCCTATAAAACCATTGCTACGTTCACAAGATCAAAATAACTGCGCTTCCAATTATAATAATTCAAGGAAATGTTGAAGTTGCCCAATCAGCCAACGCGTGTTTATTACTCACTACCACTAATGCCATCACTCACTGATTACAATGTGCCTGTATGAAAAAAAAATTGCATTGTGTCTGATTGTGACAACCCATTTCCGTCATAATATACCCATATAGACACATGTACAAAGAAACCAACAAAGTATGTTAACAAGATGATAATGAGAGGAACGTACAGGATATAAGATTTACAATCTTTGTACTAAGGTTCATACAAATAAGAACAGACATGAAACTGGCCCCAAGCTAGTGCCGTAGTAGCTCTGACATCAAAACCTGTAGTAGCTCTGACATCAAAACCTGACATCAAAGCCACCAAGGTGAAGGTTTTGAATAGCGCAAGACTTTTCAATGTAGAAAACAAGCATGGCAGCATATGCAAACTGAATTCATAAATGGCTGGTATTTTACATGTTAGTGGATATTTCGACTTCAGCAAATGCGCCGGGAGTAAGCATACAGCTAATATTGTAAAAATTAGTTAAAACATTTTGCGCCGGGAGCTTTCAAGAGGTACTCTACATTAAAAAGTGTTCTGCTGTTCAAAACCTTCACCTTGGTGGTGGTTTTGACATCAGAGCTAGTGCCGTAGTGGCAGTGTAGTATATCGGTACCAGTCCGGTGTGACCTAAATTGACCGAAAACAACCTGCGCCAACAGGATTATCCCGTTGGCGCATCGCGTTTGACGTTACGCTCCGAACGTCCGGGGAAGCGAGAGGTCGGTGGTTCAAGCCCAAACCATGGCGGGAACCAAAAACTGTCCGGGTCAGTTTGTGACCCTTGATCCCCGTATACAGGTGTAGGTCCTTGGAGGGGTCCACGGAGGGCCGGGCTGAGAGATATCACAGCAGTATCATCTAGGGGCACGTACAAGAACCATAAACTTGAGATAGAGGGAGGGGGGCAGGTCGACCCCCCACTCCCTCCGACGTTTAGGGTTCCTGTACTGTAGTGTAGAGGGTTCAGTGGCTGCACAGGCGCCGTAAATCAACTGATACAGGCCGGGGGAAGGGGGGGGGGTGAGTGTAGTCCCATGTGATGTAACCTATTCCTTGAATTAGGCGACTTGGGGCTTGGGTGATAGTAGCCTGAATGATCAGACGTTACAGTTTGACAGTCAGATGATGTACTGTAACAACTGTTACAGTCACAAGAACAAGTGTACGTCCAGACCAGACTGTCTTTCAAGTGTCAGGCTAGGCCCGGGGTGTGTGACAAGACTGTCAACAAAGGATAAAAGCTCCTGTTGGCCTTGTGTTAAGGTGTCAAACTGAAACCTGGTTGACTTCAGGTTCTGTACAGTATAGTATTTATAAATACATACCTTTCATTCATATACATAAGCAAATATTCGTGAATATAAGCTTATCGTTCACACATGCCGTAGTGCTAACTGCTCGCCTTTCCGCAATATTTTTGAAACTTCGCGCATGCGCCTTAGCGACCTCTGCTGCGCATCTCCGCTAGGCGGCGGCTGCCGTCTGGTGGCCCGCAACTCAGTTCGCGGGCTGTGGCACGCTGCAAATATCACTGGCGTTCTATTTGTAACGCTGCTGTCCCGGGGGAAGAAAGAGGTGGGGGGGGGGGGACTTAGTACATTGTTGGGTTTTCGGGGGAGGGGGAGGTCCGCCGTAAAGCCACCCGTACTTCACCGCCAAAATACTTAGACCCGCGGCTCGGTTTATTATTTTCCCCGGCAAACCCGGTCTATGAACGCACATGTTCCCGCGACCCAGCGGAATTTGGCGGTGAAAAATCCGGGAAAGGGCTTTTCTGCACGCCCCCCCCCCCCCCCCAAACCCAGGTTGCATGGGACCTTGGTAGAATCATATACCACAGTAATATCATGATCTTACCATGGTGCCAGGATATTACCATGGTTTAATAATATACCACAGTAATACCATGGTGCCAAGATATTACCATGGTATCATGATATTACCATAGTGCCCGGGTATTACCATGGTATCAATATATACCAGTTATACCATGATATACCTGTTATACCATGATATACCAAAGTAATACCATGATATACCAAAGTAATACCATGATATTACCATGATATATTATGGTACGGCATGGTAAACTATGGTATGCCATGGTTAACCATAATATTTGATGGTAAACCATGATATTTGATGGTAAACCATGATATACCATGGTATACTATACTGATACCATAGTATATCATGCTGTACCATAGTATATCATGCTGTACCGTGGTATATCATAATTTACCATGGTAATACCATGGTATACCATACTAATATCATGGTTTTTACTGGCTGTACCATGGTGTATCATGCTTTATCTGGCTGTACCATGGTATATCATGGTTTATCTGGCTGTACCATGGTATATCATGATTTACCATGGTGATACCATCATTTATTATGGTATACCATGGTTTATCACGCTGTAGCATGGTATATCATGAGTTACCATAGTATACCATGGTTTACTATGGTGTACCATGGAATATTTTCACAAGGGTGGAATTGAATTGTTCGATGCAAAAACCGATATATACAGCACATGATCATTAAACATCTTTATAACGTCATTAAATCATTACGAAACGCAAAAAAACACGAACAGATTTAAGTCAAAATATAAATAATTCGAAGATTATCTTTACTATACGAAAATTCCGTGTGATTTCTTGGATTTTATCATCTGTTGTCAAATATAAAATAGTAGACTCGTTTGACAAAACGTTTCTAAAATGTTAATATAAGGTTTCTGATCCACCTGTGGGAATTATGGATTATACAAAACTTTTCAAAACGGTATCTTAACGTTTTTGCAAAATGTAACGTAAATATAACCATTTTAAAACTTTATTAAAACGTTATGTGTTTGCTGGGACGCCAGCAAGAAACTCACGTTTGATGATGTCAGCAATTCTAACAGCCTGTCCTCCGAACAGGTGCGGACGTCACCTTCTAGGCCACCAGTCTCGCGAACTACCTTGCGGTGTTCGGTGTTGAACACAACTTCACCACGTGTAGATTGTCCAATAATTGGGGCCCAGTTTGTGTATGATGGTTGCGTTCTAATGGGATTATCTTCCCCCTCTGAAATGGTCAGATAAACATGAGTCACACATCACAAACAAGGTCATACAAATAACCCACAATTGGTGTTTAGTTTTTACATATTACATATTTTACACATTGCAGTATGATATATATCCGACGCTTCTGACTCATCCGGAATGTCTAGCTGTGAAACTTGAAGCGAAAGATCATTATTAAAATTTCAATATGTGTGAAAACTACTGGTGGCGGCGCAATGAACTGGCTCCGAATCACCTTTACCAAGTAAACATAACTTTCATATTTACAACATAAAACCACACGAGTATAAAGTAAGCTTCTTTCAAGGGAGGAGGGGATGGGCTTTTGGGTCGCAAATTGCTAAGTATAGTAATCTTAAACAATTGTTCTATTTAAATGGAAATGATCGCTCCCCCGTAGACCCTGACTCTGTACCGTTCAATTTGAAGCAGATCTTCTTCTGCAAATCCATCACCAGACTCGGAGGGAAGACACCACAGGTCACACAGGAAAAGTCGTATTTCCTTGCCGATAACGCTTCAAACATCTCCCGCAGTGCGATTTGCGATGGTACATTCCAGTTAAATGTTTCGTTGAGGATGTTAATGATACTCCCGACTGGCACATGTTCCTGAAGGAAGCGAAAGAAACATGAATGTTACTAATGCTTTAACAAATAATGCGCAAGGTCAGTAATAGGATCATTCAGAAGAGCCAATTCGAAACAAACCAAATTGATTGTGTTACGTTTATCATGCAATTGACGCAGTTCTGCGTCTTCTACTCGTAACTATTAGCATAAGCAATAAACGTAAAGCTGCAAGTTGTGTTTTGGGGAAATAGTTGTGTAATATTTTGCACTACCTGAAGGCTGTTCCGGATGTAGAAGAGAAATGAATGTTCAAAGAAGAACCTATCATCGAAGTTAAAGATTTTTTCAATGAACTCTTGGTACCGGTATGAGAGATGGCAGGTGAGCACACTTTTACGAAGCTCTTGTAACCTGAAAAAACGAAAGACGTAATTGAACTTTAGTGGATAAACATGGAAACGCATATGAAGCCGGAGAACCCCAGGGATTAGCCAGAGACCCACCACTTTTGGCGGGCTGTTTTTTTTCTGACAGGCAAAGCATGCAGGTGCTGTATACCCGCCCAAAAAGAACCATTTGATCACAAGGCATAGGAGAAAATCATAGCGCTCACAATTGTATACGACAACGAGAAGTAATGCTGTTAATTGAGTTGTAAATTGCGAGCTCAAAATGAGAACACTTGGTCGGCTGGTGCCATGTGGGTTATATATACTGAACCCTTTTTTACTAGCTAAAAGTTTAGCTGGTAAAAATAAAAAATATTACTAATGATGGTGCCATTGGAACTTTCGACTGCCGGCATAAAATGACATATATTATGTTCAAACATGCATTGAATTTATTTTCTTCAACATTTTCACCTTTTAATATGTATATGCGTGAGAAAAGCGTTGTATCAATTCGTGCAACACTTACCCTTAAATACACCTTTCATTATCACAATTCGTGCCGCCTCTGACACCAACGTCGGCGTCTCTAGTTGTGCATGGCACCTCAAACATGATTCCTCTTTAGGAACAAAGACTTTGCATTTTTGGCGTTCAGGTGTAATGCTAGATATTGTCAGAGGATATGGTATGCACTTATAGTCAAGCCAATACTGACACACCTCCAGCCGAGCATCCAAGCTTTCCGCTGGGTATGTCAGACTGTGTGGCTCCTGGACCGTCTCCGTGTCCCATTTGTCTGCTTCTGTATCGGATGTCTCCGCCGTCGGCCACGACGTCGGCCGCCGAGCGCCCACTTTGATATGGATCTATGAACACACTCACGACCTCTACCTTGAACACAGGGACAATGCCACGCGTTTTTCTTGCTGTCATGTGAAACGACAACTCTCTTGAAGGATGAGTAATAGCTGACATTCCCTGTGTAAACAGAAAAACAGAGAAAACGACCAGTTGCACTGTCGTTGCAGAAGAGAGGCACCACAGGTAGGGCGCCATCCGCAGAGGCGTTGGTCGCCAGCTCAGTAGCGGCATCTTGGCTGGCTTCTGAAAGAAGCTGGTAGTTCTGACAAAGAGCCTGCAAGCTACTTGCCTCTAATGGCACCCCTGAAGCGTCCTCGGCAAAAAGTGTTGACCACACATGTCTGCATGGGAAGTAGCTGTTCCGACGTGCTGCAATCCCAATTGCACTGGCGCACGTTTGGTCCGAGCAAGCCGTAGCTCCTGCAGCTCCATGAAATTAGCAAGTCGTGAAAAAATAGAGCCAGCCCGACTCGCTTTTTTCACGCAGTTTCTTTTCTGACTCGGCTTTTTAACGGCGACAAACGGTTGGGTAAACCATGCCGCCGACAAACACTGTCCTAGTGCAGTTGCAACGAAATTTGTCTACAGTACAAACCTTAGCTGGGCGAATATGGAAATGTCCAACTTTGCCTAGAGCACAGGACCCTTAGTGGGGTGGGAATGGATGGGGGAGAGCGGTAATAACCATTGTTATGTGTCGCTTTTTCTGACGGGTTCTGCTGCCCCCCCCCCCCGGCACAGGAGTTAGTGGGGTGGGGATGGATGGGGGAGAGTGGTAATAACCATTTTGATATGTCCCTTTTTCTGACAGGTTCTGCATCCCCCCCCCCCACCACCACCCTCCGGCCACCCGCCAACGAGTCTACTTTGCTTAGTGGCACAGCTAGGAAGCTAAGTCGGTTGGGGGAGCTGATCTGTCCCTTTATCAAATAGTTGGGTACCCCCGCCCGCCCGCGCTTACCCCCACCCCCGCCATCGACCCTCTTAGCCTGAGCGTAGCTTGCGAAGCGAGCGAGTGTACATGGTGCGAGAAGCGTGTATTTAGACAGTGGCAGAGGCGTGACAGAGGCGACAGAAAGCCTGGGACTTGTCAATCCATCGCTGTGCCCTATTTCTCCACGCACTTCCCCCTACACAGTGTAGTGGTCTCGCCCGGAACTTTCACGCTCACTCGTCGTGGAGAAGGCGAGTTCAACTCCCTCTCTACAGTGCAGGGGTCTCGCATATTTCACGGCTTGCTTGCTGTGAAAAGCCCGGGACACCCTACCCAATGACTGTGCTCCATTTCTCCACGCTCGCCCCCCGTTGTAAATGCGAGTCCGTGCTCTCTCTGTACCACATAGTGCAGCGGTCTCGCTTATTTCACGGCTTGCCTGCCGTGAAAACCCCGGGACACCCTACCCAATGACAGTGCTCTATTTCTCCACGCTCGCCACCCGTTGTAAATGCGAGTCCGTGCTTTCTCTATACCACACAGTGCAGCGGTCTCGCTTATTTCACGGCTTGCCTGCCGTGAAAACCCCGGGACACCCTACCCAATGACTGCTCTATTTCTCCACGCTCGCCCCCCGTTGTACATGCGAGTCCGTGCTCTCTCTATGCTACATAGTGCAGCGGTCTCGCATATTTCACGGCTTGCCTGCCGTGAAGACCCCGGGACACTTCATCGCATGGCTGTGCCCTATTTCTCCACGCACGTTCACCGTGGAGAATTAGGTTTCATCTCTTTATACTACATGATGCATTGGTCTCGCATATTTCACGGCTTGCTTGCGTGAAAAGCCCGGGACACCTCATCGCATGGCTGTGCCCTATTTCTCCACGCACGTTCACCGTGGAGAATTAGGTTCCATCTCTTTATACTACATGATGCATTGGTCTCGCATATTTCACGGCTTGCTTGCGTGAAAAGCCCGGGACACCTCATCGCATGGCTGTGCCCTATTTCTCCACGCACGCTCACCGTGGAGAATTAGGTTCCATCTCTTTATACTACATGATGCATTGGTCTCGCATATTTCACGGCTTGCTTGCGTGAAAAGCCCGGGACACCTCATCGCATGGCTGTGCCCTGTTTCTCCACGCACGTTCACCGTGGAGAATTAGGTTCTCTATACTACATGATGCATTGGTCTCGCATATTTCACGGCTTGGTTGCGTGAAAAGTCCGGGACACCTCATCGCATGGATGTGCCCTATTTCTCCACGCACGTTCACCGTGGAGAATTAGGTTCCATCTCTTTATATTACATGATGCTTTGGTCTCGCATATTTCACGGCTTGGTTGCGTGAAAAGTCCGGGACACCTCATCGCATGGCTGTGCCCTATTTCTCCACGCACGTTCACCGTGGATAATTAGGTTCCATCTCTTTATACTACATGATGCATCTAAATGACTGCTCTATTTCTCCACGCTCGCCCCCCGTTGTAAATGCGAGTCCTATGGCAAGCCAAATTGGAATTTAATAGAGTATTTGCACATATGTTGGAATATTTGCTCATATGTCCAAATGAATTATGCATGTGTAATTCAATTGTACATATGTCCAAATGAATTTAACATATGTGCTAATGAAATGTACATATGTGCTAATGAATTGTACATATGTGCTAATGAATTGTACATATGTGCAATTCATTTGGACATATGTGCAATTCATTTAGACATGTGCAATTCATTTGGACTCATGTGCAAATCATTTGCACATGATTTGCACATAGGTCCCAATGAATTGCACATATGTCCAATTCAAAATTAATGTTTTCATTAATTCCAATTAATGATATAAGTATTCCAATTAATGATATAATTATTCCAATTAATGATATCATTAATTCAAATGAATTAATGTTATCAGTAATAACTGATGGCCGCGGCTATGTTCTCCCCTAGCCGCAGCCATCAGGCCCCCTAGCCGCGGCCATCAGGCCCCCTAGCCGCGGCCATCAGGCCCCCTAGACGCGGCCATCAGGCCCCCTAGCCCCGGCTATCAGGTCCCAAGCCGAGGCCATCAGGCCCCCGAGCCGCGGCCATCAGGCCCCCTAGACGCGGCCATCAGGCCCCCTGGCCCCGGCCATCAGGTCCCAAGCCGAGGCCATCAGGCCCCCTAGCCGCGGCCCTTAGGCCTCCTAGCCTCGGTGATCAGGCCCCTAGCCCCGGCCATCAGGTCCCTAGCCCCGGCCATCAGGTCCCTAGCCGCGGCCATCAGGCCCCCTAGCCGCGGCCATCAGGCCGCCTAGCCGAGGCCATCAGGCTCCCTAGCCGAGGCCATCAGGCCCCCGAGCCGCGGCAATCAGGCCGCCTAGCCGAGGCCATCAGGCCCCCTAGCCGCGGCCATCAGGCCCCCTACCCCCGTCTCTGAGGCCCCCTAGTCCCGGTCATCAGGTCCCTAGCCGCGGCCATCAGGTCCCTAGCCGCGGCCCTCAGGCCCAATAGCACCGTGCAACAGGTCCCAAGCCGCGGCCATCAGGCCCCCAAGCCGCCGCCATCAGGCCCCCTGGCCCCGGCCATCAGGTCCCAAGCCGAGGCCATCATGCCCCCTAGCCGCGACCCTTAGGCCTCCTAGCCCCGGTGATCAGGTCCCTAGCCCCGGCCATCAGGTCCCTAGCCGCGGCCATCAGGCCCCCTAGCCCCGGCCATCAGGTCCCTAGCCGCGGCCATCAGGCCCCCTACCCCCGTCTCTGAGGCCCCCTAGTCCTGGCCATCAGGTCCCTAGCCGCGGCCCTCAGGCCCAATAGCACCGGCCAACAGGTCCCAAACCGCGGCCATCAGGCCCCCGAGCCGCGGCCATCAGGCCTCCTGGCCCCGGCCATCAGGCCCCCTAGTCCCGACCATCGGGTCCCAAGCCGCGGCCATCAGGCCCCCTAGCCGCGGCCATCAGGCCCCCTAGTCCCGGCCATCGGGTCCCAAGCCGCGGCCATCAGGCCCCCTAGCCCTGGCCATTAGGTCCCTAGCCCCGGCCATCAGATCCCTAGCCGCGGCCATCAGGCCCCCTAGCCGCGGCCATCAGGCCCCCTAGTCCCGGCCATGGGGTCCCAAGCCGCGGCCATCAGGCCCCCTAGCCCCGGCCATTAGGTCCCTAGCCGCGGCCATCAGGCCCCCTACCCCTGTCTCTGAGGCCTCCTAGCCCCGGTGATCACGTCCCTAGCCGTGGCCATCAGGCCCAATAGCCCCGGCCAACAGGTCCCAAGCCGCGCCATCAGGCCCCCTAGCCGCGGCCCTCAGGCCCCCTAGCCGCGGCCATCAGGCCCCCTACCCCCGTCTCTGAGGCCCCCTAGTCCCCGTGATCAGGCCCCCTAGCCGCGGCCATCAGGCCCAATAGCCCCGGCCATCAGGTCCCTAGCCGCGGCCATCAGGCCCAATAGCCCCGGCCAACAGGTCCCAAGCCGCGGCCATCAGGCCCCCTAGCCGCGGCCCTCAGGCCCCCTAGCCGCGGCCATCAGGCCCCTACCCCCGTCTCTGAGGCCCCGTAGTCCCCGTGATCAGGCCCCCTAGCCGCGGCCATCAGGCCCAATAACCCCGGCCATCAGGTCCCTAGCCGCGGCCCTCAGGTCCCTAGCCGCGGCCCTCAGGCCCAATAGCCCCGGCCATCAGGTTGCAAGCCGCGGCCATCAGGCCCCCTAGCCGTGGTGGAATTTAGTATGTTCAAATCATTTGAACATATGTGCAAAACATTTGAACATATTATTATGTGCAAATCATTCGGATATATGTGCAAATGATTTGGACATATGTGCAAATGAGTTGGACATATGTGCAAATGACTTGGACATATGTGCAATTGAATTAAACATGTGTACTAATTATTTGAACATATGCGCATGTGCAAATATTTGAACATAGGTGCATGTGCAAATATTTGAACATATGTGCATGTGCAAATATTTGAACATACGTGTAAATTATTTGCACATATGTACAATTCATTATTTTACTTTGGCTTGCCATACGCTTTCCGTGCTTGGTGAGCAAACACTAACCTTGAGTAGTAAAAAATCACTTTCTAACCACTCCGGGCTCCGCCCCCCCCCCCCCCCCCAACCCCTCCTTCTCATGCGCTATGCCACCCCCACACCTACCCACAGTCTCCCCTCTTGGGCCCAACGTCATAACATCACACGCCACATGCGAGTTTCAGGAATGGGTCATATGATCCTATTTGATCTTGGCCCAATGAGTTCAAAAACAACTCACTGCCCGTCTTTCCTGTCAATCATATCAGCTCATTGCAGCTGATTTCTCATGGACAAAGGGCGAGTCTAATTCTGCCGAGAAAGGGAGAGTATGGTTGTCATACGTTAAAAGTTGTATAATTTACTGATGAAATGTGCCTAATTTATTAGCACTGTGCATTCAGGTACTAGAAGTTTAATTGATATCTCTGAAATATTGGAAAGGAAAGGAGAATTATCTTAAGATAAGTTGACATGTTACGTCTTCACGGACGCCGCCGCCCCTACCGAAACCGGCCTAAGTAACAATGGGACAACCCGGCGGGTGACTAAACGCGTAAGAATATCGCGTAACCAACCATTTTGCCTAATTAGGCCAGGTCATGCTCTGACCTATATTTCCAATTTGGATAATCCAATTTGTGCAATTTAAATGCTGGGTCTCGTAGTAGACTGGCTGCACTGCGTAATATTGAGAGAACCGTGCTTGCGTCCACCACGGGCACAGCCATGCGATGAACTGTCCCGGCCTTTTCACGACAACCCAGTCGTTGAATATGCGAGACCACTGCATTATGTTTTATAGAGACAGTGGCGGATCCAGCGGGGGGGGGCTACTGCGTCTATAGCCCATACCCGCTGGTCAAGCCGTGGAAGCCCCGACAGGTTTAGCTCCCGAGAATAAAGAAGCCTATCCCTGTCCACTAGCCGCAACCTGATGCTGAAGAAGGGCCAGTGAGCACCCCCACGCCCTCCGCTTCCGCCGCCTATGCACTGTTATTTCGAAATTAAAGCCGCCCCCCCCACCCCCTAACTTCTGGGCCCGTAAGTTCGAAACGGCCAGGGCCAAATATTTCGCCCTAGAATAGGACATTAGCATGGCGCGGAGCGAAATATGTTTGCCTTCGCCGTTCGAACTTACGGGCCCTGGATTCGCCCCTGAGAAAGATGTATCCTAATTCTCCACGGTGAACGTGCGTGGAGAAATAGGGTACAGCCATGCGATGAGCTGTCCCGGCCTTTTCACAGCAACCTAGCCATGAAATATGCGAGACCAATGCATCATATAGTATAAAGAGATGGAACCTATTTCTCCACGGTGAACGTGCGTGGAGAAATAGCGCACAGCCATGCGATGAGGTGTCCCGGGCTTTTCACGCAACCAAGCCGTGAAATATGCGAGACCAATGCATCATGTAGTATCAAGAGATGGAACCTAATTCTCCACGGTGAACCTGCGTGGAGAAATAGGGCACAGCCATGCGATGAGGTGTCCCGGGCTTTTCACGCAAGCAAGCCGTGAAATATGCGAGACCAATGCATCATGTAGTATAAAAAGATGGAACCTAATTCTCCACGGTGAACGTGCGTGGAGAAATAGAGCACAGCCATGCGATGAGGTGTCCCGGACTTTTCACGCAACCAAGCCGTGAAATATGCGAGACCAAAGCATCATGTTGTATAGAGAGATGGACCCTAATCCTCCACGGTGACCGTGCGTTGAGAAATAGGGCACAGCCATGGGATGAGGTGTCCCGGGCTCTTCACGGCAAGCAAGCCGTGAAATATGCGAGACCAATGCATCATGTAGTATAAAGAGATGGAACCCCTTTCTCCACGGTGAACGTGCGTGGAGAAATAGGGCACAGCCATGCGATGAGGTGTCCCGGGCTTTTCACGCGACCAAGCCGTGAAATATGCGAGACCAATGCATCATGTAGTATAGAGAACCTAATTCTCCACGGAGACCGGGCGTGGAGAAATGGGGCACAGCCATGCGATGAGGTGTCCCGGGCTTTTCACGCAACCAAGCCGTGAAATATGCGATATCAGTGCATCATGTTGTATAGAGAGATGGACCCTAATTCTCAACGGTGGCCGTGCGTTGAGAAATAGGGCACAGCCATGCGATGAGGTGTCCCGTGCGTTGAGAAATAGGGCACAGCCATGCGATGAGGTGTCCCGGGCTTTTCACGCAACCAAGCCGTGAAATATGCGAGACCAATGCATCATGTAGTATAGAGATGGACCCTAATTCTCCACGGTGGCCGTGCGTTGAGAAATAGGGCATAGCCATGCGATGAGGTGTCCCTGGCTTTTCACGCAACCAAGCCGTGAAATATGCGAGACCAATGCATCATGTAGTATAGAGAACCTAATTCTCCACGGTGACCGGGCGTGGAGAAATAGAGCACAGCCATGCGATGAGGTGTCCCGGGCTTTTCACGCAACCAAGCCGTGAAATATGCGAGACCAATGCATCATGTTGTATAGAGAGATGGACCCTAATTCTCCATGGTGGCCGTGCGTTGAGAAATTGGGCACAGCCATGCGATGAGGTGTCCCGGGCTTTTCACGCAACCAAGCCGTGTAATATGCGAGACCAATGCATCATGTAGTATAGAGAGATGGACCCTAATTCTCCACGGTGGCCGTGCGTTGAGAAATAAGGCACAGCCATGCGATGAGGTGTCCCGGGCTTTTCACGCAACCAAGCCGTGAAATATGCGAGACCAATGCATCATGTAATATAGAGAACATAATTCTCCACGGTTACGGAGCGTGGAGAAAGAGGGCACAGCCATGCGATGAGGTGTCCCTGGCTTTTCACGCAACCAAGCCGTGAAATATGCGAGACCAATGCATCATGTAGTGTAGAGAACCTAATTCTCCACGGTGACCGGGCGTGGAGAAATAGGGCACAGCCATGCGATGAGGTGTCCCGGGCTTTTCACGCAACCAAGCCGTGAAATATGCGAGACCACTGCATCATGTTGTATAGAGAGATGGACCCAAATTCTCCACGTTGGCCGTGCGCTGAGAAATAGGGCACAGCCATGCGATGAGGTGTCCCAGGCTTTTCACGCAACCAAGCCGTGAAATATGCGAGACCAATGCATCATGTAGTATAGAGAACCTAATTCTCCACGGTGACGGGGCGTGGAGAAATAGGCCACATCCATGCGATGAGGTGTCCGGGGCTTTTCACGCAACCAAACCGTGAAATATGCGAGACCAATGCATCATGTAGTATAGAGAACCTAATTCTCCACGGTGAACGTGCGTTGAGAAATAGGCCACAGCCATGCGATGAGGTGTCCCGGGCTCTTCACGGCAAGCACGCCGTGAAATATGCGAGACCAATGCATCATGTAGTATGAAGAGATGGACCCTAATTTTTCACGGTGACCGGGCGTGGAGAAATAGGGCACAGCCATGCGATGAGGTGTCCCGGGCTCTTCACGGCAAGCAAGCCGTGAAATATGCGAGACCAATGCATCATGTAGTATAAAGAGATGGAACCCCTTTCTCCACGGTGAACGTGCGTGGAGAAATAGGGCACAGCCATGCGATGAGGTGTCCCGGGCTTTTCACGCGACCAAGCCGTGAAATATGCGAGACCAATGCATCATGTAGTATAGAGAACCTAATTCTCCACGGAGACCGGGCGTGGAGAAATGGGGCACAGCCATGCGATGAGGTGTCCCGGGCTTTTCACGCAACCAAGCCGTGAAATATGCGAGATCAGTGCATCATGTTGTATAGAGAGATGGACCCTAATTCTCAACGGTGGCCGTGCGTTGAGAAATAGGGCACAGCCATGCGATGAGGTGTCCCGTGCGTTGAGAAATAGGGCACAGCCATGCGATGAGGTGTCCCGGGCTTTTCACGCAACCAAGCCGTGAAATATGCGAGACCACTGCATCATGTTGTATAGAGAGATGGACCCAAATTCTCCACGTTGGCCGTGCGTTGAGAAATAGGGCACAGCCATGCGATGAGGTGTCCCAGGCTTTTCACGCAACCAAGCCGTGAAATATGCGAGACCAATGCATCATGCAGTATAGAGAACCTAATTCTCCACGGTGACGGGGCGTGGAGAAATAGGCCACATCCATGCGATGAGGTGTCCGGGGCTTTTCACGCAACCAAACCGTGAAATATGCGAGACCAATGCATCATGTAGTATAGAGAACCTAATTCTCCACGGTGAACGTGCGTGGAGAAATAGGGCACAGCCATGCGATGAGGTGTCCCGGGCTCTTCACGGCAAGCAAGCCGCGAAATATGCGAGACCAATGCATCATGTAGTATGAAGAGATGGACCCTAATTCTTCACGGTGATCGGGCGTGTAGAAATAGGGCACAGCCATGCGATGAGGTGTACCGGGCTTTTCACGCAACCAAGCCGTGAAATATGCGAGACCAAAGCATCTTGTTGTATAGAGAGATGGACCCTAATTCTCCACGGTGGCCGTGCGTTGAGAAATAGGGCACGGCCATGCGATGAGGTGTCCCGGACTTTTCACGCAACCAAGCCGTGAAATATGCGAGACCAATGCATCATCTAGTATAGAGAACCTAATTCTCCACGGTGAACGTGCGTGGAGAAATAGGGCGCAGCCATGCGATGAGGTGTCCCGGGCTTTTCACGCAAGCAAGCCGTGAAATATGCGAGACCAATACATCATGTTGTATAGAGAGATGGACCCTAATTTTCCACGGTGGCCGTGCGTTGAGAAATAGAGCACAGCCATGCGATGAGGTGTCCCGGGCTTTTCACGCAACCAAGCCGTGAAATATGCGAGACCACTGCATCATGTTGTATAGAGAGATGGACCCAAATTCTCCACGTTGGCCGTGCGTTGAGAAATAGGGCACAGCCATGCGATGAGGTGTCCCAGGCTTTTCACGCAACCAAGCCGTGAAATATGCCAGACCAATGCATCATGTAGTATAGAGAACCTAATTCTCCACGGTGACGGGGCGTGGAGAAATAGGCCACATCCATGCGATGAGGTGTCCGGGGCTTTTCACGCAACCAAACCGTGAAATATGCGAGACCAATGCATCATGTAGTATAGAGAACCTAATTCTCCACGGTGAACGTGCGTGGAGAAATAGGGCACAGCCATGCGATGAGGTGTCCCGGGCTCTTCACGGCAAGCAAGCCGCGAAATATGCGAGACCAATGCATCATGTAGTATGAAGAGATGGACCCTAATTCTTCACGGTGATCGGGCGTGTAGAAATAGGGCACAGCCATGCGATGAGGTGTACCGGGCTTTTCACGCAACCAAGCCGTGAAATATGCGAGACCAAAGCATCTTGTTGTATAGAGAGATGGACCCTAATTCTCCACGGTGGCCGTGCGTTGAGAAATAGGGCACGGCCATGCGATGAGGTGTCCCGGACTTTTCATGCAAGCAAGCCGTGAAATATGCGAGACCAATACATCATGTTGTATAGAGAGATGGACCCTAATTTTCCACGGTGGCCGTGCGTTGAGAAATAGAGCACAGCCATGCGATGAGGTGTCCCGGGGTTTTCACGCAACCAAGCCGTGAAATATGCGAGACCAATGCATCATGTAGTATAGAGAACCTAATTCTCCACGGTGACGGGGCGTGGAGAAATAGGGCACAGCCATGCGATGAGGTGTCCCGGGCTTTTCACGCAACCAAGCCGTGAAATATGCGAGACCAGTGCATCATGTAGTATAGAGAACCTAATTCTCCACGGTGACCGGGCGTGGAGAAATAGGGCACAGCCATGCGATGAGGTGTCCCGGGCTTTTCACGCAACCAAGCCGTGAAATATGCGAGACCAATGCATCATGTAGTATAGAGAACCTAATTCTCCACGGTGACGGGGCGTGGAGAAATAGAGCATAGCCATGCGATGAGGTGTCCCGGGGTTTTCACGCAACCAAGCCGTGAAATATGCGAGACCAATGCATCATGTAGTATAGAGAACCTAATTCTCCACGGTGACGGGGCGTGGAGAAATAGGCCACATCCATGCGATGAGTAGTCCCGGGCTTTTCACGCGACCAAGCCGTGAAATATGCGAGACCAATGCATCATGTAGTATAGAGAACCTATTTCTCCACGGAGACCGGGCGTGGAGAAATGGGGCACAGCCATGCGATGAGGTGTCCCGGGCTTTTCACGCAACCAAGCCGTGAAATATGCGAGATCAGTGCATCATGTTGTATAGAGAGATGGACCCTAATTCTCAACGGTGGCCGTGCGTTGAGAAATAGGGCACAGCCATGCGATGAGGTGTCCCGGGCTTTTCACGCAACCAAGCCGTGAAATATGCGAGACCAATGCATCATATAGTATAAAGAGATGGAACCTATTTCTCCACGGTGAACGTGCGTGGAGAAATAGCGCACAGCCATGCGATGAGGTGTCCCGGGCTTTTCACGCAACCAAGCCGTGAAATATGCGAGACCAATGCATCATGTAGTATCAAGAGATGGAACCTAATTCTCCACGGTGAACCTGCGTGGAGAAATAGGGCACAGCCATGCGATGAGGTGTCCCGGGCTTTTCACGCAAGCAAGCCGTGAAATATGCGAGACCAATGCATCATGTAGTATAAAAAGATGGAACCTAATTCTCCACGGTGAACGTGCGTGGAGAAATAGAGCACAGCCATGCGATGAGGTGTCCCGGACTTTTCACGCAACCAAGCCGTGAAATATGCGAGACCAAAGCATCATGTTGTATAGAGAGATGGACCCTAATTCTTCACGGTGGCCGTGCGTTGAGAAATAGGGCACGGCCATGCGATGAGGTGTCCCGGACTTTTCACGCAACCAAGCCGTGAAATATGCGAGACCAATGCATCATGTAGTATAGAGCACCTAATTCTCCACGGTGACGGGGCGTGGCGAAATAGGGCACAGCCATGCGATGAGGTGTCCCGGGCTTTTCACGCAACCAAGCCGTGAAATATGCGAGACCACTGCATCATGTTGTATAGAGAGATGGACCCTAATTCTCCACGGTGGCCGTGCGTTGGGAAATAGGGCACAGCCATGCGTTGAGGTGTCCCGGGCTTTTCAAGCAACCAAGCCGTGAAATATGCGAGACCAATGCATCATGTAGTATAGAGAACCTAATTTTCCACGGTGGCCGTGCGTTGAGAAATAGAGCACAGCCATGCGATGAGGTGTCCCGGGCTTTTCACGCAACCAAGCCGTAAAATATGCGAGACCAATGCATCATGTAGTATAGAGCACCTAATTCTCCACGGTGACGGGGCGTGGAGAAATAGGGCACAGCCATGCGATGAGGTGTCCCGGGATTTTCACGCAACCAAGCCGTGAAATATGCGAGACCACTGCATCATGTTGTATAGAGAGATGGACCCTAATTCTCCACGGTGGCCGTGCGTTGGGAAATAGGGCACAGCCATGCGTTGAGGTGTCCCGGGCTTTTCAAGCAACCAAGCCGTGAAATATGCGAGACCAATGCATCATGTAGTATAGAGAACCTAATTCTCCACGGTGACGGGGCGTGGAGAAATAGGCCACAGCCATGCCATGAGGTATCCGGGGCTTTTCGCGCAACCAAGCCGTGAAATATGCGAGACCAATGCATCATGTAGTATAGAGAACCTAATTCTCCACGGTGAACGTGCGTTGAGAAATAGGGCACAGCCATGCGATGAGGTGTCCCGGGCTCTTCACGGCAAGCACGCCGTGAAATATGCGAGACCAATGCATCATGTAGTATGAAGAGATGGACCCTAATTTTTCACGGTGACCGGGCGTGGAGAAATAGGGCACAGCCATGCGATGAGGTGTCCCGGGCTCTTCACGGCAAGCAAGCCGTGAAATATGCGAGACCAATGCATCATGTAGTATAAAGAGATGGAACCCCTTTCTCCACGGTGAACGTGCGTGGAGAAATAGGGCACAGCCATGCGATGAGGTGTCCCGGGCTTTTCACGCGACCAAGCCGTGAAATATGCGAGACCAATGCATCATGTAGTATAGAGAACCTAATTCTCCACGGAGACCGGGCGTGGAGAAATGGGGCACAGCCATGCGATGAGGTGTCCCGGGCTTTTCACGCAACCAAGCCGTGAAATATGCGATATCAGTGCATCATGTTGTATAGAGAGATGGACCCTAATTCTCAACGGTGGCCGTGCGTTGAGAAATAGGGCACAGCCATGCGATGAGGTGTCCCGTGCGTTGAGAAATAGGGCACAGCCATGCGATGAGGTGTCCCGGGCTTTTCACGCAACCAAGCCGTGAAATATGCGAGACCAATGCATCATGTTGTATAGAGAGATGGACCCTAATTCTCCACGGTGGCCGTGCGTTGGGAAATAGGGCACAGCCATGCGTTGAGGTGTCCCGGGCTTTTCAAGCAACCAAGCCGTGAAATATGCGAGACCAATGCATCATGTAGTATAGAGAACCTAATTCTCCACGGTGACGGGGCGTGGAGAAATAGGCCACAGCCATGCCATGAGGTATCCGGGGCTTTTCGCGCAACCAAGCCGTGAAATATGCGAGACCAATGCATCATGTAGTATAGAGAACCTAATTCTCCACGGTGAACGTGCGTTGAGAAATAGGGCACAGCCATGCGATGAGGTGTCCCGGGCTCTTCACGGCAAGCACGCCGTGAAATATGCGAGACCAATGCATCATGTAGTATGAAGAGATGGACCCTAATTTTTCACGGTGACCGGGCGTGGAGAAATAGGGCACAGCCATGCGATGAGGTGTCCCGGGCTCTTCACGGCAAGCAAGCCGTGAAATATGCGAGACCAATGCATCATGTAGTATAAAGAGATGGAACCCCTTTCTCCACGGTGAACGTGCGTGGAGAAATAGGGCACAGCCATGCGATGAGGTGTCCCGGGCTTTTCACGCGACCAAGCCGTGAAATATGCGAGACCAATGCATCATGTAGTATAGAGAACCTAATTCTCCACGGAGACCGGGCGTGGAGAAATGGGGCACAGCCATGCGATGAGGTGTCCCGGGCTTTTCACGCAACCAAGCCGTGAAATATGCGATATCAGTGCATCATGTTGTATAGAGAGATGGACCCTAATTCTCAACGGTGGCCGTGCGTTGAGAAATAGGGCACAGCCATGCGATGAGGTGTCCCGTGCGTTGAGAAATAGGGCACAGCCATGCGATGAGGTGTCCCGGGCTTTTCACGCAACCAAGCCGTGAAATATGCGAGACCAATGCATCATGTAGTATAGAGATGGACCCTAATTCTCCACGGTGGCCGTGCGTTGAGAAATAGGGCATAGCCATGCGATGAGGTGTCCCTGGCTTTTCACGCAACCAAGCCGTGAAATATGCGAGACCAATGCATCATGTAGTATAGAGAACCTAATTCTCCACGGTGACCGGGCGTGGAGAAATAGAGCACAGCCATGCGATGAGGTGTCCCGGGCTTTTCACGCAACCAAGCCGTGAAATATGCGAGACCAATGCATCATGTTGTATAGAGAGATGGACCCTAATTCTCCATGGTGGCCGTGCGTTGAGAAATTGGGCACAGCCATGCGATGAGGTGTCCCGGGCTTTTCACGCAACCAAGCCGTGTAATATGCGAGACCAATGCATCATGTAGTATAGAGAGATGGACCCTAATTCTCCACGGTGGCCGTGCGTTGAGAAATAAGGCACAGCCATGCGATGAGGTGTCCCGGGCTTTTCACGCAACCAAGCCGTGAAATATGCGAGACCAATGCATCATGTAATATAGAGAACATAATTCTCCACGGTTACGGAGCGTGGAGAAAGAGGGCACAGCCATGCGATGAGGTGTCCCTGGCTTTTCACGCAACCAAGCCGTGAAATATGCGAGACCAATGCATCATGTAGTGTAGAGAACCTAATTCTCCACGGTGACCGGGCGTGGAGAAATAGGGCACAGCCATGCGATGAGGTGTCCCGGGCTTTTCACGCAACCAAGCCGTGAAATATGCGAGACCACTGCATCATGTTGTATAGAGAGATGGACCCAAATTCTCCACGTTGGCCGTGCGCTGAGAAATAGGGCACAGCCATGCGATGAGGTGTCCCAGGCTTTTCACGCAACCAAGCCGTGAAATATGCGAGACCAATGCATCATGTAGTATAGAGAACCTAATTCTCCACGGTGACGGGGCGTGGAGAAATAGGCCACATCCATGCGATGAGGTGTCCGGGGCTTTTCACGCAACCAAACCGTGAAATATGCGAGACCAATGCATCATGTAGTATAGAGAACCTAATTCTCCACGGTGAACGTGCGTTGAGAAATAGGGCACAGCCATGCGATGAGGTGTCCCGGGCTCTTCACGGCAAGCACGCCGTGAAATATGCGAGACCAATGCATCATGTAGTATGAAGAGATGGACCCTAATTTTTCACGGTGACCGGGCGTGGAGAAATAGGGCACAGCCATGCGATGAGGTGTCCCGGGCTCTTCACGGCAAGCAAGCCGTGAAATATGCGAGACCAATGCATCATGTAGTATAAAGAGATGGAACCCCTTTCTCCACGGTGAACGTGCGTGGAGAAATAGGGCACAGCCATGCGATGAGGTGTCCCGGGCTTTTCACGCGACCAAGCCGTGAAATATGCGAGACCAATGCATCATGTAGTATAGAGAACCTAATTCTCCACGGAGACCGGGCGTGGAGAAATGGGGCACAGCCATGCGATGAGGTGTCCCGGGCTTTTCACGCAACCAAGCCGTGAAATATGCGAGATCAGTGCATCATGTTGTATAGAGAGATGGACCCTAATTCTCAACGGTGGCCGTGCGTTGAGAAATAGGGCACCGCCATGCGATGAGGTGTCCCGTGCGTTGAGAAATAGGGCACAGCCATGCGATGAGGTGTCCCGGGCTTTTCACGCAACCAAGCCGTGAAATATGCGAGACCACTGCATCATGTTGTATAGAGAGATGGACCCAAATTCTCCACGTTGGCCGTGCGTTGAGAAATAGGGCACAGCCATGCGATGAGGTGTCCCAGGCTTTTCACGCAACCAAGCCGTGAAATATGCGAGACCAATGCATCATGCAGTATAGAGAACCTAATTCTCCACGGTGACGGGGCGTGGAGAAATAGGCCACATCCATGCGATGAGGTGTCCGGGGCTTTTCACGCAACCAAACCGTGAAATATGCGAGACCAATGCATCATGTAGTATAGAGAACCTAATTCTCCACGGTGAACGTGCGTGGAGAAATAGGGCACAGCCATGCGATGAGGTGTCCCGGGCTCTTCACGGCAAGCAAGCCGCGAAATATGCGAGACCAATGCATCATGTAGTATGAAGAGATGGACCCTAATTCTTCACGGTGATCGGGCGTGTAGAAATAGGGCACAGCCATGCGATGAGGTGTACCGGGCTTTTCACGCAACCAAGCCGTGAAATATGCGAGACCAAAGCATCTTGTTGTATAGAGAGATGGACCCTAATTCTCCACGGTGGCCGTGCGTTGAGAAATAGGGCACGGCCATGCGATGAGGTGTCCCGGACTTTTCACGCAACCAAGCCGTGAAATATGCGAGACCAATGCATCATCTAGTATAGAGAACCTAATTCTCCACGGTGAACGTGCGTGGAGAAATAGGGCGCAGCCATGCGATGAGGTGTCCCGGGCTTTTCACGCAAGCAAGCCGTGAAATATGCGAGACCAATACATCATGTTGTATAGAGAGATGGACCCTAATTTTCCACGGTGGCCGTGCGTTGAGAAATAGAGCACAGCCATGCGATGAGGTGTCCCGGGCTTTTCACGCAACCAAGCCGTGAAATATGCGAGACCACTGCATCATGTTGTATAGAGAGATGGACCCAAATTCTCCACGTTGGCCGTGCGTTGAGAAATAGGGCACAGCCATGCGATGAGGTGTCCCAGGCTTTTCACGCAACCAAGCCGTGAAATATGCGAGACCAATGCATCATGTAGTATAGAGAACCTAATTCTCCACGGTGACGGGGCGTGGAGAAATAGGCCACATCCATGCGATGAGGTGTCCGGGGCTTTTCACGCAACCAAACCGTGAAATATGCGAGACCAATGCATCATGTAGTATAGAGAACCTAATTCTCCACGGTGAACGTGCGTGGAGAAATAGGGCACAGCCATGCGATGAGGTGTCCCGGGCTCTTCACGGCAAGCAAGCCGCGAAATATGCGAGACCAATGCATCATGTAGTATGAAGAGATGGACCCTAATTCTTCACGGTGATCGGGCGTGTAGAAATAGGGCACAGCCATGCGATGAGGTGTACCGGGCTTTTCACGCAACCAAGCCGTGAAATATGCGAGACCAAAGCATCTTGTTGTATAGAGAGATGGACCTTAATTCTCCACGGTGGCCGTGCGTTGAGAAATAGGGCACGGCCATGCGATGAGGTGTCCCGGACTTTTCATGCAAGCAAGCCGTGAAATATGCGAGACCAATACATCATGTTGTATAGAGAGATGGACCCTAATTTTCCACGGTGGCCGTGCGTTGAGAAATAGAGCACAGCCATGCGATGAGGTGTCCCGGGGTTTTCACGCAACCAAGCCGTGAAATATGCGAGACCAATGCATCATGTAGTATAGAGAACCTAATTCTCCACGGTGACGGGGCGTGGAGAAATAGGGCACAGCCATGCGATGAGGTGTCCCGGGCTTTTCACGCAACCAAGCCGTGAAATATGCGAGACCAGTGCATCATGTAGTATAGAGAACCTAATTCTCCATGGTGACCGGGCGTGGAGAAATAGGGCACAGCCATGCGATGAGGTGTCCCGGGCTTTTCACGCAACCAAGCCGTGAAATATGCGAGACCAATGCATCATGTAGTATAGAGAACCTAATTCTCCACGGTGACGGGGCGTGGAGAAATAGGCCACATCCATGCGATGAGGTGTCCGGGGCTTTTCACGCAACCAAACCGTGAAATATGCGAGACCAATGCATCATGTAGTATAGAGAACCTAATTCTCCACGGTGAACGTGCGTGGAGAAATAGGGCACAGCCATGCGATGAGGTGTCCCGGGCTCTTCACGGCAAGCAAGCCGCGAAATATGCGAGACCAATGCATCATGTAGTATGAAGAGATGGACCCTAATTCTTCACGGTGATCGGGCGTGTAGAAATAGGGCACAGCCATGCGATGAGGTGTACCGGGCTTTTCACGCAACCAAGCCGTGAAATATGCGAGACCAAAGCATCTTGTTGTATAGAGAGATGGACCCTAATTCTCCACGGTGGCCGTGCGTTGAGAAATAGGGCACGGCCATGCGATGAGGTGTCCCGGACTTTTCATGCAAGCAAGCCGTGAAATATGCGAGACCAATACATCATGTTGTATAGAGAGATGGACCCTAATTTTCCACGGTGGCCGTGCGTTGAGAAATAGAGCACAGCCATGCGATGAGGTGTCCCGGGGTTTTCACGCAACCAAGCCGTGAAATATGCGAGACCAATGCATCATGTAGTATAGAGAACCTAATTCTCCACGGTGACGGGGCGTGGAGAAATAGGGCACAGCCATGCGATGAGGTGTCCCGGGCTTTTCACGCAACCAAGCCGTGAAATATGCGAGACCAGTGCATCATGTAGTATAGAGAACCTAATTCTCCACGGTGACCGGGCGTGGAGAAATAGGGCACAGCCATGCGATGAGGTGTCCCGGGCTTTTCACGCGACCAAGCCGTGAAATATGCGAGACCAATGCATCATGTAGTATAGAGAACCTATTTCTCCACGGAGACCGGGCGTGGTGAAATGGGGCACAGCCATGCGATGAGGTGTCCCGGGCTTTTCACGCAACCAAGCCGTGAAATATGCGAGATCAGTGCATCATGTTGTATAGAGAGATGGACCCTAATTCTCAACGGTGGCCGTGCGTTGAGAAATAGGGCACAGCCATGCGATGAGGTGTCCCGGGCTTTTCACGCAACCAAGCCGTGAAATATGCGAGACCAATGCATCATGTAGTATAGAGATGGACCCTAATTCTCCACGGTGGCCGTGCGTTGAGAAATAGGGCACAGCCATGCGATGAGATGTCCCGGGCTTTTCACGCAACCAAGCCGTGAAATATGCGAGACCAATGCATCATGTAGTATAGAGAACCTAATTCTCCACGGTGACGGGGCGTGGAGAAATGGGGCACAGCCATGCGTTGAGGTGTCCCGGGCTTTTCAAGCAACCAAGCCGTGAAATATGCGAGACCAATGCATCATGTAGTATAGAGAACATAATTCTCCACGGTGACGGAGCGTGGAGAAAGAGGGCACAGCCATGCGATGAGGTGTCCCGGGCTTTTCACGCAACCAAGCCGTGAAATATGCGAGATCAGTGCATCATGTTGTATAGAGAGATGGACCCTAATTCTCAACGGTGGCCGTGCGTTGAGAAATAGGGCACAGCCATGCGATGAGGTGTCCCGGGCTTTTCACGCAACCAAGCCGTGAAATATGCGAGACCAATGCATCATGTAGTATAGAGATGGACCCTAATTCTCCACGGTGGCCGTGCGTTGAGAAATAGGGCACAGCCATGCGATGAGGTGTCCCGGGCTTTTCACGCAACCAAGCCGTGAAATATGCGAGACCAATGCATCATGTAGTATAGAGAACCTAATTCTCCACGGTGACGGGGCGTGGAGAAATGGGGCACAGCCATGCGTTGAGGTGTCCCGGGCTTTTCAAGCAACCAAGCCGTGAAATATGCGAGACCAATGCATCATGTAGTATAGAGAACATAATTCTCCACGGTGACGGAGCGTGGAGAAAGAGGGCACAGCCATGCGATGAGGTGTCCCTGGCTTTTCACGCAACCAAGCCGTGAAATATGCGTGACCACTGCATCATGTTGTATAGAGAGATGGACCCAAATTCTCCACGTTGGCCGTGCGTTGAGAAATAGGGCACAGCCATGCGATGAGGTGTCCCAGGCTTTTCACGCAACCAAGCCGTGAAATATGCGAGACCAATGCATCATGTAGTATAGAGAACCTAATTCTCCACGGTGACGGGGCGTGGAGAAATAGGCCACATCCATGCGATGAGTAGTCCCGGGCTTTTCACGCGACCAAGCCGTGAAATATGCGAGATCAGTGCATCATGTTGTATAGAGAGATGGACCCTAATTCTCAACGGTGGCCGTGCGTTGAGAAATAGGGCACAGCCATGCGATGAGGTGTCCCGTGCGTTGAGAAATAGGGCACAGCCATGCGATGAGGTGTCCCGGGCTTTTCACGCAACCAAGCCGTGAAATATGCGAGACCACTGCATCATGTTGTATAGAGAGATGGACCCAAATTCTCCACGTTGGCCGTGCGTTGAGAAATAGGGCACAGCCATGCGATGAGGTGTCCCAGGCTTTTCACGCAACCAAGCCGTGAAATATGCGAGACCAATGCATCATGCAGTATAGAGAACCTAATTCTCCACGGTGACGGGGCGTGGAGAAATAGGCCACATCCATGCGATGAGGTGTCCGGGGCTTTTCACGCAACCAAACCGTGAAATATGCGAGACCAATGCATCATGTAGTATAGAGAACCTAATTCTCCACGGTGAACGTGCGTGGAGAAATAGGGCACAGCCATGCGATGAGGTGTCCCGGGCTCTTCACGGCAAGCAAGCCGCGAAATATGCGAGACCAATGCATCATGTAGTATGAAGAGATGGACCCTAATTCTTCACGGTGATCGGGCGTGTAGAAATAGGGCACAGCCATGCGATGAGGTGTACCGGGCTTTTCACGCAACCAAGCCGTGAAATATGCGAGACCAAAGCATCTTGTTGTATAGAGAGATGGACCCTAATTCTCCACGGTGGCCGTGCGATGAGAAATAGGGCACGGCCATGCGATGAGGTGTCCCGGACTTTTCACGCAACCAAGCCGTGAAATATGCGAGACCAATGCATCATCTAGTATAGAGAACCTAATTCTCCACGGTGAACGTGCGTGGAGAAATAGGGCGCAGCCATGCGATGAGGTGTCCCGGGCTTTTCACGCAAGCAAGCCGTGAAATATGCGAGACCAATACATCATGTTGTATAGAGAGATGGACCCTAATTTTCCACGGTGGCCGTGCGTTGAGAAATAGAGCACAGCCATGCGATGAGGTGTCCCGGGCTTTTCACGCAACCAAGCCGTGAAATATGCGAGACCAATGCATCATGCAGTATAGAGAACCTAATTCTCCACGGTGACGGGGCGTGGCGAAATAGGCCACATCCATGCGATGAGGTGTCCCGGGCTTTTCACGCAACCAAGCCGTGAAATATGCGAGACCACTGCATCATGTTGTATAGAGAGATGGACCCAAATTCTCCACGTTGGCCGTGCGTTGAGAAATAGGCCACATCCATGCGATGAGGTGTCCGGGGCTTTTCACGCAACCAAACCGTGAAATATGCGAGACCAATGCATCATGTAGTATAGAGAACCTATTTCTCCACGGTGAACGTGCGTGGAGAAATAGGGCACAGCCATGCGATGAGGTGTCCCGGGCTCTTCACGGCAAGCAAGCCGCGAAATATGCGAGACCAATGCATCATGTAGTATGAAGAGATGGACCCTAATTCTTCACGGTGATCGGGCGTGTAGAAATAGGGCACAGCCATGCGATGAGGTGTACCGGGCTTTTCACGCAACCAAGCCGTGAAATATGCGAGACCAAAGCATCTTGTTGTATAGAGAGATGGACCCTAATTCTCCACGGTGGCCGTGCGTTGAGAAATAGGGCACGGCCATGCGATGAGGTGTCCCGGACTTTTCATGCAAGCAAGCCGTGAAATATGCGAGACCAATACATCATGTTGTATAGAGAGATGGACCCTAATTTTCCACGGTGGCCGTGCGTTGAGAAATAGAGCACAGCCATGCGATGAGGTGTCCCGGGGTTTTCACGCAACCAAGCCGTGAAATATGCGAGACCAATGCATCATGTAGTATAGAGAACCTAATTCTCCACGGTGACGGGGCGTGGAGAAATAGGGCACAGCCATGCGATGAGGTGTCCCGGGCTTTTCACGCAACCAAGCCGTGAAATATGCGAGACCAGTGCATCATGTAGTATAGAGAACCTAATTCTCCACGGTGACCGGGCGTGGAGAAATAGGGCACAGCCATGCGATGAGGTGTCCCGGGCTTTTCACGCAACCAAGCCGTGAAATATGCGAGACCAATGCATCATGTAGTATAGAGAACCTAATTCTCCACGGTGACGGGGCGTGGAGAAATAGAGCATAGCCATGCGATGAGGTGTCCCGGGGTTTTCACGCAACCAAGCCGTGAAATATGCGAGACCAATGCATCATGTAGTATAGAGAACCTAATTCTCCACGGTGACGGGGCGTGGAGAAATAGGCCACATCCATGCGATGAGTAGTCCCGGGCTTTTCACGCGACCAAGCCGTGAAATATGCGAGACCAATGCATCATGTAGTATAGAGAACCTATTTCTCCACGGAGACCGGGCGTGGAGAAATGGGGCACAGCCATGCGATGAGGTGTCCCGGGCTTTTCACGCAACCAAGCCGTGAAATATGCGAGATCAGTGCATCATGTTGTATAGAGAGATGGACCCTAATTCTCAACGGTGGCCGTGCGTTGAGAAATAGGGCACAGCCATGCGATGAGGTGTCCCGGGCTTTTCACGCAACCAAGCCGTGAAATATGCGAGACCAATGCATCATATAGTATAAAGAGATGGAACCTATTTCTCCACGGTGAACGTGCGTGGAGAAATAGCGCACAGCCATGCGATGAGGTGTCCCGGGCTTTTCACGCAACCAAGCCGTGAAATATGCGAGACCAATGCATCATGTAGTATCAAGAGATGGAACCTAATTCTCCACGGTGAACCTGCGTGGAGAAATAGGGCACAGCCATGCGATGAGGTGTCCCGGGCTTTTCACGCAAGCAAGCCGTGAAATATGCGAGACCAATGCATCATGTAGTATAAAAAGATGGAACCTAATTCTCCACGGTGAACGTGCGTGGAGAAATAGAGCACAGCCATGCGATGAGGTGTCCCGGACTTTTCACGCAACCAAGCCGTGAAATATGCGAGACCAAAGCATCATGTTGTATAGAGAGATGGACCCTAATTCTTCACGGTGGCCGTACGTTGAGAAATAGGGCACGGCCATGCGATGAGGTGTCCCGGACTTTTCACGCAACCAAGCCGTGAAATATGCGAGACCAATGCATCATGTAGTATAGAGCACCTAATTCTCCACGGTGACGGGGCGTGGAGAAATAGGGCACAGCCATGCGATGAGGTGTCCCGGGCTTTTCACGCAACCAAGCCGTGAAATATGCGAGACCACTGCATCATGTTGTATAGAGAGATGGACCCTAATTCTCCACGGTGGCCGTGCGTTGGGAAATAGGGCACAGCCATGCGTTGAGGTGTCCCGGGCTTTTCAAGCAACCAAGCCGTGAAATATGCGAGACCAATGCATCATGTAGTATAGAGAACCTAATTTTCCACGGTGGCCGTGCGTTGAGAAATAGAGCACAGCCATGCGATGAGGTGTCCCGGGCTTTTCACGCAACCAAGCCGTGAAATATGCGAGACCAATGCATCATGTAGTATAGAGCACCTAATTCTCCACGGTGACGGGGCGTGGAGAAATAGGGCACAGCCATGCGATGAGGTGTCCCGGGATTTTCACGCAACCAAGCCGTGAAATATGCGAGACCACTGCATCATGTTGTATAGAGAGATGGACCCTAATTCTCCACGGTGGCCGTGCGTTGGGAAATAGGGCACAGCCATGCGTTGAGGTGTCCCGGGCTTTTCAAGCAACCAAGCCGTGAAATATGCGAGACCAATGCATCATGTAGTATAGAGAACCTAATTCTCCACGGTGACGGGGCGTGGAGAAATAGGCCACAGCCATGCCATGAGGTATCCGGGGCTTTTCGCGCAACCAAGCCGTGAAATATGCGAGACCAATGCATCATGTAGTATAGAGAACCTAATTCTCCACGGTGAACGTGCGTTGAGAAATAGGGCACAGCCATGCGATGAGGTGTCCCGGGCTCTTCACGGCAAGCACGCCGTGAAATATGCGAGACCAATGCATCATGTAGTATGAAGAGATGGACCCTAATTTTTCACGGTGACCGGGCGTGGAGAAATAGGGCACAGCCATGCGATGAGGTGTCCCGGGCTCTTCACGGCAAGCAAGCCGTGAAATATGCGAGACCAATGCATCATGTAGTATAAAGAGATGGAACCCCTTTCTCCACGGTGAACGTGCGTGGAGAAATAGGGCACAGCCATGCGATGAGGTGTCCCGGGCTTTTCACGCGACCAAGCCGTGAAATATGCGAGACCAATGCATCATGTAGTATAGAGAACCTAATTCTCCACGGAGACCGGGCGTGGAGAAATGGGGCACAGCCATGCGATGAGGTGTCCCGGGCTTTTCACGCAACCAAGCCGTGAAATATGCGATATCAGTGCATCATGTTGTATAGAGAGATGGACCCTAATTCTCAACGGTGGCCGTGCGTTGAGAAATAGGGCACAGCCATGCGATGAGGTGTCCCGTGCGTTGAGAAATAGGGCACAGCCATGCGATGAGGTGTCCCGGGCTTTTCACGCAACCAAGCCGTGAAATATGCGAGACCAATGCATCATGTAGTATAGAGATGGACCCTAATTCTCCACGGTGGCCGTGCGTTGAGAAATAGGGCATAGCCATGCGATGAGGTGTCCCTGGCTTTTCACGCAACCAAGCCGTGAAATATGCGAGACCAATGCATCATGTAGTATAGAGAACCTAATTCTCCACGGTGACCGGGCGTGGAGAAATAGAGCACAGCCATGCGATGAGGTGTCCCGGGCTTTTCACGCAACCAAGCCGTGAAATATGCGAGACCAATGCATCATGTTGTATAGAGAGATGGACCCTAATTCTCCATGGTGGCCGTGCGTTGAGAAATTGGGCACAGCCATGCGATGAGGTGTCCCGGGCTTTTCACGCAACCAAGCCGTGTAATATGCGAGACCAATGCATCATGTTGTATAGAGAGATGGACCCTAATTCTCCACGGTGGCCGTGCGTTGAGAAATAAGGCACAGCCATGCGATGAGGTGTCCCGGGCTTTTCACGCAACCAAGCCGTGAAATATGCGAGACCAATGCATCATGTAATATAGAGAACATAATTCTCCACGGTTACGGAGCGTGGAGAAAGAGGGCACAGCCATGCGATGAGGTGTCCCTGGCTTTTCACGCAACCAAGCCGTGAAATATGCGAGACCAATGCATCATGTAGTGTAGAGAACCTAATTCTCCACGGTGACCGGGCGTGGAGAAATAGGGCACAGCCATGCGATGAGGTGTCCCAGGCTTTTCACGCAACCAAGCCGTGAAATATGCGAGACCACTGCATCATGTTGTATAGAGAGATGGACCCAAATTCTCCACGTTGGCCGTGCGCTGAGAAATAGGGCACAGCCATGCGATGAGGTGTCCCAGGCTTTTCACGCAACCAAGCCGTGAAATATGCGAGACCAATGCATCATGTAGTATAGAGAACCTAATTCTCCACGGTGACGGGGCGTGGAGAAATAGGCCACATCCATGCGATGAGGTGTCCGGGGCTTTTCACGCAACCAAACCGTGAAATATGCGAGACCAATGCATCATGTAGTATAGAGAACCTAATTCTCCACGGTGAACGTGCGTTGAGAAATAGGGCACAGCCATGCGATGAGGTGTCCCGGGCTCTTCACGGCAAGCACGCCGTGAAATATGCGAGACCAATGCATCATGTAGTATGAAGAGATGGACCCTAATTTTTCACGGTGACCGGGCGTGGAGAAATAGGGCACAGCCATGCGATGAGGTGTCCCGGGCTCTTCACGGCAAGCAAGCCGTGAAATATGCGAGACCAATGCATCATGTAGTATAAAGAGATGGAACCCCTTTCTCCACGGTGAACGTGCGTGGAGAAATAGGGCACAGCCATGCGATGAGGTGTCCCGGGCTTTTCACGCGACCAAGCCGTGAAATATGCGAGACCAATGCATCATGTAGTATAGAGAACCTAATTCTCCACGGAGACCGGGCGTGGAGAAATGGGGCACAGCCATGCGATGAGGTGTCCCGGGCTTTTCACGCAACCAAGCCGTGAAATATGCGAGATCAGCGCATCATGTTGTATAGAGAGATGGACCCTAATTCTCAACGGTGGCCGTGCGTTGAGAAATAGGGCACAGCCATGCGATGAGGTGTCCCGTGCGTTGAGAAATAGGGCACAGCCATGCGATGAGGTGTCCCGGGCTTTTCACGCAACCAAGCCGTGAAATATGCGAGACCACTGCATCATGTTGTATAGAGAGATGGACCCAAATTCTCCACGTTGGCCGTGCGTTGAGAAATAGGGCACAGCCATGCGATGAGGTGTCCCAGGCTTTTCACGCAACCAAGCCGTGAAATATGCGAGACCAATGCATCATGCAGTATAGAGAACCTAATTCTCCACGGTGACGGGGCGTGGAGAAATAGGCCACATCCATGCGATGAGGTGTCCGGGGCTTTTCACGCAACCAAACCGTGAAATATGCGAGACCAATGCATCATGTAGTATAGAGAACCTAATTCTCCACGGTGAACGTGCGTGGAGAAATAGGGCACAGCCATGCGATGAGGTGTCCCGGGCTCTTCACGGCAAGCAAGCCGCGAAATATGCGAGACCAATGCATCATGTAGTATGAAGAGATGGACCCTAATTCTTCACGGTGATCGGGCGTGTAGAAATAGGGCACAGCCATGCGATGAGGTGTACCGGGCTTTTCACGCAACCAAGCCGTGAAATATGCGAGACCAAAGCATCTTGTTGTATAGAGAGATGGACCCTAATTCTCCACGGTGGCCGTGCGTTGAGAAATAGGGCACGGCCATGCGATGAGGTGTCCCGGACTTTTCACGCAACCAAGCCGTGAAATATGCGAGACCAATGCATCATCTAGTATAGAGAACCTAATTCTCCACGGTGAACGTGCGTGGAGAAATAGGGCGCAGCCATGCGATGAGGTGTCCCGGGCTTTTCACGCAAGCAAGCCGTGAAATATGCGAGACCAATACATCATGTTGTATAGAGAGATGGACCCTAATTTTCCACGGTGGCCGTGCGTTGAGAAATAGAGCACAGCCATGCGATGAGGTGTCCCGGGCTTTTCACGCAACCAAGCCGTGAAATATGCGAGACCACTGCATCATGTTGTATAGAGAGATGGACCCAAATTCTCCACGTTGGCCGTGCGTTGAGAAATAGGGCACAGCCATGCGATGAGGTGTCCCAGGCTTTTCACGCAACCAAGCCGTGAAATATGCGAGACCAATGCATCATGTAGTATAGAGAACCTAATTCTCCACGGTGACGGGGCGTGGAGAAATAGGCCACATCCATGCGATGAGGTGTCCGGGGCTTTTCACGCAACCAAACCGTGAAATATGCGAGACCAATGCATCATGTAGTATAGAGAACCTAATTCTCCACGGTGAACGTGCGTGGAGAAATAGGGCACAGCCATGCGATGAGGTGTCCCGGGCTCTTCACGGCAAGCAAGCCGCGAAATATGCGAGACCAATGCATCATGTAGTATGAAGAGATGGACCCTAATTCTTCACGGTGATCGGGCGTGTAGAAATAGGGCACAGCCATGCGATGAGGTGTACCGGGCTTTTCACGCAACCAAGCCGTGAAATATGCGAGACCAAAGCATCTTGTTGTATAGAGAGATGGACCCTAATTCTCCACGGTGGCCGTGCGTTGAGAAATAGGGCACGGCCATGCGATGAGGTGTCCCGGACTTTTCATGCAAGCAAGCCGTGAAATATGCGAGACCAATACATCATGTTGTATAGAGAGATGGACCCTAATTTTCCACGGTGGCCGTGCGTTGAGAAATAGAGCACAGCCATGCGATGAGGTGTCCCGGGGTTTTCACGCAACCAAGCCGTGAAATATGCGAGACCAATGCATCATGTAGTATGAAGAGATGGACCCTAATTTTTCACGGTGACCGGGCGTGGAGAAATAGGGCACAGCCATGCGATGAGGTGTCCCGGGCTCTTCACGGCAAGCAAGCCGTGAAATATGCGAGACCAATGCATCATGTAGTATAAAGAGATGGAACCCCTTTCTCCACGGTGAACGTGCGTGGAGAAATAGGGCACAGCCATGCGATGAGGTGTCCCGGGCTTTTCACGCGACCAAGCCGTGAAATATGCGAGACCAATGCATCATGTAGTATAGAGAACCTAATTCTCCACGGAGACCGGGCGTGGAGAAATGGGGCACAGCCATGCGATGAGGTGTCCCGGGCTTTTCACGCAACCAAGCCGTGAAATATGCGATATCAGTGCATCATGTTGTATAGAGAGATGGACCCTAATTCTCAACGGTGGCCGTGCGTTGAGAAATAGGGCACAGCCATGCGATGAGGTGTCCCGTGCGTTGAGAAATAGGGCACAGCCATGCGATGAGGTGTCCCGGGCTTTTCACGCAACCAAGCCGTGAAATATGCGAGACCAATGCATCATGTAGTATAGAGATGGACCCTAATTCTCCACGGTGGCCGTGCGTTGAGAAATAGGGCATAGCCATGCGATGAGGTGTCCCTGGCTTTTCACGCAACCAAGCCGTGAAATATGCGAGACCAATGCATCATGTAGTATAGAGAACCTAATTCTCCACGGTGACCGGGCGTGGAGAAATAGAGCACAGCCATGCGATGAGGTGTCCCGGGCTTTTCACGCAACCAAGCCGTGAAATATGCGAGACCAATGCATCATGTTGTATAGAGAGATGGACCCTAATTCTCCATGGTGGCCGTGCGTTGAGAAATTGGGCACAGCCATGCGATGAGGTGTCCCGGGCTTTTCACGCAACCAAGCCGTGTAATATGCGAGACCAATGCATCATGTTGTATAGAGAGATGGACCCTAATTCTCCACGGTGGCCGTGCGTTGAGAAATAAGGCACAGCCATGCGATGAGGTGTCCCGGGCTTTTCACGCAACCAAGCCGTGAAATATGCGAGACCAATGCATCATGTAATATAGAGAACATAATTCTCCACGGTTACGGAGCGTGGAGAAAGAGGGCACAGCCATGCGATGAGGTGTCCCTGGCTTTTCACGCAACCAAGCCGTGAAATATGCGAGACCAATGCATCATGTAGTGTAGAGAACCTAATTCTCCACGGTGACCGGGCGTGGAGAAATAGGGCACAGCCATGCGATGAGGTGTCCCAGGCTTTTCACGCAACCAAGCCGTGAAATATGCGAGACCACTGCATCATGTTGTATAGAGAGATGGACCCAAATTCTCCACGTTGGCCGTGCGCTGAGAAATAGGGCACAGCCATGCGATGAGGTGTCCCAGGCTTTTCACGCAACCAAGCCGTGAAATATGCGAGACCAATGCATCATGTAGTATAGAGAACCTAATTCTCCACGGTGACGGGGCGTGGAGAAATAGGCCACATCCATGCGATGAGGTGTCCGGGGCTTTTCACGCAACCAAACCGTGAAATATGCGAGACCAATGCATCATGTAGTATAGAGAACCTAATTCTCCACGGTGAACGTGCGTTGAGAAATAGGGCACAGCCATGCGATGAGGTGTCCCGGGCTCTTCACGGCAAGCACGCCGTGAAATATGCGAGACCAATGCATCATGTAGTATGAAGAGATGGACCCTAATTTTTCACGGTGACCGGGCGTGGAGAAATAGGGCACAGCCATGCGATGAGGTGTCCCGGGCTCTTCACGGCAAGCAAGCCGTGAAATATGCGAGACCAATGCATCATGTAGTATAAAGAGATGGAACCCCTTTCTCCACGGTGAACGTGCGTGGAGAAATAGGGCACAGCCATGCGATGAGGTGTCCCGGGCTTTTCACGCGACCAAGCCGTGAAATATGCGAGACCAATGCATCATGTAGTATAGAGAACCTAATTCTCCACGGAGACCGGGCGTGGAGAAATGGGGCACAGCCATGCGATGAGGTGTCCCGGGCTTTTCACGCAACCAAGCCGTGAAATATGCGAGATCAGCGCATCATGTTGTATAGAGAGATGGACCCTAATTCTCAACGGTGGCCGTGCGTTGAGAAATAGGGCACAGCCATGCGATGAGGTGTCCCGTGCGTTGAGAAATAGGGCACAGCCATGCGATGAGGTGTCCCGGGCTTTTCACGCAACCAAGCCGTGAAATATGCGAGACCACTGCATCATGTTGTATAGAGAGATGGACCCAAATTCTCCACGTTGGCCGTGCGTTGAGAAATAGGGCACAGCCATGCGATGAGGTGTCCCAGGCTTTTCACGCAACCAAGCCGTGAAATATGCGAGACCAATGCATCATGCAGTATAGAGAACCTAATTCTCCACGGTGACGGGGCGTGGAGAAATAGGCCACATCCATGCGATGAGGTGTCCGGGGCTTTTCACGCAACCAAACCGTGAAATATGCGAGACCAATGCATCATGTAGTATAGAGAACCTAATTCTCCACGGTGAACGTGCGTGGAGAAATAGGGCACAGCCATGCGATGAGGTGTCCCGGGCTCTTCACGGCAAGCAAGCCGCGAAATATGCGAGACCAATGCATCATGTAGTATGAAGAGATGGACCCTAATTCTTCACGGTGATCGGGCGTGTAGAAATAGGGCACAGCCATGCGATGAGGTGTACCGGGCTTTTCACGCAACCAAGCCGTGAAATATGCGAGACCAAAGCATCTTGTTGTATAGAGAGATGGACCCTAATTCTCCACGGTGGCCGTGCGTTGAGAAATAGGGCACGGCCATGCGATGAGGTGTCCCGGACTTTTCACGCAACCAAGCCGTGAAATATGCGAGACCAATGCATCATCTAGTATAGAGAACCTAATTCTCCACGGTGAACGTGCGTGGAGAAATAGGGCGCAGCCATGCGATGAGGTGTCCCGGGCTTTTCACGCAAGCAAGCCGTGAAATATGCGAGACCAATACATCATGTTGTATAGAGAGATGGACCCTAATTTTCCACGGTGGCCGTGCGTTGAGAAATAGAGCACAGCCATGCGATGAGGTGTCCCGGGCTTTTCACGCAACCAAGCCGTGAAATATGCGAGACCACTGCATCATGTTGTATAGAGAGATGGACCCAAATTCTCCACGTTGGCCGTGCGTTGAGAAATAGGGCACAGCCATGCGATGAGGTGTCCCAGGCTTTTCACGCAACCAAGCCGTGAAATATGCGAGACCAATGCATCATGTAGTATAGAGAACCTAATTCTCCACGGTGACGGGGCGTGGAGAAATAGGCCACATCCATGCGATGAGGTGTCCGGGGCTTTTCACGCAACCAAACCGTGAAATATGCGAGACCAATGCATCATGTAGTATAGAGAACCTAATTCTCCACGGTGAACGTGCGTGGAGAAATAGGGCACAGCCATGCGATGAGGTGTCCCGGGCTCTTCACGGCAAGCAAGCCGCGAAATATGCGAGACCAATGCATCATGTAGTATGAAGAGATGGACCCTAATTCTTCACGGTGATCGGGCGTGTAGAAATAGGGCACAGCCATGCGATGAGGTGTACCGGGCTTTTCACGCAACCAAGCCGTGAAATATGCGAGACCAAAGCATCTTGTTGTATAGAGAGATGGACCCTAATTCTCCACGGTGGCCGTGCGTTGAGAAATAGGGCACGGCCATGCGATGAGGTGTCCCGGACTTTTCATGCAAGCAAGCCGTGAAATATGCGAGACCAATACATCATGTTGTATAGAGAGATGGACCCTAATTTTCCACGGTGGCCGTGCGTTGAGAAATAGAGCACAGCCATGCGATGAGGTGTCCCGGGGTTTTCACGCAACCAAGCCGTGAAATATGCGAGACCAATGCATCATGTAGTATAGAGAACCTAATTCTCCACGGTGACGGGGCGTGGAGAAATAGGGCACAGCCATGCGATGAGGTGTCCCGGGCTTTTCACGCAACCAAGCCGTGAAATATTCGAGACCAGTGCATCATGTAGTATAGAGAACCTAATTCTCCACGGTGACCAGGCGTGGAGAAATAGGGCACAGCCATGCGATGAGGTGTCCCGGGCTTTTCACGCAACCAAGCCGTGAAATATGCGAGACCAATGCATCATGTAGTATAGAGAACCTAATTCTCCACGGTGACGGGGCGTGGAGAAATAGAGCATAGCCATGCGATGAGGTGTCCCGGGCTTTTCACACGACCAAGCCGTGAAATATGCGAGACCAATGCATCATGTAGTATAGAGAACCTATTTCTCCACGGAGACCGGGCGTGGAGAAATGGGGCACAGCCATGCGATGAGGTGTCCCGGGCTTTTCACGCAACCAAGCCGTGAAATATGCGAGATCAGTGCATCATGTTGTATAGAGAGATGGACCCTAATTCTCAACGGTGGCCGTGCGTTGAGAAATAGGGCACAGCCATGCGATGAGGTGTCCCGGGCTTTTCACGCAACCAAGCCGTGAAATATGCGAGACCAATGCATCATGTAGTATAGAGATGGACCCTAATTCTCCACGGTGGCCGTGCGTTGAGAAATAGGGCACAGCCATGCGATGAGGTGTCCCGGGCTTTTCACGCAACCAAGCCGTGAAATATGCGAGACCAATGCATCATGTAGTATAGAGAACCTAATTCTCCACGGTGACGGGGCGTGGAGAAATGGGGCACAGCCATGCGTTGAGGTGTCCCGGGCTTTTCAAGCAACCAAGCCGTGAAATATGCGAGACCAATGCATCATGTAGTATAGAGAACATAATTCTCCACGGTGACGGAGCGTGGAGAAAGAGGGCACAGCCATGCGATGAGGTGTCCCGGGCTTTTCACGCAACCAAGCCGTGAAATATGCGAGATCAGTGCATCATGTTGTATAGAGAGATGGACCCTAATTCTCAACGGTGGCCGTGCGTTGAGAAATAGGGCACAGCCATGCGATGAGGTGTCCCGGGCTTTTCACGCAACCAAGCCGTGAAATATGCGAGACCAATGCATCATGTAGTATAGAGATGGACCCTAATTCTCCACGGTGGCCGTGCGTTGAGAAATAGGGCGCAGCCATGCGATGAGGTGTCCCGGGCTTTTCACGCAACCAAGCCGTGAAATATGCGAGACCAATGCATCATGTAGTATAGAGAACCTAATTCTCCACGGTGACGGGGCGTGGAGAAAGAGGGCACAGCCATGCGATGAGGTGTCCCTGGCTTTTCACGCAACCAAGCCGTGAAATATGCGTGACCACTGCATCATGTTGTATAGAGAGATGGACCCAAATTCTCCACGTTGGCCGTGCGTTGAGAAATAGGGCACAGCCATGCGATGAGGTGTCCCAGGCTTTTCACGCAACCAAGCCGTGAAATATGCGAGACCAATGCATCATGTAGTATAGAGAACCTAATTCTCCACGGTGACGGGGCGTGGAGAAATAGGCCACATCCATGCGATGAGTAGTCCCGGGCTTTTCACGCGACCAAGCCGTGAAATATGCGAGACCAATGCATCATGTAGTATAGAGAACCTAATTCTCCACGGAGACCGGGCGTGGAGAAATGGGGCACAGCCATGCGATGAGGTGTCCCGGGCTTTTCACGCAACCAAGCCGTGAAATATGCGAGATCAGTGCATCATGTTGTATAGAGAGATGGACCCTAATTCTCAACGGTGGCCGTGCGTTGAGAAATAGGGCACAGCCATGCGATGAGGTGTCCCGGGCTTTTCACGCAACCAAGCCGTGAAATATGCGAGACCAATGCATCATGTAGTATAGAGATGGACCCTAATTCTCCACGGTGGCCGTGCGTTGAGAAATAGGGCACAGCCATGCGATGAGGTGTCCCGGGCTTTTCACGCAACCAAGCCGTGAAATATGCGAGACCAATGCATCATGTAGTATAGAGAACCTAATTCTCCACGGTGACCGGGCGTGGAGAAATAGGGCACAGCCATGCGATGAGGTGTCCCGGGCTTTTCACGCAACCAAGCCGTGAAATATGCGAGACCAATGCATCATGTTGTATAGAGAGATGGACCCTAATTCTCCATGGTGGCCGTGCGTTGAGAAATAGGGCACAGCCATGCGATGAGGTGTCCCGGGCTTTTCACGCAACCAAGCCGTGTAATATGCGAGACCAATGCATCATGTAGTATAGAGAGATGGACCCTAATTCTCCACGGTGGCCGTGCGTTGAGAAATAAGGCACAGCCATGCGATGAGGTGTCCCGGGCTTTTCACGCAACCAAGCCGTGAAATATGCGAGACCAATGCATCATGTAGTATAGAGAACATAATTCTCCACGGTGACGGAGAGTGGAGAAAGAGGGCACAGCCATGCGATGAGGTGTCCCTGGCTTTTCACGCAACCAAGCCGTGAAAAATGCGAGACCAATGCATCATGTAGTATAGAGAACCTAATTCTCCACGGTGACCGGGCGTGGAGAAATAGGGCACAGCCATGCGATGAGGTGTCCCGGGCTTTTCACGCAACCAAGCCGTGAAATATGCGAGACCAATGCATCATGTTGTATAGAGAGATGGCCCTAATTCTCCACGGTGGCCGTGCGTTGAGAAATAGGGCACAGCCATGCGATGAGGTGTCCCGGGCTTTTCACGCAACCAAGCCGTGAAATATGCGAGACCAATGCATCATGTAGTATAGAGATGGACCCTAATTCTCCACGGTGGCCGTGCGTTGAGAAATAGGGCATAGCCATGCGATGAGGTGTCCCTGGCTTTTCACGCAACCAAGCCGTGAAATATGCGAGACCAATGCATCATGTAGTATAGAGAACCTAATTCTCCACGGTGACCGGGCGTGGAGAAATAGGGCACAGCCATCCGATGAGGCTTCCCGGGCTTTTCACGCAACCAAGCCGTGAAATATGCGAGACCAATGCATCATGTTGTATAGAGAGATGGACCCTAATTCTCCATGGTGGCCGTGCGTTGAGAAATTGGGCAAAGCCATGCGATGAGGTGTCCCGGGCTTTTCACGCAACCAAGCCGTGTAATATGCGAGACCAATGCATCATGTAGTATAGAGAGATGGACCCTAATTCTCCACGGTGGCCGTGCGTTGAGAAATAAGGCACAGCCATGCGATGAGGTGTCCCGGGCTTTTCACGCAACCAAGCCGTGAAATATGCGAGACCAATGCATCATGTAGTGTAGAGAACCTAATTCTCCACGGTGACCGGGCGTGGAGAAATAGGGCACAGCCATGCGATGAGGTGTCGCGGGCTTTTCACGCAACCAAGCCGTGAAATATGCGAGACCACTGCATCATGTTGTATAGAGAGTTGGACCCAAATTCTCCACGTTGGCCGTGCGTTGAGAAATAGGGCACAGCCATGCGATGAGGTGTCCCAGGCTTTTCACGCAACCAAGCCGTGAAATATGCGAGACCAATGCATCATGTAGTATAGAGAACCTAATTCTCCACGGTGACGGGGCGTGGAGAAATAGGCCACATCCATGCGATGAGGTGTCCGGGGCTTTTCACGCAACCAAACCGTGAAATATGCGAGACCAATGCATCATGTAGTATAGAGAACCTAATTCTCCACGGTGAACGTGCGTGGAGAAATAGGGCACAGCCATGCGATGAGGTGTCCCGGGCTCTTCACGGCAAGCAAGCCGCGAAATATGCGAGACCAATGCATCATGTAGTATGAAGAGATGGACCCTAATTCTTCACGGTGATCGGGCGTGTAGAAATAGGGCACAGCCATGCGATGAGGTGTACCGGGCTTTTCACGCAACCAAGCCGTGAAATATGCGAGACCAAAGCATCTTGTTGTATAGAGAGATGGACCGTAATTCTCCACGGTGACCGTGCGTTGAGAAATAGGGCACGGCCATGCGATGAGGTGTCCCGGACTTTTCACGCAACCAAGCCGTGAAATATGCGAGACCAATGCATCATCTAGTATAGAGAACCTAATTCTCCACGGTGAACGTGCGTGGAGAAATAGGGCACAGCCATGCGATGAGGTGTCCCGGGCTTTTCACGCAAGCAAGCCGTGAAATATGCGAGACCAATACATCATGTTGTATAGAGAGATGGACCCTAATTTTCCACGGTGGCCGTGCGTTGAGAAATAGAGCACAGCCATGCGATGAGGTGTCCCGGGCTTTTCACGCAACCAAGCCGTGAAATATGCGAGACCACTGCATCATGTTGTATAGAGAGATGGACCCAAATTCTCCACGTTGGCCGTGCGTTGAGAAATAGGGCACAGCCATGCGATGAGGTGTCCCAGGCTTTTCACGCAACCAAGCCGTGAAATATGCGAGACCAATGCATCATGTAGTATAGAGAACCTAATTCTCCACGGTGACGGGGCGTGGAGAAATAGGCCACATCCATGCGATGAGGTGTCCGGGGCTTTTCACATAACCAAACCGTGAAATATGCGAGACCAATGCATCATGTAGTATAGAGAACCTAATTCTCCACGGTGAACGTGCGTTGAGAAATAGGGCACAGCCATGCGATGAGGTGTCCCGGGCTCTTCACGGCAAGCACGCCGTGAAATATGCGAGACCAATGCATCATGTAGTATGAAGAGATGGACCCTAATTTTTCACGGTGACCGGGCGTGGAGAAATAGGGCACAGCCATGCGATGAGGTGTCCTGGGCTCTTCACGGCAAGCAAGCCGTGAAATATGCGAGACCAATGCATCATGTAGTATGAAGAGATGGACCCTAATTTTTCACGGTGACCGGGCGTGGAGAAATAGGGCACAGCCATGCGATGAGGTGTCCTGGGCTCTTCACGGCAAGCAAGCCGTGAAATATGCGAGACCAATGCATCATGTAGTATAAAGAGATGGAACCCCTTTCTCCACGGTGAACGTGCGTGGAGAAATAGGGCACAGCCATGCGATGAGGTGTCCCGGGCTTTTCACGCGACCAAGCCGTGAAATATGCGAGACCAATGCATCATGTAGTATAGAGAACCTAATTCTCCACGGAGACCGGGCGTGGAGAAATGGGGCACAGCCATGCGATGAGGTGTCCCGGGCTTTTCACGCAACCAAGCCGTGAAATATGCGATATCAGTGCATCATGTTGTATAGAGAGATGGACCCTAATTCTCAACGGTGGCCGTGCGTTGAGAAATAGGGCACAGCCATGCGATGAGGTGTCCCGTGCGTTGAGAAATAGGGCACAGCCATGCGATGAGGTGTCCCGGGCTTTTCACGCAACCAAGCCGTGTAATATGCGAGACCAATGCATCATGTAGTATAGAGAGATGGACCCTAATTCTCCACGGTGGCCGTGCGTTGAGAAATAAGGCACAGCCATGCGATGAGGTGTCCCGGGCTTTTCACGCAACCAAGCCGTGAAATATGCGAGACCAATGCATCATGTAATATAGAGAACATAATTCTCCACGGTTACGGAGCGTGGAGAAAGAGGGCACAGCCATGCGATGAGGTGTCCCTGGCTTTTCACGCAACCAAGCCGTGAAATATGCGAGACCAATGCATCATGTAGTATAGAGAACCTAATTCTCCACGGTGACGGGGCGTGGAGAAATAGGCCACATCCATGCGATGAGGTGTCCGGGGCTTTTCACGCAACCAAACCGTGAAATATGCGAGACCAATGCATCATGTAGTATAGAGAACCTAATTCTCCACGGTGAACGTGCGTTGAGAAATAGGGCACAGCCATGCGATGAGGTGTCCCGGGCTCTTCACGGCAAGCACGCCGTGAAATATGCGAGACCAATGCATCATGTAGTATGAAGAGATGGACCCTAATTCTCAACGGTGGCCGTGCGTTGAGAAATAGGGCACAGCCATGCGATGAGGTGTCCCGTGCGTTGAGAAATAGGGCACAGCCATGCGATGAGGTGTCCCGGGCTTTTCACGCAACCAAGCCGTGAAATATGCGAGACCACTGCATCATGTTGTATAGAGAGATGGACCCAAATTCTCCACGTTGGCCGTGCGTTGAGAAATAGGGCACAGCCATGCGATGAGGTGTCCCAGGCTTTTCACGCAACCAAGCCGTGAAATATGCGAGACCAATGCATCATGCAGTATAGAGAACCTAATTCTCCACGGTGACGGGGCGTGGAGAAATAGGCCACATCCATGCGATGAGGTGTTTGGGGCTTTTCACGCAACCAAACCGTGAAATATGCGAGACCAATGCATCATGTAGTATAGAGAACCTAATTATCCACGGTGAACGTGCGTGGAGAAATAGGGCACAGCCATGCGATGAGGTGTCCCGGGCTCTTCACGGCAAGCAAGCCGCGAAATATGCGAGACCAATGCATCATGTAGTATGAAGAGATGGACCCTAATTCTTCACGGTGATCGGGCGTGTAGAAATAGGGCACAGCCATGCGATGAGGTGTACCGGGCTTTTCACGCAACCAAGCCGTGAAATATGCGAGACCAAAGCATCTTGTTGTATAGAGAGATGGACCCTAATTCTCCACGGTGGCCGTGCGTTGAGAAATAGGGCACGGCCATGCGATGAGGTGTCCCGGACTTTTCACGCAACCAAGCCGTGAAATATGCGAGACCAATGCATCATCTAGTATAGAGAACCTAATTCTCCACGGTGAACGTGCGTGGAGAAATAGGGCGCAGCCATGCGATGAGGTGTCCCGGGCTTTTCACGCAAGCAAGCCGTGAAATATGCGAGACCAATAAATCATGTTGTATAGAGAGATGGACCCTAATTTTCCACGGTGGCCGTGCGTTGAGAAATAGAGCACAGCCATGCGATGAGGTGTCCCGGGCTTTTCACGCAACCAAGCCGTGAAATATGCGAGACCACTGCATCATGTTGTATAGAGAGATGGACCCAAATTCTCCACGTTGGCCGTGCGTTGAGAAATAGGGCACAGCCATGCGATGAGGTGTCCCAGGCTTTTCACGCAACCAAGCCGTGAAATATGCGAGACCAATGCATCATGTAGTATAGAGAACCTAATTCTCCACGGTGACGGGGCGTGGAGAAATAGGCCACATCCATGCGATGAGGTGTCCGGGGCTTTTCACGCAACCAAACCGTGAAATATGCGAGACCAATGCATCATGTAGTATAGAGAACCTAATTCTCCACGGTGAACGTGCGTGGAGAAATAGGGCACAGCCATGCGATGAGGTGTCCCGGGCTCTTCACGGCAAGCAAGCCGCGAAATATGCGAGACCAATGCATCATGTAGTATGAAGAGATGGACCCTAATTCTTCACGGTGATCGGGCGTGTAGAAATAGGGCACAGCCATGCGATGAGGTGTACCGGGCTTTTCACGCAACCAAGCCGTGAAATATGCGAGACCAAAGCATCTTGTTGTATAGAGAGATGGACCCTAATTCTCCACGGTGGCCGTGCGTTGAGAAATAGGGCACGGCCATGCGATGAGGTGTCCCGGACTTTTCATGCAAGCAAGCCGTGAAATATGCGAGACCAATACATCATGTTGTATAGAGAGATGGACCCTAATTTTCCACGGTGGCCGTGCGTTGAGAAATAGAGCACAGCCATGCGATGAGGTGTCCCGGGGTTTTCACGCAACCAAGCCGTGAAATATGCGAGACCAATGCATCATGTAGTATAGAGAACCTAATTCTCCACGGTGACGGGGCGTGGAGAAATAGGGCACAGCCATGCGATGAGGTGTCCCGGGCTTTTCACGCAACCAAGCCGTGAAATATGCGAGACCAGTGCATCATGTAGTATAGAGAACCTAATTCTCCACGGTGACCGGGCGTGGAGAAATAGGGCACAGCCATGCGATGAGGTGTCCCGGGCTTTTCACGCAACCAAGCCGTGAAATATGCGAGACCAATGCATCATGTAGTATAGAGAACCTAATTCTCCACGGTGACGGGGCGTGGAGAAATAGAGCATAGCCATGCGATGAGGTGTCCCGGGGTTTTCACGCAACCAAGCCGTGAAATATGCGAGACCAATGCATCATGTAGTATAGAGAACCTAATTCTCCACGGTGACGGGGCGTGGAGAAATAGGCCACATCCATGCGATGAGTAGTCCCGGGCTTTTCACGCGACCAAGCCGTGAAATATGCGAGACCAATGCATCATGTAGTATAGAGAACCTATTTCTCCACGGAGACCGGGCGTGGAGAAATGGGGCACAGCCATGCGATGAGGTGTCCCGGGCTTTTCACGCAACCAAGCCGTGAAATATGCGAGATCAGTGCATCATGTTGTATAGAGAGATGGACCCTAATTCTCAACGGTGGCCGTGCGTTGAGAAATAGGGCACAGCCATGCGATGAGGTGTCCCGGGCTTTTCACGCAACCAAGCCGTGAAATATGCGAGACCAATGCATCGTGTAGTATAGAGATGGACCCTAATTCTCCACGGTGGCCGTGCGTTGAGAAATAGGGCACAGCCATGCGATGAGGTGTCCCGGGCTTTTCACGCAACCAAGCCGTGAAATATGCGAGACCAATGCATCATGTAGTATAGAGAATCTAATTCTCCACGGTGACGGGGCGTGGAGAAATGGGGCACAGCCATGCGATGAGGTGTCCCGGGCTTTTCACGCAACCAAGCCGTGAAATATGCGAGACCACTGCATCATGTTGTATAGAGAGATGGACCCTAATTCTCCACGGTAGCCGTGCGTTGGGAAATAGGGCACAGCCATGCGATGAGGTGTCCCAGGCTTTTCACGCAACCAAGCCGTGAAATATGCGAGACCAATGCATCATGCAGTATAGAGAACCTAATTCTCCACGGTGACGGGGCGTGGAGAAATAGGCCACATCCATGCGATGAGGTGTTTGGGGCTTTTCACGCAACCAAACCGTGAAATATGCGAGACCAATGCATCATGTAGTATAGAGAACCTAATTATCCACGGTGAACGTGCGTGGAGAAATAGGGCACAGCCATGCGATGAGGTGTCCCGGGCTCTTCACGGCAAGCAAGCCGCGAAATATGCGAGACCAATGCATCATGTAGTATGAAGAGATGGACCCTAATTCTTCACGGTGATCGGGCGTGTAGAAATAGGGCACAGCCATGCGATGAGGTGTACCGGGCTTTTCACGCAACCAAGCCGTGAAATATGCGAGACCAAAGCATCTTGTTGTATAGAGAGATGGACCCTAATTCTCCACGGTGGCCGTGCGTTGAGAAATAGGGCACGGCCATGCGATGAGGTGTCCCGGACTTTTCACGCAACCAAGCCGTGAAATATGCGAGACCAATGCATCATCTAGTATAGAGAACCTAATTCTCCACGGTGAACGTGCGTGGAGAAATAGGGCGCAGCCATGCGATGAGGTGTCCCGGGCTTTTCACGCAAGCAAGCCGTGAAATATGCGAGACCAATAAATCATGTTGTATAGAGAGATGGACCCTAATTTTCCACGGTGGCCGTGCGTTGAGAAATAGAGCACAGCCATGCGATGAGGTGTCCCGGGCTTTTCACGCAACCAAGCCGTGAAATATGCGAGACCACTGCATCATGTTGTATAGAGAGATGGACCCAAATTCTCCACGTTGGCCGTGCGTTGAGAAATAGGGCACAGCCATGCGATGAGGTGTCCCAGGCTTTTCACGCAACCAAGCCGTGAAATATGCGAGACCAATGCATCATGTAGTATAGAGAACCTAATTCTCCACGGTGACGGGGCGTGGAGAAATAGGCCACATCCATGCGATGAGGTGTCCGGGGCTTTTCACGCAACCAAACCGTGAAATATGCGAGACCAATGCATCATGTAGTATAGAGAACCTAATTCTCCACGGTGAACGTGCGTGGAGAAATAGGGCACAGCCATGCGATGAGGTGTCCCGGGCTCTTCACGGCAAGCAAGCCGCGAAATATGCGAGACCAATGCATCATGTAGTATGAAGAGATGGACCCTAATTCTTCACGGTGATCGGGCGTGTAGAAATAGGGCACAGCCATGCGATGAGGTGTACCGGGCTTTTCACGCAACCAAGCCGTGAAATATGCGAGACCAAAGCATCTTGTTGTATAGAGAGATGGACCCTAATTCTCCACGGTGGCCGTGCGTTGAGAAATAGGGCACGGCCATGCGATGAGGTGTCCCGGACTTTTCATGCAAGCAAGCCGTGAAATATGCGAGACCAATACATCATGTTGTATAGAGAGATGGACCCTAATTTTCCACGGTGGCCGTGCGTTGAGAAATAGAGCACAGCCATGCGATGAGGTGTCCCGGGGTTTTCACGCAACCAAGCCGTGAAATATGCGAGACCAATGCATCATGTAGTATAGAGAACCTAATTCTCCACGGTGACGGGGCGTGGAGAAATAGGGCACAGCCATGCGATGAGGTGTCCCGGGCTTTTCACGCAACCAAGCCGTGAAATATGCGAGACCAGTGCATCATGTAGTATAGAGAACCTAATTCTCCACGGTGACCGGGCGTGGAGAAATAGGGCACAGCCATGCGATGAGGTGTCCCGGGCTTTTCACGCAACCAAGCCGTGAAATATGCGAGACCAATGCATCATGTAGTATAGAGAACCTAATTCTCCACGGTGACGGGGCGTGGAGAAATAGAGCATAGCCATGCGATGAGGTGTCCCGGGGTTTTCACGCAACCAAGCCGTGAAATATGCGAGACCAATGCATCATGTAGTATAGAGAACCTAATTCTCCACGGTGACGGGGCGTGGAGAAATAGGCCACATCCATGCGATGAGTAGTCCCGGGCTTTTCACGCGACCAAGCCGTGAAATATGCGAGACCAATGCATCATGTAGTATAGAGAACCTATTTCTCCACGGAGACCGGGCGTGGAGAAATGGGGCACAGCCATGCGATGAGGTGTCCCGGGCTTTTCACGCAACCAAGCCGTGAAATATGCGAGATCAGTGCATCATGTTGTATAGAGAGATGGACCCTAATTCTCAACGGTGGCCGTGCGTTGAGAAATAGGGCACAGCCATGCGATGAGGTGTCCCGGGCTTTTCACGCAACCAAGCCGTGAAATATGCGAGACCAATGCATCGTGTAGTATAGAGATGGACCCTAATTCTCCACGGTGGCCGTGCGTTGAGAAATAGGGCACAGCCATGCGATGAGGTGTCCCGGGCTTTTCACGCAACCAAGCCGTGAAATATGCGAGACCAATGCATCATGTAGTATAGAGAATCTAATTCTCCACGGTGACGGGGCGTGGAGAAATGGGGCACAGCCATGCGATGAGGTGTCCCGGGCTTTTCACGCAACCAAGCCGTGAAATATGCGAGACCACTGCATCATGTTGTATAGAGAGATGGACCCTAATTCTCCACGGTAGCCGTGCGTTGGGAAATAGGGCACAGCCATGCGTTGAGGTGTCCCGGGCTTTTCAAGCAACCAAGCCGTGAAATATGCGAGACCAATGCATCATGTAGTATAGAGAACATAATTCTCCACGGTGACGGAGCGTGGAGAAAGAGGGCACAGCCATGCGATGAGGTGTCCCTGGCTTTTCACGCAACCAAGCCGTGAAATATGCGTGACCACTGCATCATGTTGTATAGAGAGATGGACCCAAATTCTCCACGTTGGCCGTGCGTTGAGAAATAGGGCACAGCCATGCGATGAGGTGTCCCAGGCTTTTCACGCAACCAAGCCGTGAAATATGCGAGACCAATGCATCATGTAGTATAGAGAACCTAATTCTCCACGGTGACGGGGCGTGGAGAAATAGGCCACATCCATGCGATGAGTAGTCCCGGGCTTTTCACGCGACCAAGCCGTGAAATATGCGAGACCAATGCATCATGTAGTATAGAGAACCTAATTCTCCACGGAGACCGGGCGTGGAGAAATGGGGCACAGCCATGCGATGAGGTGTCCCGGGCTTTTCACGCAACCAAGCCGTGAAATATGCGAGATCAGTGCATCATGTTGTATAGAGAGATGGACCCTAATTCTCAACGGTGGCCGTGCGTTGAGAAATAGGGCACAGCCATGCGATGAGGTGTCCCGGGCTATTCACGCAACCAAGCCGTGAAATATGCGAGACCAATGCATCATGTAGTATAGAGATGGACCCTAATTCTCCACGGTGGCCGTGCGTTGAGAAATAGGGCACAGCCATGCGATGAGGTGTCCCGGGCTTTTCACGCAACCAAGCCGTGAAATATGCGAGACCAATGCATCATGTAGTATAGAGAACCTAATTCTCCACGGTGACCGGGCGTGGAGAAATAGGGCACAGCCATGCGATGAGGTGTCCCGGGCTTTTCACGCAACCAAGCCGTGAAATATGCGAGACCAATGCATCATGTAGTATAGAGAACATAATTCTCCACGGTGACGGAGAGTGGAGAAAGAGGGCACAGCCATGCGATGAGGTGTCCCTGGCTTTTCACGCAACCAAGCCGTGAAAAATGCGAGACCAATGCATCATGTAGTATAGAGAACCTAATTCTCCACGGTGACCGGGCGTGGAGAAATAGGGCACAGCCATGCGATGAGGTGTCCCGGGCTTTTCACGCAACCAAGCCGTGAAATATGCGAGACCAATGCATCATGTTGTATAGAGAGATGGCCCTAATTCTCCACGGTGGCCGTGCGTTGAGAAATAGGGCACAGCCATGCGATGAGGTGTCCCGGGCTTTTCACGCAACCAAGCCGTGAAATATGCGAGACCAATGCATCATGTAGTATAGAGATGGACCCTAATTCTCCACGGTGGCCGTGCGTTGAGAAATAGGGCATAGCCATGCGATGAGGTGTCCCTGGCTTTTCACGCAACCAAGCCGTGAAATATGCGAGACCAATGCATCATGTAGTATAGAGAACCTAATTCTCCACGGTGACCGGGCGTGGAGAAATAGGGCACAGCCATCCGATGAGGCTTCCCGGGCTTTTCACGCAACCAAGCCGTGAAATATGCGAGACCAATGCATCATGTTGTATAGAGAGATGGACCCTAATTCTCCATGGTGGCCGTGCGTTGAGAAATTGGGCAAAGCCATGCGATGAGGTGTCCCGGGCTTTTCACGCAACCAAGCCGTGTAATATGCGAGACCAATGCATCATGTAGTATAGAGAGATGGACCCTAATTCTCCACGGTGGCCGTGCGTTGAGAAATAAGGCACAGCCATGCGATGAGGTGTCCCGGGCTTTTCACGCAACCAAGCCGTGAAATATGCGAGACCAATGCATCATGTAGTGTAGAGAACCTAATTCTCCACGGTGACCGGGCGTGGAGAAATAGGGCACAGCCATGCGATGAGGTATCGCGGGCTTTTCACGCAACCAAGCCGTGAAATATGCGAGACCACTGCATCATGTTGTATAGAGAGTTGGACCCAAATTCTCCACGTTGGCCGTGCGTTGAGAAATAGGGCACAGCCATGCGATGAGGTGTCCCAGGCTTTTCACGCAACCAAGCCGTGAAATATGCGAGACCAATGCATCATGTAGTATAGAAAACCTAATTCTCCACGGTGACGGGGCGTGCAGAAATAGGCCACATCCATGCGATGAGGTGTCCGGGGCTTTTCACGCAACCAAACCGTGAAATATGCGAGACCAATGCATCATGTAGTATAGAGAACCTAATTCTCCACGGTGAACGTGCGTGGAGAAATAGGGCACAGCCATGCGATGAGGTGTCCCGGGCTCTTCACGGCAAGCAAGCCGCGAAATATGCGAGACCAATGCATCATGTAGTATGAAGAGATGGACCCTAATTCTTCACGGTGATCGGGCGTGTAGAAATAGGGCACAGCCATGCGATGAGGTGTACCGGGCTTTTCACGCAACCAAGCCGTGAAATATGCGAGACCAAAGCATCTTGTTGTATAGAGAGATGGACCCTAATTCTCCACGGTGACCGTGCGTTGAGAAATAGGGCACGGCCATGCGATGAGGTGTCCCGGACTTTTCACGCAACCAAGCCGTGAAATATGCGAGACCAATGCATCATCTAGTATAGAGAACCTAATTCTCCACGGTGAACGTGCGTGGAGAAATAGGGCACAGCCATGCGATGAGGTGTCCCGGGCTTTTCACGCAAGCAAGCCGTGAAATATGCGAGACCAATACATCATGTTGTATAGAGAGATGGACCCTAATTCTCAACGGTGGCCGTGCGTTGAGAAATAGAGCACAGCCATGCGATGAGGTGTCCCGGGCTTTTCACGCAACCAAGCCGTGAAATATGCGAGACCACTGCATCATGTTGTATAGAGAGATGGAGCCAAATTCTCCACGTTGGCCGTGCGTTGAGAAATAGGGCACAGCCATGCGATGAGGTGTCCCAGGCTTTTCACGCAACCAAGCCGTGAAATATGCGAGACCAATGCATCATGTAGTATAGAGAACCTAATTCTCCACGGCGACGGGGCGTGGAGAAATAGGCCACATCCATGCGATGAGGTGTCCGGGGCTTTTCACGCAACCAAACCGTGAAATATGCGAGACCAATGCATCATGTAGTATAGAGAACCTAATTCTCCACGGTGAACGTGCGTGGAGAAATAGGGCACAGCCATGCGATGAGGTGTCCCGGGCTCTTCACGGCAAGCAAGCCGCGAAATATGCGAGACCAATGCATCATGTAGTATGAAGAGATGGACCCTAATTCTTCACGGTGATCGGGCGTGTAGAAATAGGGCACAGCCATGCGATGAGGTGTACCGGACTTTTCACGCAACCAAGCCGTGAAATATGCGAGACCAAAGCATCTTGTTGTATAGAGAGATGGACCCTAATTCTCCACGGTGGCCGTGCGTTGAGAAATAGGGCACGGCCATGCGATGAGGTGTCCCGGACTTTTCACGCAAGCAAGCCGTGAAATATGCGAGACCAATACATCATGTTGTATAGAGAGATGGACCCTAATTTTCCACGGTGGCCGTGCGTTGAGAAATAGAGCACAGCCATGCGATGAGGTGTCCCGGGGTTTTCACGCAACCAAGCCGTGAAATATGCGAGACCAATGCATCATGTAGTATAGAGAACCTAATTCTCCACGGTGACGGGGCGTGGAGAAATAGGGCACAGCCATGCGATGAGGTGTCCCGGGCTTTTCACGCAACCAAGCCGTGAAATATGCGAGACCAGTGCATCATGTAGTATAGAGAACCTAATTTTCCACGGTGACCGGGCGTGGAGAAATAGGGCACAGCCATGCGATGAGGTGTCCCGGGCTTTTCACGCAACCAAGCCGTGAAATATGCGAGACCAATGCATCATGTAGTATAGAGAACCTAATTCTCCACGGTGACGGGGCGTGGAGAAATAGAGCATAGCCATGCGATGAGGTGTCCCGGGGTTTTCACGCAACCAAGCCGTGAAATATGCGAGACCACTGCATCATGTTGTATAGAGAGATGGACCCAAATTCTCCACGTTGGCCGTGCGTTGAGAAATAGGGCACAGCCATGCGATGAGGTGTCCCGGGCTTTTCACGCAACCAAGCCGTGAAATATGCGAGACCAATGCATAATGTAGTATAGAGCACCTAATTCTCCACGGTGACGGGGCGTGGAGAAATGGGGCACAGCCATGCGATGAGGTGTCCCGGGCTTTTCACGCAACCAAGCCGTGAAATATGCGAGACCACTGCATCATGTTGTATAGAGAGATGGACCCTAATTCTCCACGGTAGCCGTGCGTTGGGAAATAGGGCACAGCCATGCGTTGAGGTGTCCCGGGCTTTTCAAGCAACCAAGCCGTGAAATATGCGAGACCAATGCATCATGTATTATAGAGAACATAATTCTCCACGGTGACGGAGCGTGGAGAAAGAGGGCACAGCCATGCGATGAGGTGTCCCTGGCTTTTCACGCAACCAAGCAGTGAAATATGCGAGACCAATGCATCATGTAGTGTAGAGAACCTAATTCTCCACGGTGACCGGGCGTGGAGAAATAGGGCACAGCCATGCGATGAGGTGTCCCGGGCTTTTCACGCAACCAAGCCGTGAAATATGCGAGACCACTGCATCATGTTGTATAGAGAGATGGACCCAAATTCTCCACGTTGGCCGTGCGTTGAGAAATAGGGCACAGCCATGCGATGAGGTGTCCCAGGCTTTTCACGCAACCAAGCCGTGAAATATGCGAGACCAATGCATCATGTAGTATAGAGAACCTAATTCTCCACGGTGACGGGGCGTGGAGAAATAGGCCACATCCATGCGATGAGTAGTCCCGGGCTTTTCACGCGACCAAGCCGTGAAATATGCGAGACCGATGCATCATGTAGTATAGAGAACCTAATTCTCCACGGAGACCGGGCGTGGAGAAATGGGGCACAGCCATGCGATGAGGTGTCCCGGGCTTTTCACGCAACCAAGCCGTGAAATATGCGAGATCAGTGCATCATGTTGTATAGAGAGATGGACCCTAATTCTCAACGGTGGCCGTGCGTTGAGAAATAGGGCACAGCCATGCGATGAGGTGTCCCGGGCTTTTCACGCAACCAAGCCGTGAAATATGCGAGACCAATGCATCATGTAGTATAGAGATGGACCCTAATTCTCCACGGTGGCCGTGCGTTGAGAAATAGGGCACAGCCATGCGATGAGGTGTCCCGGGCTTTTCACGCAACCAAGCCGTGAAATATGCGAGACCAATGCATCATGTAGTATAGAGAACCTAATTCTCCTCGGTGACGGGGCGTGGCGAAATGGGGCACAGCCATGCGATGAGGTGTCCCGGGCTTTTCACGCAACCAAGCCGTGAAATATGCGAGACCACTGCATCATGTTGTATAGAGAGATGGACCCTAATTCTCCACGGTAGCCGTGCGTTGGGAAACAGGGCACAGCCATGCGTTGAGGTGTCCCGGGCTTTTCAAGCAACCAAGCCGTGAAATATGCGAGACCAATGCATCATGTAGTATAGAGAACATAATTCTCCACGGTGACGGAGCGTGGAGAAAGAGGGCACAGCCATGCGATGAGGTGTCCCTGGCTTTTCACGCAACCAAGCCGTGAAATATGCAAGACCAATGCATCATGTAGTGTAGAGAACCTAATTCTCCACGGTGACCGGGCGTGGAGAAATAGGGCACAGCCATGCGATGAGGTGTCCCGGGCGTTTCACGCAACCAAGCCGTGAAATATGCGAGACCACTGCATCATGTTGTATAGAGAGATGGACCCAAATTCTCCACGTTGGCCGTGCGTTGAGAAATAGGGCACAGCCATGCGATGAGGTGTCCCAGGCTTTTCACGCAACCAAGCCGTGAAATATGCGAGACCAATGCATCATGTAGTATAGAGAACCTAATTCTCCACGGTGACGGGGCGTGGAGAAATAGGCCACATCCATGCGATGAGTAGTCCCGGGCTTTTCACGCGACCAAGCCGTGAAATATGCGAGACCAATGCATCATGTAGTATAGAGAACCTAATTCTCCACGGAGACCGGGCGTGGAGAAATGGGGCACAGCCATGCGATGAGGTTTCCCGGGCTTTTCACGCAACCAAGCCGTGAAATATGCGAGATCAGTGCATCATGTTGTATAGAGAGATGGACCCTAATTCTCAACGGTGGCCGTGCGTTGAGAAATAGGGCACAGCCATGCGATGAGGTGTCCCGGGCTTTTCACGCAACCAAGCCGTGAAATATGCGAGACCAATGCATCATGTAGTATAGAGATGGACCCTAATTCTCCACGGTGGCCGTGCGTTGAGAAATAGGGCACAGCCATGCGATGAGGTGTCCCGGGCTTTTCACGCAACCAAGCCGTGAAATATGCGAGACCAATGCATCATGTAGTATAGAGAACCTAATTCTCCACGGTGACCGGGCGTGGAGAAATAGGGCACAGCCATGCGATGAGGTGTCCCGGGCTTTTCACGCAACCAAGCCGTGAAATATGCGAGACCAATGCATCATGTTGTATAGAGAGATGGACCCTAATTCTCCATGGTGGCCGTGCGTTGAGAAATAGGGCACAGCCATGCGATGAGGTGTCCCGGGCTTTTCACGCAACCAAGCCGTGTAATATGCGAGACCAATGCATCATGTAGTATAGAGAGATGGACCCTAATTCTCCACGGTGGCCGTGCGTTGAGAAATAAGGCACAGCCATGCGATGAGGTGTCCCGGGCTTTTCACGCAACCAAGCCGTGAAATATGCGAGACCAATGCATCATGAAGTATAGAGAACATAATTCTCCACGGTGACGGAGAGTGGAGAAAGAGGGCACAGCCATGCGATGAGGTGTCTCTGGCTTTTCACGCAACCAAGCCGTGAAAAATGCGAGACCAATGCATTATGTAGTATAGAGAACCTAATTCTCCACGGTGACCGGGCGTGGAGAAATAGGGCACAGCCATGCGATGAGGTGTCCCGGGCTTTTCACGCAACCAAGCCGTGAAATATGCGAGACCAATGCATCATGTTGTATAGAGAGATGGCCCTAATTCTCCACGGTGGCCGTGCGTTGAGAAATAGGGCACAGCCATGCGATGAGGTGTCCCGGGCTTTTCACGCAACCAAGCCGTTAAATATGCAAGACCAATGCATCATGTAGTATAGAGAACCTAATTCTCCACGGTGACCGGGTGTGGAGAAATAGGGCACAGCCATGCGATGAGGTGTCCCGGGCTTTTCACGCAACCAAGTCGTGAAATATGCGAGACCAATGCATCATGTAGTATAGAGAACCTAATTCTCCACGGTGACGGGGCGTGGAGAAATAGAGCACAGCCATGCGATGAGGTGTCCCGGGCTTTTCACGCAACCAAGCCGTGAAATATGCGAGACCAATGCATCATGTAGTATAGAGATGGACCCTAATTCTCCACGGTGGCCGTGCGTTGAGAAATAGGGCACAGCCATGCGATGAGGTGTCCCGGGCTTTTCACGCAACCAAGCCGTGAAATATGCGAGACCAATGCATCATGTAGTATAGAGAACCTAATTCTCCACGGAGACCGGGCGTGGAGAAATGGGGCACAGCCATGCGATGAGGTGTCCCGGGCTTTTCACGCAACCAAGCCGTGAAATATGCGAGATCAGTGCATCATGTTGTATAGAGAGATGGACCCTAATTCTCAACGGTGGCCGTGCGTTGAGAAATAGGGCACAGCCATGCGATGAGGTGTCCCGGGCTATTCACGCAACCAAGCCGTGAAATATGCGAGACCAATGCATCATGTAGTATAGAGATGGACCCTAATTCTCCACGGTGGCCGTGCGTTGAGAAATAGGGCACAGCCATGCGATGAGGTGTCCCGGGCTTTTCACGCAACCAAGCCGTGAAATATGCGAGACCAATGCATCATGTAGTATAGAGAACCTAATTCTCCACGGTGACCGGGCGTGGAGAAATAGGGCACAGCCATGCGATGAGGTGTCCCGGGCTTTTCACGCAACCAAGCCGTGAAATATGCGAGACCAATGCATCATGTAGTATAGAGAACATAATTCTCCACGGTGACGGAGAGTGGAGAAAGAGGGCACAGCCATGCGATGAGGTGTCCCTGGCTTTTCACGCAACCAAGCCGTGAAAAATGCGAGACCAATGCATCATGTAGTATAGAGAACCTAATTCTCCACGGTGACCGGGCGTGGAGAAATAGGGCACAGCCATGCGATGAGGTGTCCCGGGCTTTTCACGCAACCAAGCCGTGAAATATGCGAGACCATTGCATCATGTTGTATAGAGAGATGGCCCTAATTCTCCACGGTGGCCGTGCGTTGAGAAATAGGGCACAGCCATGCGATGAGGTGTCCCGGGCTTTTCACGCAACCAAGCCGTGAAATATGCGAGACCAATGCATCATGTAGTATAGAGATGGACCCTAATTCTCCACGGTGGCCGTGCGTTGAGAAATAGGGCATAGCCATGCGATGAGGTGTCCCTGGCTTTTCACGCAACCAAGCCGTGAAATATGCGAGACCAATGCATCATGTAGTATAGAGAACCTAATTCTCCACGGTGAACGGGCGTGGAGAAATAGGGCACAGCCATCCGATGAGGCTTCCCGGGCTTTTCACGCAACCAAGCCGTGAAATATGCGAGACCAATGCATCATGTTGTATAGAGAGATGGACCCTAATTCTCCATGGTGGCCGTGCGTTGAGAAATTGGGCAAAGCCATGCGATGAGGTGTCCCGGGCTTTTCACGCAACCAAGCCGTGTAATATGCGAGACCAATGCATCATGTAGTATAGAGAGATGGACCCTAATTCTCCACGGTGGCCGTGCGTTGAGAAATAAGGCACAGCCATGCGATGAGGTGTCCCTGGCTTTTCACGCAACCAAGCCGTGAAATATGCGAGACCAATGCATCATGTAGTATAGAGAACCTAATTCTCCACGTGACGGGGCGTGGAGAAATAGAGCATAGCCATGCGATGAGGTGTCCCGGGGTTTTCACGCAACCAAGCCGTGAAATATGCGAGACCACTGCATCATGTTGTATAGAGAGATGGACCCAAATTCTCCACGTTGGCCGTGCGTTGAGAAATAGGGCACAGCCATGCGATGAGGTGTCCCGTGCTTTTCACGCAACCAAGCCGTGAAATATGCGAGACCAATGCATAATGTAGTATAGAGCACCTAATTCTCCACGGTGACGGGGCGTGGAGAAATGGGGCACAGCCATGCGATGAGGTGTCCCGGGCTTTTCACGCAACCAAGCCGTGAAATATGCGAGACCACTGCATCATGTTGTATAGAGAGATGGACCCTAATTCTCCACGGGAGCCGTGCGTTGGGAAATAGGGCACAGCCATGCGTTGAGGTGTCCCGGGCTTTTCAAGCAACCAAGCCGTGAAATATGCGAGACCAATGCATCATGTATTATAGAGAACATAATTCTCCACGGTGACGGAGCGTGGAGAAAGAGGGCACAGCCATGCGATGAGGTGTCCCTGGCTTTTCACGCAACCAAGCCGTGAAATATGCGAGACCAATGCATCATGTAGTGTAGAGAACCTAATTCTCCACGGTGACCGGGCGTGGAGAAATAGGGCACAGCCATGCGATGAGGTGTCCCGGGCTTTTCACGCAACCAAGCCGTGAAATATGCGAGACCACTGCATCATGTTGTATAGAGAGATGGACCCAAATTCTCCACGTTGGCCGTGCGTTGAGAAATAGGGCACAGCCATGCGATGAGGTGTCCCAGGCTTTTCACGCAACCAAGCCGTGAAATATGCGAGACCAATGCATCATGTAGTATAGAGAACCTAATTCTCCACGGTGACGGGGCGTGGAGAAATAGGCCACATCCATGCGATGAGTAGTCCCGGGCTTTTCACGCGACCAAGCCGTGAAATATGCGAGACCGATGCATCATGTAGTATAGAGAACCTAATTCTCCACGGAGACCGGGCGTGGAGAAATGGGGCACAGCCATGCGATGAGGTGTCCCGGGCTTTTCACGCAACCAAGCCGTGAAATATGCGAGATCAGTGCATCATGTTGTATAGAGAGATGGACCCTAATTCTCAACGGTGGCCGTGCGTTGAGAAATAGGGCACAGCCATGCGATGAGGTGTCCCGGGCTTTTCACGCAACCAAGCCGTGAAATATGCGAGACCAATGCATCATGTAGTATAGAGATGACCCTAATTCTCCACGGTGGCCGTGCGTTGAGAAATAGGGCACAGCCATGCGATGAGGTGTCCCGGGCTTTTCACGCAACCAAGCCGTGAAATATGCGAGACCAATGCATCATGTAGTATAGAGAACCTAATTCTCCTCGGTGACGGGGCGTGGCGAAATGGGGCACAGCCATGCGATGAGGTGTCCCGGGCTTTTCACGCAACCAAGCCGTGAAATATGCGAGACCACTGCATCATGTTGTATAGAGAGATGGACCCTAATTCTCCACGGTAGCCGTGCGTTGGGAAACAGGGCACAGCCATGCGTTGAGGTGTCCCGGGCTTTTCAAGCAACCAAGCCGTGAAATATGCGAGACCAATGCATCATGTAGTATAGAGAACATAATTCTCCACGGTGACGGAGCGTGGAGAAAGAGGGCACAGCCATGCGATGAGGTGTCCCTGGCTTTTCACGCAACCAAGCCGTGAAATATGCAAGACCAATGCATCATGTAGTGTAGAGAACCTAATTCTCCACGGTGACCGGGCGTGGAGAAATAGGGCACAGCCATGCGATGAGGTGTCCCGGGCGTTTCACGCAACCAAGCCGTGAAATATGCGAGACCACTGCATCATGTTGTATAGAGAGATGGACCCAAATTCTCCACGTTGGCCGTGCGTTGAGAAATAGGGCACAGCCATGCGATGAGGTGTCCCAGGCTTTTCACGCAACCAAGCCGTGAAATATGCGAGACCAATGCATCATGTAGTATAGAGAACCTAATTCTCCACGGTGACGGGGCGTGGAGAAATAGGCCACATCCATGCGATGAGTAGTCCCGGGCTTTTCACGCGACCAAGCCGTGAAATATGCGAGACCAATGCATCATGTAGTATAGAGAACCTAATTCTCCACGGAGACCGGGCGTGGAGAAATGGGGCACAGCCATGCGATGAGGTTTCCCGGGCTTTTCACGCAACCAAGCCGTGAAATATGCGAGATCAGTGCATCATGTTGTATAGAGAGATGGACCCTAATTCTCAACGGTGGCCGTGCGTTGAGAAATAGGGCACAGCCATGCGATGAGGTGTCCCGGGCTTTTCACGCAACCAAGCCGTGAAATATGCGAGACCAATGCATCATGTAGTATAGAGATGGACCCTAATTCTCCACGGTGGCCGTGCGTTGAGAAATAGGGCACAGCCATGCGATGAGGTGTCCCGGGCTTTTCACGCAACCAAGCCGTGAAATATGCGAGACCAATGCATCATGTAGTATAGAGAACCTAATTCTCCACGGTGACCGGGCGTGGAGAAATAGGGCACAGCCATGCGATGAGGTGTCCCGGGCTTTTCACGCAACCAAGCCGTGAAATATGCGAGACCAATGCATCATGTTGTATAGAGAGATGGACCCTAATTCTCCATGGTGGCCGTGCGTTGAGAAATAGGGCACAGCCATGCGATGAGGTGTCCCGGGCTTTTCACGCAACCAAGCCGTGTAATATGCGAGACCAATGCATCATGTAGTATAGAGAGATGGACCCTAATTCTCCACGGTGGCCGTGCGTTGAGAAATAAGGCACAGCCATGCGATGAGGTGTCCCGGGCTTTTCACGCAACCAAGCCGTGAAATATGCGAGACCAATGCATCATGAAGTATAGAGAACATAATTCTCCACGGTGACGGAGAGTGGAGAAAGAGGGCACAGCCATGCGATGAGGTGTCTCTGGCTTTTCACGCAACCAAGCCGTGAAAAATGCGAGACCAATGCATTATGTAGTATAGAGAACCTAATTCTCCACGGTGACCGGGCGTGGAGAAATAGGGCACAGCCATGCGATGAGGTGTCCCGGGCTTTTCACGCAACCAAGCCGTGAAATATGCGAGACCAATGCATCATGTTGTATAGAGAGATGGCCCTAATTCTCCACGGTGGCCGTGCGTTGAGAAATAGGGCACAGCCATGCGATGAGGTGTCCCGGGCTTTTCACGCAACCAAGCCGTTAAATATGCAAGACCAATGCATCATGTAGTATAGAGAACCTAATTCTCCACGGTGACCGGGTGTGGAGAAATAGGGCACAGCCATGCGATGAGGTGTCCCGGGCTTTTCACGCAACCAAGTCGTGAAATATGCGAGACCAATGCATCATGTAGTATAGAGAACCTAATTCTCCACGGTGACGGGGCGTGGAGAAATAGAGCACAGCCATGCGATGAGGTGTCCCGGGCTTTTCACGCAACCAAGCCGTGAAATATGCGAGACCAATGCATCATGTAGTATAGAGATGGACCCTAATTCTCCACGGTGGCCGTGCGTTGAGAAATAGGGCACAGCCATGCGATGAGGTGTCCCGGGCTTTTCACGCAACCAAGCCGTGAAATATGCGAGACCAATGCATCATGTAGTATAGAGAACCTAATTCTCCACGGAGACCGGGCGTGGAGAAATGGGGCACAGCCATGCGATGAGGTGTCCCGGGCTTTTCACGCAACCAAGCCGTGAAATATGCGAGATCAGTGCATCATGTTGTATAGAGAGATGGACCCTAATTCTCAACGGTGGCCGTGCGTTGAGAAATAGGGCACAGCCATGCGATGAGGTGTCCCGGGCTATTCACGCAACCAAGCCGTGAAATATGCGAGACCAATGCATCATGTAGTATAGAGATGGACCCTAATTCTCCACGGTGGCCGTGCGTTGAGAAATAGGGCACAGCCATGCGATGAGGTGTCCCGGGCTTTTCACGCAACCAAGCCGTGAAATATGCGAGACCAATGCATCATGTAGTATAGAGAACCTAATTCTCCACGGTGACCGGGCGTGGAGAAATAGGGCACAGCCATGCGATGAGGTGTCCCGGGCTTTTCACGCAACCAAGCCGTGAAATATGCGAGACCAATGCATCATGTAGTATAGAGAACATAATTCTCCACGGTGACGGAGAGTGGAGAAAGAGGGCACAGCCATGCGATGAGGTGTCCCTGGCTTTTCACGCAACCAAGCCGTGAAAAATGCGAGACCAATGCATCATGTAGTATAGAGAACCTAATTCTCCACGGTGACCGGGCGTGGAGAAATAGGGCACAGCCATGCGATGAGGTGTCCCGGGCTTTTCACGCAACCAAGCCGTGAAATATGCGAGACCATTGCATCATGTTGTATAGAGAGATGGCCCTAATTCTCCACGGTGGCCGTGCGTTGAGAAATAGGGCACAGCCATGCGATGAGGTGTCCCGGGCTTTTCACGCAACCAAGCCGTGAAATATGCGAGACCAATGCATCATGTAGTATAGAGATGGACCCTAATTCTCCACGGTGGCCGTGCGTTGAGAAATAGGGCATAGCCATGCGATGAGGTGTCCCTGGCTTTTCACGCAACCAAGCCGTGAAATATGCGAGACCAATGCATCATGTAGTATAGAGAACCTAATTCTCCACGGTGAACGGGCGTGGAGAAATAGGGCACAGCCATCCGATGAGGCTTCCCGGGCTTTTCACGCAACCAAGCCGTGAAATATGCGAGACCAATGCATCATGTTGTATAGAGAGATGGACCCTAATTCTCCATGGTGGCCGTGCGTTGAGAAATTGGGCAAAGCCATGCGATGAGGTGTCCCGGGCTTTTCACGCAACCAAGCCGTGTAATATGCGAGACCAATGCATCATGTAGTATAGAGAGATGGACCCTAATTCTCCACGGTGGCCGTGCGTTGAGAAATAAGGCACAGCCATGCGATGAGGTGTCCCTGGCTTTTCACGCAACCAAGCCGTGAAATATGCGAGACCAATGCATCATGTAGTATAGAGAACCTAATTCTCCACGGTGACGGGGCGTGGAGAAATAGAGCATAGCCATGCGATGAGGTGTCCCGGGGTTTTCACGCAACCAAGCCGTGAAATATGCGAGACCACTGCATCATGTTGTATAGAGAGATGGACCCAAATTCTCCACGTTGGCCGTGCGTTGAGAAATAGGGCACAGCCATGCGATGAGGTGTCCCGGGCTTTTCACGCAACCAAGCCGTGAAATATGCGAGACCAATGCATAATGTAGTATAGAGCACCTAATTCTCCACGGTGACGGGGCGTGGAGAAATGGGGCACAGCCATGCGATGAGGTGTCCCGGGCTTTTCACGCAACCAAGCCGTGAAATATGCGAGACCACTGCATCATGTTGTATAGAGAGATGGACCCTAATTCTCCACGGTAGCCGTGCGTTGGGAAATAGGGCACAGCCATGCGTTGAGGTGTCCCGGGCTTTTCAAGCAACCAAGCCGTGAAATATGCGAGACCAATGCATCATGTATTATAGAGAACATAATTCTCCACGGTGACGGAGCGTGGAGAAAGAGGGCACAGCCATGCGATGAGGTGTCCCTGGCTTTTCACGCAACCAAGCCGTGAAATATGCGAGACCAATGCATCATGTAGTGTAGAGAACCTAATTCTCCACGGTGACCGGGCGTGGAGAAATAGGGCACAGCCATGCGATGAGGTGTCCCGGGCTTTTCACGCAACCAAGCCGTGAAATATGCGAGACCACTGCATCATGTTGTATAGAGAGATGGACCCAAATTCTCCACGTTGGCCGTGCGTTGAGAAATAGGGCACAGCCATGCGATGAGGTGTCCCAGGCTTTTCACGCAACCAAGCCGTGAAATATGCGAGACCAATGCATCATGTAGTATAGAGAACCTAATTCTCCACGGTGACGGGGCGTGGAGAAATAGGCCACATCCATGCGATGAGTAGTCCCGGGCTTTTCACGCGACCAAGCCGTGAAATATGCGAGACCGATGCATCATGTAGTATAGAGAACCTAATTCTCCACGGAGACCGGGCGTGGAGAAATGGGGCACAGCCATGCGATGAGGTGTCCCGGGCTTTTCACGCAACCAAGCCGTGAAATATGCGAGACCAAAGCATCATGTTGTATAGAGAGATGGACCCTAATTCTCAACGGTGGCCGTGCGTTGAGAAATAGGGCACAGCCATGCGATGAGGTGTCCCGGGCTTTTCACGCAACCAAGCCGTGAAATATGCGAGACCAATGCATCATGTAGTATAGAGATGGACCCTAATTCTCCACGGTGGCCGTGCGTTGAGAAATAGGGCACAGCCATGCGATGAGGTGTCCCGGGCTTTTCACGCAACCAAGCCGTGAAATATGCGAGACCAATGCATCATGTAGTATAGAGAACCTAATTCTCCTCGGTGACGGGGCGTGGCGAAATGGGGCACAGCCATGCGATGAGGTGTCCCGGGCTTTTCACGCAACCAAGCCGTGAAATATGCGAGACCACTGCATCATGTTGTATAGAGAGATGGACCCTAATTCTCCACGGTAGCCGTGCGTTGGGAAACAGGGCACAGCCATGCGTTGAGGTGTCCCGGGCTTTTCAAGCAACCAAGCCGTGAAATATGCGAGACCAATGCATCATGTAGTATAGAGAACATAATTCTCCACGGTGACGGAGCGTGGAGAAAGAGGGCACAGCCATGCGATGAGGTGTCCCTGGCTTTTCACGCAACCAAGCCGTGAAATATGCAAGACCAATGCATCATGTAGTGTAGAGAACCTAATTCTCCACGGTGACCGGGCGTGGAGAAATAGGGCACAGCCATGCGATGAGGTGTCCCGGGCGTTTCACGCAACCAAGCCGTGAAATATGCGAGACCACTGCATCATGTTGTATAGAGAGATGGACCCAAATTCTCCACGTTGGCCGTGCGTTGAGAAATAGGGCACAGCCATGCGATGAGGTGTCCCAGGCTTTTCACGCAACCAAGCCGTGAAATATGCGAGACCAATGCATCATGTAGTATAGAGAACCTAATTCTCCACGGTGACGGGGCGTGGAGAAATAGGCCACATCCATGCGATGAGTAGTCCCGGGCTTTTCACGCGACCAAGCCGTGAAATATGCGAGACCAATGCATCATGTAGTATAGAGAACCTAATTCTCCACGGAGACCGGGCGTGGAGAAATGGGGCACAGCCATGCGATGAGGTTTCCCGGGCTTTTCACGCAACCAAGCCGTGAAATATGCGAGATCAGTGCATCATGTTGTATAGAGAGATGGACCCTAATTCTCAACGGTGGCCGTGCGTTGAGAAATAGGGCACAGCCATGCGATGAGGTGTCCCGGGCTTTTCACGCAACCAAGCCGTGAAATATGCGAGACCAATGCATCATGTAGTATAGAGATGGACCCTAATTCTCCACGGTGGCCGTGCGTTGAGAAATAGGGCACAGCCATGCGATGAGGTGTCCCGGGCTTTTCACGCAACCAAGCCGTGAAATATGCGAGACCAATGCATCATGTAGTATAGAGAACCTAATTCTCCACGGTGACCGGGCGTGGAGAAATAGGGCACAGCCATGCGATGAGGTGTCCCGGGCTTTTCACGCAACCAAGCCGTGAAATATGCGAGACCAATGCATCATGTTGTATAGAGAGATGGACCCTAATTCTCCATGGTGGCCGTGCGTTGAGAAATAGGGCACAGCCATGCGATGAGGTGTCCCGGGCTTTTCACGCAACCAAGCCGTGTAATATGCGAGACCAATGCATCATGTAGTATAGAGAGATGGACCCTAATTCTCCACGGTGGCCGTGCGTTGAGAAATAAGGCACAGCCATGCGATGAGGTGTCCCGGGCTTTTCACGCAACCAAGCCGTGAAATATGCGAGACCAATGCATCATGAAGTATAGAGAACATAATTCTCCACGGTGACGGAGAGTGGAGAAAGAGGGCACAGCCATGCGATGAGGTGTCTCTGGCTTTTCACGCAACCAAGCCGTGAAAAATGCGAGACCAATGCATTATGTAGTATAGAGAACCTAATTCTCCACGGTGACCGGGCGTGGAGAAATAGGGCACAGCCATGCGATGAGGTGTCCCGGGCTTTTCACGCAACCATACCGTGAAATATGCGAGACCAATGCATCATGTTGTATAGAGAGATGGCCCTAATTCTCCACGGTGGCCGTGCGTTGAGAAATAGGGCACAGCCATGCGATGAGGTGTCCCGGGCTTTTCACGCAACCAAGCCGTTAAATATGCAAGACCAATGCATCATGTAGTATAGAGAACCTAATTCTCCACGGTGACCGGGTGTGGAGAAATAGGGCACAGCCATGCGATGAGGTGTCCCGGGCTTTTCACGCAACCAAGTCGTGAAATATGCGAGACCAATGCATCATGTAGTATAGAGAACCTAATTCTCCACGGTGACGGGGCGTGGAGAAATAGAGCACAGCCATGCGATGAGGTGTCCCGGGCTTTTCACGCAACCAAGCCGTGAAATATGCGAGACCAATGCATCATGTAGTATAGAGATGGACCCTAATTCTCCACGGTGGCCGTGCGTTGAGAAATAGGGCACAGCCATGCGATGAGGTGTCCCGGGCTTTTCACGCAACCAAGCCGTGAAATATGCGAGACCAATGCATCATGTAGTATAGAGAACCTAATTCTCCACGGAGACCGGGCGTGGAGAAATGGGGCACAGCCATGCGATGAGGTGTCCCGGGCTTTTCACGCAACCAAGCCGTGAAATATGCGAGATCAGTGCATCATGTTGTATAGAGAGATGGACCCTAATTCTCAACGGTGGCCGTGCGTTGAGAAATAGGGCACAGCCATGCGATGAGGTGTCCCGGGCTATTCACGCAACCAAGCCGTGAAATATGCGAGACCAATGCATCATGTAGTATAGAGATGGACCCTAATTCTCCACGGTGGCCGTGCGTTGAGAAATAGGGCACAGCCATGCGATGAGGTGTCCCGGGCTTTTCACGCAACCAAGCCGTGAAATATGCGAGACCAATGCATCATGTAGTATAGAGAACCTAATTCTCCACGGTGACCGGGCGTGGAGAAATAGGGCACAGCCATGCGATGAGGTGTCCCGGGCTTTTCACGCAACCAAGCCGTGAAATATGCGAGACCAATGCATCATGTAGTATAGAGAACATAATTCTCCACGGTGACGGAGAGTGGAGAAAGAGGGCACAGCCATGCGATGAGGTGTCCCTGGCTTTTCACGCAACCAAGCCGTGAAAAATGCGAGACCAATGCATCATGTAGTATAGAGAACCTAATTCTCCACGGTGACCGGGCGTGGAGAAATAGGGCACAGCCATGCGATGAGGTGTCCCGGGCTTTTCACGCAACCAAGCCGTGAAATATGCGAGACCAATGCATCATGTTGTATAGAGAGATGGCCCTAATTCTCCACGGTGACCGTGCGTTGAGAAATAGGGCACAGCCATGCGATGAGGTGTCCCGGGCTTTTCACGCGACCAAGCCGTGAAATATGCGAGACCAATGCATCATGTAGTATAGAGATGGACCCTAATTCTCCACGGTGGCCGTGCGTTGAGAAATAGGGCATAGCCATGCGATGAGGTGTCCCTGGCTTTTCACGCAACCAAGCCGTGAAATATGCGAGACCAATGCATCATGTAGTATAGAGAACCTAATTCTCCACGGTGACCGGGCGTGGAGAAATAGGGCACAGCCATCCGATGAGGCTTCCCGGGCTTTTTACGCAACCAAGCCGTGAAATATGCAAGACCAATGCATCATGTTGTATAGAGAGATGGACCCTAATTCTCCATGGTGGCCGTGCGTTGAGAAATTGGGCAAAGCCATGCGATGAGGTGTCCCGGGCTTTTCACGCAACCAAGCCGTGTAATATGCGAGACCAATGCATCATGTAGTATAGAGAGATGGACCCTAATTCTCCACGGTGGCCGTGCGTTGAGAAATAAGGCACAGCCATGCGATGAGGTGTCCCTGGCTTTTCACGCAACCAAGCCGTGAAATATGCGAGACCAATGCATCATGTAGTGTAGAGAACCTAATTCTCCACGGTGACCGGGCGTGGAGAAATAGGGCACAGCCATGCGATGAGGTGTCGCGGGCTTTTCACGCAACCAAGCCGTGAAATATGCGAGACCACTGCATCATGTTGTATAGAGAGTTGGACCCAAATTCTCCACGTTGGCCGTGCGTTGAGAAATAGGGCACAGCCATGCGATGAGGTGTCCCAGGCTTTTCACGCAACCAAGCCGTGAAATATGCGAGACCAATGCATCATGTAGTATAGAGAACCTAATTCTCCACGGTGACGGGGCGTGGAGAAATAGGCCACATCCATGCGATGAGGTGTCCGGGGCTTTTCACGCAACCAAACCGTGAAATATGCGAGACCAATGCATCATGTAGTATAGAGAACCTAATTCTCCACGGTGAACGTGCGTGGAGAAATAGGGCACAGCCATGCGATGAGGTGTCCCGGGCTCTTCACGGCAAGCAAGCCGCGAAATATGCGAGACCAATGCATCATGTAGTATGAAGAGATGGACCCTAATTCTTCACGGTGATCGGGCGTGTAGAAATAGGGCACAGCCATGCGATGAGGTGTACCGGGCTTTTCACGCAACCAAGCCGTGAAATATGCGAGACCAAAGCATCATGTTGTATAGAGAGATGGACCCTAATTCTCCACGGTGACCGTGCGTTGAGAAATAGGGCACGGCCATGCGATGAGGTGTCCCGGACTTTTCACGCAACCAAGCCGTGAAATATGCGAGACCAATGCATCATCTAGTATAGAGAACCTAATTCTCCACGGTGAACGTGCGTGGAGAAATAGGGCACAGCCATGCGATGAGGTGTCCCGGGCTTTTCACGCAAGCAAGCCGTGAAATATGCGAGACCAATACATCATGTTGTATAGAGAGATGGACCCTAATTCTCAACGGTGGCCGTGCGTTGAGAAATAGAGCACAGCCATGCGATGAGGTGTCCCGGGCTTTTCACGCAACCAAGCCGTGAAATATGCGAGACCACTGCATCATGTTGTATAGAGAGATGGACCCAAATTCTCCACGTTGGCCGTGCGTTGAGAAATAGGGCACAGCCATGCGATGAGGTGTCCCAGGCTTTTCACGCAACCAAGCCGTGAAATATGCGAGACCAATGCATCATGTAGTATAGAGAACCTAATTCTCCACGGTGACGGGGCGTGGAGAAATAGGCCACATCCATGCGATGAGGTGTCCGGGGCTTTTCACGCAACCAAACCGTGAAATATGCGAGACCAATGCATCATGTAGTATAGAGAACCTAATTCTCCACGGTGAACGTGCGTGGAGAAATAGGGCACAGCCATGCGATGAGGTGTCCCGGGCTCTTCACGGCAAGCAAGCCGCGAAATATGCGAGACCAATGCATCATGTAGTATGAAGAGATGGACCCTAATTCTTCACGGTGATCGGGCGTGTAGAAATAGGGCACAGCCATGCGATGAGGTGTACCGGGCTTTTCACGCAACCAAGCCGTGAAATATGCGAGACCAAAGCATCTTGTTGTATAGAGAGATGGACCCTAATTCTCCACGGTGGCCGTGCGTTGAGAAATAGGGCACGGCCATGCGATGAGGTGTCCCGGACTTTTCACGCAAGCAAGCCGTGAAATATGCGAGACCAATACATCATGTTGTATAGAGAGATGGACCCTAATTTTCCACGGTGGCCGTGCGTTGAGAAATAGAGCACAGCCATGCGATGAGGTGTCCCGGGGTTTTCACGCAACCAAGCCGTGAAATATGCGAGACCAATGCATCATGTAGTATAGAGAACCTAATTCTCCACGGTGACGGGGCGTGGAGAAATAGGGCACAGCCATGCGATGAGGTGTCCCGGGCTTTTCACGCAACCAAGCCGTGAAATATGCGAGACCAGTGCATCATGTAGTATAGAGAACCTAATTCTCCACGGTGACCGGGCGTGGAGAAATAGGGCACAGCCATGCGATGAGGTGTCCCGGGCTTTTCACGCAACCAAGCCGTGAAATATGCGAGACCAATGCATCATGTAGTATAGAGAACCTAATTCTCCACGGTGACGGGGCGTGGAGAAATAGAGCATAGCCATGCGATGAGGTGTCCCGGGGTTTTCACGCAACCAAGCCGTGAAATATGCGAGACCACTGCATCATGTTGTATAGAGAGATGGACCCAAATTCTCCACGTTGGCCGTGCGTTGAGAAATAGGGCACAGCCATGCGATGAGGTGTCCCGGGCTTTTCACGCAACCAAGCCGTGAAATATGCGAGACCAATGCATAATGTAGTATAGAGCACCTAATTCTCCACGGTGACGGGGCGTGGAGAAATGGGGCACAGCCATGCGATGAGGTGTCCCGGGCTTTTCACGCAACCAAGCCGTGAAATATGCGAGACCACTGCATCATGTTGTATAGAGAGATGGACCCTAATTCTCCACGGTAGCCGTGCGTTGGGAAATAGGGCACAGCCATGCGTTGAGGTGTCCCGGGCTTTTCAAGCAACCAAGCCGTGAAATATGCGAGACCAATGCATCATGTATTATAGAGAACATAATTCTCCACGGTGACGGAGCGTGGAGAAAGAGGGCACAGCCATGCGATGAGGTGTCCCTGGCTTTTCACGCAACCAAGCCGTGAAATATGCGAGACCAATGCATCATGTAGTGTAGAGAACCTAATTCTCCACGGTGACCGGGCGTGGAGAAATAGGGCACAGCCATGCGATGAGGTGTCCCGGGCTTTTCACGCAACCAAGCCGTGAAATATGCGAGACCACTGCATCATGTTGTATAGAGAGATGGACCCAAATTCTCCACGTTGGCCGTGCGTTGAGAAATAGGGCACAGCCATGCGATGAGGTGTCCCAGGCTTTTCACGCAACCAAGCCGTGAAATATGCGAGACCAATGCATCATGTAGTATAGAGAACCTAATTCTCCACGGTGACGGGGCGTGGAGAAATAGGCCACATCCATGCGATGAGTAGTCCCGGGCTTTTCACGCGACCAAGCCGTGAAATATGCGAGACCAATGCATCATGTAGTATAGAGAACCTAATTCTCCACGGTGACCGGGCGTGGAGAAATGGGGCACAGCCATGCGATGAGGTGTCCCGGGCTTTTCACGCAACCAAGCCGTGAAATATGCGAGATCAGTGCATCATGTTGCATAGAGAGATGGACCCTAATTCTCAACGGTGGCCGTGCGTTGAGAAATAGGGCACAGCCATGCGATGAGGTGTCCCGGGCTTTTCACGCAACCAAGCCGTGAAATATGCGAGACCAATGCATCATGTAGTATAGAGATGGACCCTAATTCTCCACGGTGGCCGTGCGTTGAGAAATAGGGCACAGCCATGCGATGAGGTGTCCCGGGCTTTTCACGCAACCAAGCCGTGAAATATGCGAGACCAATGCATCATGTAGTATAGAGAACCTAATTCTCCTCGGTGACGGGGCGTGGAGAAATGGGGCACAGCCATGCGATGAGGTGTCCCGGGCTTTTCACGCAACCAAGCCGTGAAATATGCGAGACCACTGCATCATGTTGTATAGAGAGATGGACCCTAATTCTCCACGGTAGCCGTGCGTTGGGAAACAGGGCACAGCCATGCGTTGAGGTGTCCCGGGCTTTTCAAGCAACCAAGCCGTGAAATATGCGAGACCAATGCATCATGTAGTATAGAGAACATAATTCTCCACGGTGACGGAGCGTGGAGAAAGAGGGCACAGCCATGCGATGAGGTGTCCCGGGCTTTTCACGCAACCAAGCCGTGAAATATGCAAGACCAATGCATCATGTAGTGTAGAGAACCTAATTCTCCACGGTGGCCGGGCGTGGAGAAATAGGGCACAGCCATGCGATGAGGTGTACCGGGCGTTTCACGCAACCAAGCCGTGAAATATGCGAGACCACTGCATCATGTTGTATAGAGAGATGGACCCAAATTCTCCACGTTGGCCGTGCGTTGAGAAATAGGGCACAGCCATGCGATGAGGTGTCCCAGGCTTTTCACGCAACCAAGCCGTGAAATATGCGAGACCAATGCATCATGTAGTATAGAGAACCTAATTCTCCACGGTGACGGGGCGTGGAGAAATAGGCCACATCCATGCGATGAGTAGTCCCGGGCTTTTCACGCGACCAAGCCGTGAAATATGCGAGACCAATGCATCATGTAGTATAGAGAACCTAATTCTCCACGGAGACCGGGCGTGGAGAAATGGGGCACAGCCATGCGATGAGGTTTCCCGGGCTTTTCACGCAACCAAGCCGTGAAATATGCGAGATCAGTGCATCATGTTGTATAGAGAGATGGACCCTAATTCTCAACGGTGGCCGTGCGTTGAGAAATAGGGCACAGCCATGCGATGAGGTGTCCCGGGCTTTTCACGCAACCAAGCCGTGAAATATGCGAGACCAATGCATCATGTAGTATAGAGATGGACCCTAATTCTCCACGGTGGCCGTGCGTTGAGAAATAGGGCACAGCCATGCGATGAGGTGTCCCGGGCTTTTCACGCAACCAAGCCGTGAAATATGCGAGACCAATGCATCATGTAGTATAGAGAACCTAATTCTCCACGGTGACCGGGCGTGGAGAAATAGGGCACAGCCATGCGATGAGGTGTCCCGGGCTTTTCACGCAACCAAGCCGTGAAATATGCGAGACCAATGCATCATGTTGTATAGAGAGATGGACCCTAATTCTCCATGGTGGCCGTGCGTTGAGAAATAGGGCACAGCCATGCGATGAGGTGTCCCGGGCTTTTCACGCAACCAAGCCGTGTAATATGCGAGACCAATGCATCATGTAGTATAGAGAGATGGACCCTAATTCTCCACGGTGGCCGTGCGTTGAGAAATAAGGCACAGCCATGCGATGAGGTGTCCCGGGCTTTTCACGCAACCAAGCCGTGAAATATGCGAGACCAATGCATCATGAAGTATAGAGAACATAATTCTCCACGGTGACGGAGAGTGGAGAAAGAGGGCACAGCCATGCGATGAGGTGTCTCTGGCTTTTCACGCAACCAAGCCGTGAAAAATGCGAGACCAATGCATTATGTAGTATAGAGAACCTAATTCTCCACGGTGACCGGGCGTGGAGAATTAGGGCACAGCCATGCGATGAGGTGTCCCGGGCTTTTCACGCAACCAAGCCGTGAAATATGCGAGACCAATGCATCATGTTGTATAGAGAGATGGCCCTAATTCTCCACGGTGGCCGTGCGTTGAGAAATAGGGCACAGCCATGCGATGAGGTGTCCCGGCTTTTCACGCAACCAAGCCGTTAAATATGCAAGACCAATGCATCATGTAGTATAGAGAACCTAATTCTCCACGGTGACCGGGTGTGGAGAAATAGGGCACAGCCATGCGATGAGGTGTCCCGGGCTTTTCACGCAACCAAGTCGTGAAATATGCGAGACCAATGCATCATGTAGTATAGAGAACCTAATTCTCCACGGTGACGGGGCGTGGAGAAATAGAGCACAGCCATGCGATGAGGTGTCCCGGGCTTTTCACGCAACCAAGCCGTGAAATATGCGAGACCAATGCATCATGTAGTATAGAGATGGACCCTAATTCTCCACGGTGGCCGTGCGTTGAGAAATAGGGCACAGCCATGCGATGAGGTGTCCCGGGCTTTTCACGCAACCAAGCCGTGAAATATGCGAGACCAATGCATCATGTAGTATAGAGAACCTAATTCTCCACGGTGACCGGGCGTGGAGAAATAGGGCACAGCCATGCGATGAGGTGTCCCGGGCTTTTCACGCAACCAAGCCGTGAAATATGCGAGACCAATGCATCATGTTGTATAGAGAGATGGACCCTAATTCTCCATGGTGGCCGTGCGTTGAGAAATAGGGCACAGCCATGCGATGAGGTGTCCCGGGCTTTTCACGCAACCAAGCCGTGTAATATGCGAGACCAATGCATCATGTAGTATAGAGTAATGGACCCTAATTCTCCACGGTGGCCGTGCGTTGAGAAATAAGGCACAGCCATGCGATGAGGTGTCCCGGGCTTTTCACGCAACCAAGCCGTGAAATATGCGAGACCAATGCATCATGTAGTATAGAGAACATAATTCTCCACCGTGACGGAGCGTGGAGAAAGAGGGCACAGCCATGCGATGAGGTGTCCCTGGCTTTTCACGCAACCAAGCCGTGAAAAATGCGAGACCAATGCATCATGTAGTATAGAGAACCTAATTCTCCACGGTGACCGGGCGTGCAGAAATAGGGCACAGCCATGCGATGAGGTGTCCCGGGCTTTTCACGCAACCAAGCCGTGAAATATGCGAGACCAATGCATCATGTTGTATAGAGAGATGGCCCTAATTCTCCACGGTGGCCGTGCGTTGAGAAATAGGGCACAGCCATGCGATGAGGTGTCCCGGGCTTTTCACGCAACCAAGCCGTGAAATATGCGAGACCAATGCATCATGTAGTACAGAGAACCTAATTCTTCACGGTGACGGGGCGTGGAGAAATAGGGCACAGCCATGCGATGAGGTGTCCCGGGCTTTTCACGCAACCAAGCCGTGTAATATGCGAAACCAATGCATCATGTAGTATATAGAGATGGACCCTAATTCTCCACGGTGGCCGTGCGTTGAGAAATAAGGCACAGCCATGCGATGAGGTGTCCCGGGCTTTTCACGCAACCAAGCCGTGAAATATGCGAGACCAATGCATCATGTAGTATAGAGAACCTAATTCTCCACGGTGACCGGGTGTGGAGAAATAGGGCACAGCCATGCGATGAGGTGTCCCGGGCTTTTCACGCAACCAAGCCGTGAAATATGCGAGACCAATGCATCATGTAGTATAGAGAACCTAATTCTCCACGGTGACGGGGCGTGGAGAAATAGGGCACAGCCATGCGTTGAGGTGTCCCGGGCTTTTCACGCAACCAAGCCGTGTAATATGCGAGACCAGTGCATCATGTAGTATAGAGAACCTAATTCTCCACGGTAGCCGTGCGTTGGGAAACAGGGCACAGCCATGCGTTGAGGTGTCCCGGGCTTTTCAAGCAACCAAGCCGTGAAATATGCGAGACCAATGCATCATGTAGTATAGAGAACATAATTCTCCACGGTGACGGAGCGTGGAGAAAGAGGGCACAGCCATGCGATGAGGTGTCCCTGGCTTTTCACGCAACCAAGCCGTGAAATATGCAAGACCAATGCATCATGTAGTGTAGAGAACCTAATTCTCCACGGTGACCGGGCGTGGAGAAATAGGGCACAGCCATGCGATGAGGTGTCCCGGGCGTTTCACGCAACCAAGCCGTGAAATATGCGAGACCACTGCATCATGTTGTATAGAGAGATGGACCCAAATTCTCCACGTTGGCCGTGCGTTGAGAAATAGGGCACAGCCATGCGATGTGGTGTCCCAGGCTTTTCACGCAACCAAGCCGTGAAATATGCGAGACCAATGCATCATGTAGTATAGAGAACCTAATTCTCCACGGTGACGGGGCGTGGAGAAATAGGCCACATCCATGCGATGAGTAGTCCCGGGCTTTTCACGCGACCAAGCCGTGAAATATGCGAGACCAATGCATCATGTAGTATAGAGAACCTAATTCTCCACGGAGACCGGGCGTGGAGAAATGGGGCACAGCCATGCGATGAGGTTTCCCGGGCTTTTCACGCAACCAAGCCGTGAAATATGCGAGATCAGTGCATCATGTTGTATAGAGAGATGGACCCTAATTCTCAACGGTGGCCGTGCGTTGAGAAATAGGGCACAGCCATGCGATGAGGTGTCCCGGGCTTTTCACGCAACCAAGCCGTGAAATATGCGAGACCAATGCATCATGTAGTATAGAGATGGACCCTAATTCTCCACGGTGGCCGTGCGTTGAGAAATAGGGCACAGCCATGCGATGAGGTGTCCCGGGCTTTTCACGCAACCAAGCCGTGAAATATGCGAGACCAATGCATCATGTAGTATAGAGAACCTAATTCTCCACGGTGACCGGGCGTGGAGAAATAGGGCACAGCCATGCGATGAGGTGTCCCGGGCTTTTCACGCAACCAAGCCGTGAAATATGCGAGACCAATGCATCATGTTGTATAGAGAGATGGACCCTAATTCTCCATGGTGGCCGTGCGTTGAGAAATAGGGCACAGCCATGCGATGAGGTGTCCCGGGTATTTCACGCAACCAAGCCGTGTAATATGCGAGACCAATGCATCATGTAGTATAGAGAGATGGACCCTAATTCTCCACGGTGGCCGTGCGTTGAGAAATAAGGCACAGCCATGCGATGAGGTGTCCCGGGCTTTTCACGCAACCAAGCCGTGAAATATGCGAGACCAATGCATCATGTAGTATAGAGAACATAATTCTCCACGGTGACGGAGAGTGGAGAAAGAGGGCACAGCCATGCGATGAGGTGTCTCTGGCTTTTCACGCAACCAAGCCGTGAAAAATGCGAGACCAATGCATTATGTAGTATAGAGAACCTAATTCTCCACGGTGACCGGGCGTGGAGAAATAGGGCACAGCCATGCGATGAGGTGTCCCGGGCTTTTCACGCAACCAAGCCGTGAAATATGCGAGACCAATGAATCATGTTGTATAGAGAGATGGCCCTAATTCTCCACGGTGGCCGTGCGTTGAGAAATAGGGCACAGCCATGCGATGAGGTGTCCCGGGCTTTTCACGCAACCAAGCCGTTAAATATGCGAGACCAATGCATCATGTAGTATAGAGAACCTAATTCTCCACGGTGACCGGGTGTGGAGAAATAGGGCACAGCCATGCGATGAGGTGTCCCGGGCTTTTCACGCAACCAAGTCGTGAAATATGCGAGACCAATGCATCATGTAGTATAGAGAACCTAATTCTCCACGGTGACGGGGCGTGGAGAAATAGAGCACAGCCATGCGATGAGGTGTCCCGGGCTTTTCACGCAACCAAGCCGTGAAATATGCGAGACCAATGCATCATGTAGTATAGAGATGGACCCTAATTCTCCACGGTGGCCGTGCGTTGAGAAATAGGGCACAGCCATGCGATGAGGTGTCCCGGGCTTTTCACGCAACCAAGCCGTGAAATATGCGAGACCAATGCATCATGTAGTATAGAGAACCTAATTCTCCACGGTGACCGGGCGTGGAGAAATAGGGCACAGCCATGCGATGAGGTGTCCCGGGCTTTTCACGCAACCAAGCCGTGAAATATGCGAGACCAATGCATCATGTAGTATAGAGAACCTAATTCTCCACGGTGACCGGGCGTGGAGAAATAGGGCACAGCCATGCGATGAGGTGTCCCGGGCTTTTCACACAACCAAGCCGTGAAATATGCGAGACCAATGCATCATGTTGTATAGAGAGATGGACCCTAATTCTCCATGGTGGCCGTACGTTGAGAAATAGGGCACAGCCATGCGATGAGGTGTCCCGGGCTTTTCACGCAACCAAGCCGTGTAATATGCGAGACCAATGCATCATGTAGTATAGAGAGATGGACCCTAATTCTCCACGGTGGCCGTGCGTTGAGAAATAAGGCACAGCCATGCGATGAGGTGTCCCGGGCTTTTCACGCAACCAAGCCGTGAAATATGCGAGACCAATGCATCATGTAGTATAGAGAACATAATTCTCCACCGTGACGGAGCGTGGAGAAAGAGGGCACAGCCATGCGATGAGGTGTCCCTGGCTTTTCACGCAACCAAGCCGTGAAAAATGCGAGACCAATGCATCATGTAGTATAGAGAACCTAATTCTCCACGGTGACCGGGCGTGCAGAAATAGGGCACAGCCATGCGATGAGGTGTCCCGGGCTTTTCACGCAACCAAGCCGTGAAATATGCGAGACCAATGCATCATGTTGTATAGAGAGATGGCCCTAATTCTCCACGGTGGCCGTGCGTTGAGAAATAGGGCACAGCCATGCGATGAGGTGTCCCGGGCTTTTCACGCAACCAAGCCGTGAAATATGCGAGACCAATGCATCATGTAGTACAGAGAACCTAATTCTTCACGGTGACGGGGCGTGGAGAAATAGGGCACAGCCATGCGATGAGGTGTCCCGGGCTTTTCACGCAACCAAGCCGTGTAATATGCGAAACCAATGCATCATGTAGTATATAGAGATGGACCCTAATTCTCCACGGTGGCCGTGCGTTGAGAAATAAGGCACAGCCATGCGATGAGGTGTCCCGGGCTTTTCACGCAACCAAGCCGTGAAATATGCGAGACCAATGCATCATGTAGTATAGAGAACCTAATTCTCCACGGTGACCGGGTGTGGAGAAATAGGGCACAGCCATGCGATGAGGTGTCCCGGGCTTTTCACGCAACCAAGCCGTGAAATATGCGAGACCAATGCATCATGTAGTATAGAGAACCTAATTCTCCACGGTGACGGGGCGTGGAGAAATAGGGCACAGCCATGCGATGAGGTGTCCCGGGCTTTTCACGCAACCAAGCCGTGAAATATGCGAGACCAGTGCATCATGTAGTATAGAGAACCTAATTCTCCACGGTGACCGGGCGTGGAGAAATAGGGCACAGCCATGCGATGAGGTGTCCCGGGCTTTTCACGCAACCAAGCCGTGAAATATGCGAGACCAATGCATCATGTAGTATAGAGAACCTAATTCTCCACGGTGACGGGGCCTGGAGAAATAGAGCATAGCCATGCGATGAGGTGTCCCGGGGTTTTCACGCAACCAAGCCGTGAAATATGCGAGACCAATGCATCATGTTGTATAGAGAGATGACCCTAATTCTCCACGGTGGCCGTGCGTTGAGAAATAGGGCACAGCCATGCGATGAGGTGTCCCGGGCTTTTCACGCAACCAAGCCGTTAAATATGCGAGACCAATGCATCATGTAGTACAGAGAACCTAATTCTTCACGGTGACGGGGCGTATAGAAATAGGGCACAGCCATGCGATGAGGTGTCCCGGGCTTTTCACGCAACCAAGCCGTGTAATATGCGAAACCAATGCATCATGTAGTATAGAGAGATGGACCCTAATTCTCCACGGTGGCCGTGCGTTGAGAAATAATGCACAGCCATGCGATGAGGTGTCCCATGCTTTTCACGCAACCAAGCCGTTAAATATGCGAGACCAATGCATCATGTAGTATAGAGAACCTAATTCTCCACGGTGACCGGGTGTGGAGAAATAGGGCACAGCCATGCGATGAGGTGTCCCGGGCTTTTCACGCAACCAAGCCGTGAAATATGCGAGACCAATGCATCATGTAGTATAGAGAACCTAATTCTCCACGGTGACGGGGCGTGGAGAAATAGAGCACAGCCATGCGATGAGGTGTCCCGGGCTTTTCACGCAACCAAGCCGTGAAATATGCGAGACCAATGCATCATGTAGTATCGAGAACCTAATTCTCCACGGTGACCGGGCGTGGAGAAATAGGGCACAGCCATGCGATGAGGTGTCCCGGGCTTTTCACGCAACCAAGCCGTGAAATATGCGAGACCAATGCATCATGTTGTATAGAGAGATGGACCCTAATTCTCCATGGTGGCCGTGCGTTGAGAAATAGGGCACAGCCATGCGATGAGGTGTCCCGGGCTTTTCACGCAACCAAGCCGTGTAATATGCGAGACCAATGCATCATGTAGTATAGAGAGATGGACCCTAATTCTCCACGGTGGCCGTGCGTTGAGAAATAAGGCACAGCCATGCGATGAGGTGTCCCGGGCTTTTCACGCAACCAAGCCGTGAAATATGCGAGACCAATGCATCATGTAGTATAGAGAACATAATTCTCCACCGTGACGGAGCGTGGAGAAAGAGGGCACAGCCATGCGATGAGGTGTCCCTGGCTTTTCACGCAACCAAGCCGTGAAAAATGCGAGACCAATGCATCATGTAGTATAGAGAACCTAATTCTCCACGGTGACCGGGCGTGGAGAAATAGGGCACAGCCATGCGATGAGGTGTCCCGGGCTTTTCACGCAACCAAGCCGTGAAATATGCGAGACCAATGCATCATGTTGTATAGAGAGATGGCCCTAATTCTCCACGGTGGCCGTGCGTTGAGAAATAGGGCACAGCCATGCGATGAGGTGTCCCGGGCTTTTCACGCAACCAAGCCGTGAAATATGCGAGACCAATGCATCATGTAGTACAGAGAACCTAATTCTTCACGGTGACGGGGCGTGGAGAAATAGGGCACAGCCATGCGATGAGGTGTCCCGGGCTTTTCACGCAACCAAGCCGTGTAATATGCGAAACCAATGCATCATGTAGTATATAGAGATGGACCCTAATTCTCCACGGTGGCCGTGCGTTGAGAAATAAGGCACAGCCATGCGATGAGGTGTCCCGGGCTTTTCACGCAACCAAGCCGTGAAATATGCGAGACCAATGCATCATGTAGTATAGAGAACCTAATTCTCCACGGTGACCGGGTGTGGAGAAATAGGGCACAGCCATGCGATGAGGTGTCCCGGGCTTTTCACGCAACCAAGCCGTGAAATATGCGAGACCAATGCATCATGTAGTATAGAGAACCTAATTCTCCACGGTGACGGGGCGTGGAGAAATAGGGCACAGCCATGCGATGAGGTGTCCCGGGCTTTTCACGCAACCAAGCCGTGAAATATGCGAGACCAATGCATCATGTAGTATAGAGAACCTAATTCTCCACGGTGACGGGGCATGGAGAAATCGAGCATAGCCATGCGATGAGGTGTCCCGGGGTTTTCACGCAACCAAGCCGTGAAATATGCGAGACCACTGCATCATGTTGTATAGAGAGATGGACCCAAATTCTCCACGTTGGCCGTGCGTTGAGAAATAGGGCACAGCCATGCGATGAGGTGTCCCAGGCTTTTCACGCAACCAAGCCGTGAAATATGCGAGACCAATGCATCATGTAGTATAGAGCACCTAATTCTCCACGGTGACGGGGCGTGGAGAAATGGGGCACAGCCATGCGATGAGGTGTCCCGGGCTTTTCACGCAACCAAGCCGTGAAATATGCGAGACCACTGCATCATGTTGTATAGAGAGATGGACCCTAATTCTCCACGGTAGCCGTGCGTTGGGAAATAGGGCACAGCCATGCGTTGAGGTGTCCCGGGCTTTTCAAGCAACCAAGCCGTGAAATATGCGAGACCAATGCATCATGTAGTATAGAGAACATAATTCTCCACGATGACGGAGCGTGGAGAAAGAGGGCACAGCCATGCGATGAGGTGTCCCTGGCTTTTCACGCAACCAAGCCGTGAAATATGCGAGACCAATGCATCATGTAGTGTAGAGAACCTAATTCTCCACGGTGACCGGGCGTGGAGAAATAGGGCACAGCCATGCGATGAGGTGTCCCGGGCTTTTCACGCAACCAAGCCGTGAAATATGCGAGACCACTGCATCATGTTGTATAGAGAGATGGACCCAAATTCTCCACGTTGGCCGTGCGTTGAGAAATAGGGCACAGCCATGCGATGAGGTGTCCCAGGCTTTTCACGCAACGAAGCCGTGAAATATGCGAGACCAATGCATCATGTAGTATAGAGAACCTAATTCTCCACGGTGACGGGGCGTGGAGAAATAGGCCACATCCATGCGATGAGTAGTCCCGGGCTTTTCACGCGACCAAGCCGTGAAATATGCGAGACCAATGCATCATGTAGTATAGAGAACCTAATTCTCCACGGAGACCGGGCGTGGAGAAATGGGGCACAGCCATGCGATGAGGTGTCCCGGGCTTTTCACGCAACCAAGCCGTGAAATATGCGAGATCAGTGCATCATGTTGTATAGAGAGATGGACCCTAATTCACAACGGTGGCCGTGCGTTGAGAAATAGGGCACAGCCATGCGATGAGGTGTCCCGGGCTTTTCACGCAACCAAGCCGTGAAATATGCGAGACCAATGCATCATGTAGTATAGAGATGGACCCTAATTCTCCACGGTGGCCGTGCGTTGAGAAATAGGGCACAGCCATGCGATGAGGTGTCCCGGGCTTTTCACGCAACCAAGCCGTGAAATATGCGAGACCAATGCATCATGTAGTATAGAAAACCTAATTCTCCACGGTGACGGGGCGTGGAGAAATGGGGCACAGCCATGCGATGAGGTGTCCCGGGCTTTTCACGCAACCAAGCCGTGAAATATGCGAGACCACTGCATCATGTTGTATAGAGAGATGGACCCTAATTCTCCACGGTAGCCGTGCGTTGGGAAACAGGGCACAGCCATGCGTTGAGGTGTCCCGGGCTTTTCAAGCAACCAAGCCGTGAAATATGCGAGACCAATGCATCATGTAGTATAGAGAACATAATTCTCCACGGTGACGGAGCGTGGGGAAAGAGGGCACAGCCATGCGATGAGGTGTCCCTGGCTTTTCACGCAACCAAGCCGTGAAATATGCAAGACCAATGCATCATGTAGTGTAGAGAACCTAATTCTCCACGGTGACCGGGCGTGGAGAAATAGGGCACAGCCATGCGATGAGGTGTCCCGGGCGTTTCACGAAACCAAGCCGTGAAATATGCGAGACCACTGCATCATGTTGTATAGAGAGATGGACCCAAATTCTCCACGTTGGCCGTGCGTTGAGAAATAGGGCACAGCCATGCGATGAGGTGTCCCAGGCTTTTCACGCAACCAAGCCGTGAAATATGCGAGACCAATGCATCATGTAGTATAGAGAACCTAATTCTCCACGGTGACGGGGCGTGGAGAAATAGGCCACATCCATGCGATGAGTAGTCCCGGGCTTTTCACGCGACCAAGCCGTGAAATATGCGAGACCAATGCATCATGTAGTATAGAGAACCTAATTCTCCACGGAGACCGGGCGTGGAGAAATGGGGCACAGCCATGCGATGAGGTGTCCCGGGCTTTTCACGCAACCAAGCCGTGAAATATGCGAGATCAGTGCATCATGTTGTATAGAGAGATGGACCCTAATTCTCAACGGTGGCCGTGCGTTGAGAAATAGGGCACAGCCATGCGATGAGGTGTCCCGGGCTTTTCACGCAACCAAGCCGTGAAATATGCGAGACCAATGCATCATGTAGTATAGAGATGGACCCTAATTCTCCACGGTGGCCGTGCGTTGAGAAATAGGGCACAGCCATGCGATGAGGTGTCCCGGGCTTTTCACGCAACCAAGCCGTGAAATATGCGAGACCAATGCATCATGTAGTATAGAGAACCTAATTCTCCACGGTGACCGGGCGTGGAGAAATAGGGCACAGCCATGCGATGAGGTGTCCCGGGCTTTTCACGCAACCAAGCCGTGAAATATGCGAGACCAATGCATCATGTTGTATAGAGAGATGGACCCTAATTCTCCATGGTGGCCGTGCGTTGAGAAATAGGGCACAGCCATGCGATGAGGTGTCCCGGGCTTTTCACGCAACCAAGCCGTGTAATATGCGAGACCAATGCATCATGTAGTATAGAGAGATGGACCCTAATTCTCCACGGTGGCCGTGCGTTGAGAAATAAGGCACAGCCATGCGATGAGGTGTCCCGGGCTTTTCACGCAACCAAGCCGTGAAATATGCGAGACCAATGCATCATGTAGTATAGAGAACATAATTCTCCACGGTGACGGAGAGTGGAGAAAGAGGGCACAGCCATGCGATGAGGTGTCTCTGGCTTTTCACGCAACCAAGCCGTGAAAAATGCGAGACCAATGCATCATGTAGTATAGAGAACCTAATTCTCCACGGTGACCGGGCGTGGAGAAATAGGGCACAGCCATGCGATGAGGTGTCCCGGGCTTTTCACGCAACCAAGCCGTGAAATATGCGAGACCAATGCATCATGTTGTATAGAGAGATGGACCCTAATTCTCCATGGTGGCCGTGCGTTGAGAAATAGGGCACAGCCATGCGATGAGGTGTCCCGGGCTTTTCACGCAACCAAGCCGTGTAATATGCGAGACCAATGCATCATGTAGTATAGAGAGATGGACCCTAATTCTCCACGGTGGCCGTGCGTTGAGAAATAAGGCACAGCCATGCGATGAGGTGTCCCGGGCTTTTCACGCAACCAAGCCGTGAAATATGCGAGACCAATGCATCATGTAGTATAGAGAACATAATTCTCCACCGTGACGGAGCGTGGAGAAAGAGGGCACAGCCATGCGATGAGGTGTCCCTGGCTTTTCACGCAACCAAGCCGTGAAAAATGCGAGACCAATGCATCATGTAGTATAGAGAACCTAATTCTCCACGGTGACCGGGCGTGGAGAAATAGGGCACAGCCATGCGATGAGGTGTCCCGGGCTTTTCACGCAACCAAGCCGTGAAATATGCGAGACCAATGCATCATGTTGTATAGAGAGATGGCCCTAATTCTCCACGGTGGCCGTGCGTTGAGAAATAGGGCACAGCCATGCGATGAGGTGTCCCGGGCTTTTCACGCAACCAAGCCGTGAAATATGCGAGACCAATGCATCATGTAGTACAGAGAACCTAATTCTTCACGGTGACGGGGCGTGGAGAAATAGGGCACAGCCATGCGATGAGGTGTCCCGGGCTTTTCACGCAACCAAGCCGTGTAATATGCGAAACCAATGCATCATGTAGTATATAGAGATGGACCCTAATTCTCCACGGTGGCCGTGCGTTGAGAAATAAGGCACAGCCATGCGATGAGGTGTCCCGGGCTTTTCACGCAACCAAGCCGTGAAATATGCGAGACCAATGCATCATGTAGTATAGAGAACCTAATTCTCCACGGTGACCGGGTGTGGAGAAATAGGGCACAGCCATGCGATGAGGTGTCCCGGGCTTTTCACGCAACCAAGCCGTGAAATATGCGAGACCAATGCATCATGTAGTATAGAGAACCTAATTCTCCACGGTGACGGGGCGTGGAGAAATAGGGCACAGCCATGCGATGAGGTGTCCCGGGCTTTTCACGCAACCAAGCCGTGAAATATGCGAGACCAATGCATCATGTAGTATAGAGAACCTAATTCTCCACGGTGACGGGGCATGGAGAAATCGAGCATAGCCATGCGATGAGGTGTCCCGGGGTTTTCACGCAACCAAGCCGTGAAATATGCGAGACCACTGCATCATGTTGTATAGAGAGATGGACCCAAATTCTCCACGTTGGCCGTGCGTTGAGAAATAGGGCACAGCCATGCGATGAGGTGTCCCAGGCTTTTCACGCAACCAAGCCGTGAAATATGCGAGACCAATGCATCATGTAGTATAGAGCACCTAATTCTCCACGGTGACGGGGCGTGGAGAAATGGGGCACAGCCATGCGATGAGGTGTCCCGGGCTTTTCACGCAACCAAGCCGTGAAATATGCGAGACCACTGCATCATGTTGTATAGAGAGATGGACCCTAATTCTCCACGGTAGCCGTGCGTTGGGAAATAGGGCACAGCCATGCGTTGAGGTGTCCCGGGCTTTTCAAGCAACCAAGCCGTGAAATATGCGAGACCAATGCATCATGTAGTATAGAGAACATAATTCTCCACGATGACGGAGCGTGGAGAAAGAGGGCACAGCCATGCGATGAGGTGTCCCTGGCTTTTCACGCAACCAAGCCGTGAAATATGCGAGACCAATGCATCATGTAGTGTAGAGAACCTAATTCTCCACGGTGACCGGGCGTGGAGAAATAGGGCACAGCCATGCGATGAGGTGTCCCGGGCTTTTCACGCAACCAAGCCGTGAAATATGCGAGACCACTGCATCATGTTGTATAGAGAGATGGACCCAAATTCTCCACGTTGGCCGTGCGTTGAGAAATAGGGCACAGCCATGCGATGAGGTGTCCCAGGCTTTTCACGCAACGAAGCCGTGAAATATGCGAGACCAATGCATCATGTAGTATAGAGAACCTAATTCTCCACGGTGACGGGGCGTGGAGAAATAGGCCACATCCATGCGATGAGTAGTCCCGGGCTTTTCACGCGACCAAGCCGTGAAATATGCGAGACCAATGCATCATGTAGTATAGAGAACCTAATTCTCCACGGAGACCGGGCGTGGAGAAATGGGGCACAGCCATGCGATGAGGTGTCCCGGGCTTTTCACGCAACCAAGCCGTGAAATATGCGAGATCAGTGCATCATGTTGTATAGAGAGATGGACCCTAATTCACAACGGTGGCCGTGCGTTGAGAAATAGGGCACAGCCATGCGATGAGGTGTCCCGGGCTTTTCACGCAACCAAGCCGTGAAATATGCGAGACCAATGCATCATGTAGTATAGAGATGGACCCTAATTCTCCACGGTGGCCGTGCGTTGAGAAATAGGGCACAGCCATGCGATGAGGTGTCCCGGGCTTTTCACGCAACCAAGCCGTGAAATATGCGAGACCAATGCATCATGTAGTATAGAAAACCTAATTCTCCACGGTGACGGGGCGTGGAGAAATGGGGCACAGCCATGCGATGAGGTGTCCCGGGCTTTTCACGCAACCAAGCCGTGAAATATGCGAGACCACTGCATCATGTTGTATAGAGAGATGGACCCTAATTCTCCACGGTAGCCGTGCGTTGGGAAACAGGGCACAGCCATGCGTTGAGGTGTCCCGGGCTTTTCAAGCAACCAAGCCGTGAAATATGCGAGACCAATGCATCATGTAGTATAGAGAACATAATTCTCCACGGTGACGGAGCGTGGGGAAAGAGGGCACAGCCATGCGATGAGGTGTCCCTGGCTTTTCACGCAACCAAGCCGTGAAATATGCAAGACCAATGCATCATGTAGTGTAGAGAACCTAATTCTCCACGGTGACCGGGCGTGGAGAAATAGGGCACAGCCATGCGATGAGGTGTCCCGGGCGTTTCACGAAACCAAGCCGTGAAATATGCGAGACCACTGCATCATGTTGTATAGAGAGATGGACCCAAATTCTCCACGTTGGCCGTGCGTTGAGAAATAGGGCACAGCCATGCGATGAGGTGTCCCAGGCTTTTCACGCAACCAAGCCGTGAAATATGCGAGACCAATGCATCATGTAGTATAGAGAACCTAATTCTCCACGGTGACGGGGCGTGGAGAAATAGGCCACATCCATGCGATGAGTAGTCCCGGGCTTTTCACGCGACCAAGCCGTGAAATATGCGAGACCAATGCATCATGTAGTATAGAGAACCTAATTCTCCACGGAGACCGGGCGTGGAGAAATGGGGCACAGCCATGCGATGAGGTGTCCCGGGCTTTTCACGCAACCAAGCCGTGAAATATGCGAGATCAGTGCATCATGTTGTATAGAGAGATGGACCCTAATTCTCAACGGTGGCCGTGCGTTGAGAAATAGGGCACAGCCATGCGATGAGGTGTCCCGGGCTTTTCACGCAACCAAGCCGTGAAATATGCGAGACCAATGCATCATGTAGTATAGAGATGGACCCTAATTCTCCACGGTGGCCGTGCGTTGAGAAATAGGGCACAGCCATGCGATGAGGTGTCCCGGGCTTTTCACGCAACCAAGCCGTGAAATATGCGAGACCAATGCATCATGTAGTATAGAGAACCTAATTCTCCACGGTGACCGGGCGTGGAGAAATAGGGCACAGCCATGCGATGAGGTGTCCCGGGCTTTTCACGCAACCAAGCCGTGAAATATGCGAGACCAATGCATCATGTTGTATAGAGAGATGGACCCTAATTCTCCATGGTGGCCGTGCGTTGAGAAATAGGGCACAGCCATGCGATGAGGTGTCCCGGGCTTTTCACGCAACCAAGCCGTGTAATATGCGAGACCAATGCATCATGTAGTATAGAGAGATGGACCCTAATTCTCCACGGTGGCCGTGCGTTGAGAAATAAGGCACAGCCATGCGATGAGGTGTCCCGGGCTTTTCACGCAACCAAGCCGTGAAATATGCGAGACCAATGCATCATGTAGTATAGAGAACATAATTCTCCACGGTGACGGAGAGTGGAGAAAGAGGGCACAGCCATGCGATGAGGTGTCTCTGGCTTTTCACGCAACCAAGCCGTGAAAAATGCGAGACCAATGCATCATGTAGTATAGAGAACCTAATTCTCCACGGTGACCGGGCGTGGAGAAATAGGGCACAGCCATGCGATGAGGTGTCCCGGGCTTTTCACGCAACCAAGCCGTGAAATATGCGAGACCAATGCATCATGTTGTATAGAGAGATGGCCCTAATTCTCCACGGTGGCCGTGCGTTGAGAAATAGGGCACAGCCATGCGATGAGGTGTCCCGGGCTTTTCACGCAACCAAGCCGTGAAATATGCGAGACCAATGCATCATGTAGTACAGAGAACCTAATTCTTCACGGTGACGGGGCGTGGAGAAATAGGGCACAGCCATGCGATGAGGTGTCCCGGGCTTTTCACGCAACCAAGCCGTGTAATATGCGAAACCAATGCATCATGTAGTATAGAGAGATGGACCCTAATTCTCCACGGTGGCCGTGCGTTGAGAAATAAGGCACAGCCATGCGATGAGGTGTCCCATGCTTTTCACGCAACCAAGCCGTTAAATATGCGAGACCAATGCATCATGTAGTATAGAGAACCTAATTCTCCACGGTGACCGGGTGTGGAGAAATAGGGCACAGCCATGCGATGAGGTGTCCCGGGCTTTTCACGCAACCAAGCCGTGAAATATGCGAGACCAATGCATCATGTAGTATAGAGAACCTAATTCTCCACGGTGACGGGGCGTGGAGAAATAGAGCACAGCCATGCGATGAGGTGTCCTGGGCTTTTCACGCAACCAAGCCGTGAAATATGCGAGACCAATGCATCATGTAGTATAGAGATGGACCCTAATTCTCCACGGTGGCCGTGCGTTGAGAAATAGGGCACAGCCATGCGATGAGGTGTCCCGGGCTTTTCACGCAACCAAGCCGTGAAATATGCGAGACCAATGCATCATGTAGTATAGAGAACTAATTCTCCACGGTGACCGGGCGTGGAGAAATAGGGCACAGCCATGCGATGAGGTGTCCCGGGCTTTTCACGCAACCAAGCCGTGAAATATGCGAGAACAATGCATCATGTTGTATAGAGAGATGGACCCTAATTCTCCATGGTGGCCGTGCGTTGAGAAATAGGGCACAGCCATGCGATGAGGTGTCCCGGGCTTTTCACGCAACCAAGCCGTGTAATATGCGAGACCAATGCATCATGTAGTATAGAGAGATGGACCCTAATTCTCCACGGTGGCCGTGCGTTGAGAAATAAGGCACAGCCATGCGATGAGGTGTCCCGGGCTTTTCACGCAACCAAGCCGTGAAATATGCGAGACCAATGCATCATGTAGTATAGAGAACCTAATTCTCCACCGTGACGGAGCGTGGAGAAAGAGGGCACAGCCATGCGATGAGGTGTCCCTGGCTTTTCACGCAACCAAACCGTGAAAAATGCGAGACCAATGCATCATGTAGTATAGAGAACCTAATTCTCCACGGTGACCGGGCGTGCAGAAATAGGGCACAGCCATGCGATGAGGTGTCCCGGGCTTTTCACGCAACCAAGCCGTGAAATATGCGAGACCAATGCATCATGTTGTATAGAGAGATGGCCCTAATTCTCCACGGTGGCCGTGCGTTGAGAAATAGGGCACAGCCATGCGATGAGGTGTCCCGGGCTTTTCACGCAACCAAGCCGTGAAATATGCGAGACCAATGCATCATGTAGTACAGAGAACCTAATTCTTCACGGTGACGGGGCGTGGAGAAATAGGGCACAGCCATGCGATGAGGTGTCCCGGGCTTTTCACGCAACCAAGCCGTGTAATATGCGAAACCAATGCATCATGTAGTATATAGAGATGGACCCTAATTCTCCACGGTGGCCGTGCGTTGAGAAATAAGGCACAGCCATGCGATGAGGTGTCCCGGGCTTTTCACGCAACCAAGCCGTGAAATATGCGAGACCAATGCATCATGTAGTATAGAGAACCTAATTCTCCACGGTGACCGGGTGTGGAGAAATAGGGCACAGCCATGCGATGAGGTGTCCCGGGCTTTTCACGCAACCAAGCCGTGAAATATGCGAGACCAATGCATCATGTAGTATAGAGAACCTAATTCTCCACGGTGACGGGGCGTGGAGAAATAGAGCACAGCCATGCGATGAGGTGTCCCGGGCTTTTCACGCAACCAAGCCGTGAAATATGCGAGACCACTGCATCATGTTGTATAGAGAGATGGACCCAAATTCTCCACGTTGGCCGTGCGTTGAGAAATAGGGCACAGCCATGCGATGAGGTGTCCCAGGCTTTTCACGCAACCAAGCCGTGAAATATGCGAGACCAATGCATCATGTAGTATAGAGAACCTAATTCTCCACGGTGACGGGGCGTGGAGAAATAGGCCACATCCATGCGATGAGATGTCCGGGGCTTTTCACGCAACCAAACCGTGAAATATGCGAGACCAATGCATCATGTAGTATAGAGAACCTAATTCTCCACGGTGAACGTGCGTGGAGAAATAGGGCACAGCCATGCGATGAGGTGTCCTGGGCTCTTGACGGCAAGCACGCCGTGAAATATGCGAGACCAATGCATCATGTAGTATGAAGAGATGGACCCTAATTCTTCACGGTGACCGGGCGTGTAGAAATAGGGCACAGCCATGCGATGAGGTGTACCGGGCTTTTCACGCAACCAAGCCGTGAAATATGCGAGACCAATGCATCATGTAGTATAGAGAACCTAATTCTCCACGGTGACGGGGCGTGGAGAAATAGAGCACAGCCATGCGATGAGGTGTCCCGGGCTTTTCACGCAACCAAGCCGTGAAATATGCGAGACCACTGCATCATGTTGTATAGAGAGATGGACCCAAATTCTCCACGTTGGCCGTGCGTTGAGAAATAGGGCACAGCCATGCGATGAGGTGTCCCAGGCTTTTCACGCAACCAAGCCGTGAAATATGCGAGACCAATGCATCATGTAGTATAGAGAACCTAATTCTCCACGGTGACGGGGCGTGGAGAAATAGGCCACATCCATGCGATGAGGCGTCCCGGGCTTTTCACGCAACCAAGCCGTGAAATATGCGAGACCAATGCATCATGTAGTATAGAGATGGACCCTAATTCTCCACGGTGGCCGTGCGTTGAGAAATAGGGCACAGCCATGCGATGAGGTGTCCCGGGCTTTTCACGCAACCAAGCCGTGAAATATGCGAGACCAATGCATCATGTAGTATAGAGAACCTAATTCTCCACGGTGACCGGGCGTGGAGAAATAGAGCACAGCCATGCGATGAGGTGTCCCGGGCTTTTCACGCAACCAAGCCGTGAAATATGCGAGACCAATGCATCATGTTGTATAGAGAGATGGACCCTAATTCTCCATGGTGGCCGTGCGTTGAGAAATAGGGCACAGCCATGCGATGAGGTGTCCCGGGCTTTTCACGCAACCAAGCCGTGTAATATGCGAGACCAATGCATCATGTAGTATAGAGAGATGGACCCTAATTCTCCACGGTGGCCGTGCGTTGAGAAATAAGGCACAGCCATGCGATGAGGTGTCCCGGGCTTTTCACGCAACCAAGCCGTGAAATATGCGAGACCATTGCATCATGTAGTATAGAGAACATAATTCTCCACCGTGACGGAGCGTGGAGAAAGAGGGCACAGCCATGCGATGAGGTGTCCCTGGCTTTTCACGCAACCAAGCCGTGAAAAATGCGAGACCAATGCATCATGTAGTATAGAGAACCTAATTCTCCACGGTGACCGGGCGTGCAGAAATAGGGCACAGCCATGCGATGAGGTGTCCCGGGCTTTTCACGCAACCAAGCCGTGAAATATGCGAGACCAATGCGTCATGTTGTATAGAGAGATGGCCCTAATTCTCCACGGTGGCCGTGCGTTGAGAAATAGGGCACAGCCATGCGATGAGGTGTCCCGGGCTTTTCACGCAACCAAGCCGTGAAATATGTGAGACCAATGCATCATGTAGTACAGAGAACCTAATTCTTCACGGTGACGGGGCGTGGAGAAATAGGGCACAGCCATGCGATGAGGTGTCCCGGGCTTTTCACGCAACCAAGCCGTGTAATATGCGAAACCAATGCATCATGTAGTATATAGAGATGGACCCTAATTCTCCACGGTGGCCGTGCGTTGAGAAATAAGGCACAGCCATGCGATGAGGTGTCCCGGGCTTTTCACGCAACCAAGCCGTGAAATATGCGAGACCAATGCATCATGTAGTATAGAGAACCTAATTCTCCACGGTGACCGGGTGTGGAGAAATAGGGCACAGCCATGCGATGAGGTGTCCCGGGCTTTTCACGCAACCAAGCCGTGAAATATGCGAGACCAATGCATCATGTAGTATAGAGAACCTAATTCTCCACGGTGACGGGGCGTGGAGAAATAGAGCACAGCCATGCGATGAGGTGTCCCGGGCTTTTCACGCAACCAAGCCGTGAAATATGCGAGACCACTGCATCATGTTGTATAGAGAGATGGACCCAAATTCTCCACGTTGGCCGTGCGTTGAGAAATAGGGCACAGCCATGCGATGAGGTGTCCCAGGCTTTTCACGCAACCAAGCCGTGAAATATGCGAGACCAATGCATCATGTAGTATAGAGAACCTAATTCTCCACGGTGAACGTGCGTGGAGAAATAGGGCACAGCCATGCGATGAGGTGTCCCGGGCTCTTGACGGCAAGCACGCCGTGAAATATGCGAGACCAATGCATCATGTAGTATGAAGAGATGGACCCTAATTCTTCACGGTGACCGGGCGTGTAGAAATAGGGCACAGCCATGCGATGAGGTGTACCGGGCTTTTCACGCAACCAAGCCGTGAAATATGCGAGACCAAAGCATCATGTTGTATAGAGAGATGGACCCTAATTTTCCACGGTGGCCGTGCGTTGAGAAATAGAGCACAGCCATGCGATGAGGTGTTCTGGGGTTTTCACGCAACCAAGCCGTAAAATATGCGAGACCAATGCATCATGTAGTATAGAGAACCTAATTCTCCACGGTGACCGGGCGTGGAGAAATAGGGCACAGCCATGCGATGAGGTGTCCCGGGCTTTTCACGCAACCAAGCCGTGAAATATGCGAGACCAATGCATCATGTAGTATAGAGAGATGGCCCTAATTCTCCACGGTGGCCGTGCGTTGAGAAATAGGGCACAGCCATGCGATGAGGTGTCCCAGGCTTTTCACGCAACCAAGCCGTGAAATATGCGAGACCAATGCATCATGTAGTATAGAGAACCTAATTCTCCACGGTGACGGGGCGTGGAGAAATAGGCCACATCCATGCGATGAGATGTCCGGGGCTTTTCACGCAACCAAACCGTGAAATATGCGAGACCAATGCATCATGTAGTATAGAGAACCTAATTCTCCACGGTGAACGTGCGTGGAGAAATAGGGCACAGCCATGCGATGAGGTGTCCCGGGCTCTTGACGGCAAGCACGCCGTGAAATATGCGAGACCAATGCATCATGTAGTATGAAGAGATGGACCCTAATTCTTCACGGTGACCGGGCGTGTAGAAATAGGGCACAGCCATGCGATGAGGTGTACCGGGCTTTTCACGCAACCAAGCCGTGAAATATGCGAGACCAATGCATCATGTAGTATAGAGAACCTAATTCTCCACGGTGACGGGGCGTGGAGAAATAGAGCACAGCCATGCGATGAGGTGTCCCGGGCTTTTCACGCAACCAAGCCGTGAAATATGCGAGACCACTGCATCATGTTGTATAGAGAGATGGACCCAAATTCTCCACGTTGGCCGTGCGTTGAGAAATAGGGCACAGCCATGCGATGAGGTGTCCCAGGCTTTTCACGCAACCAAGCCGTGAAATATGCGAGACCAATGCATCATGTAGTATAGAGAACCTAATTCTCCACGGTGACGGGGCGTGGAGAAATAGGCCACATCCATGCGATGAGGCGTCCCGGGCTTTTCACGCAACCAAGCCGTGAAATATGCGAGACCAATGCATCATGTAGTATAGAGATGGACCCTAATTCTCCACGGTGGCCGTGCGTTGAGAAATAGGGCACAGCCATGCGATGAGGTGTCCCGGGCTTTTCACGCAACCAAGCCGTGAAATATGCGAGACCAATGCATCATGTAGTATAGAGAACCTAATTCTCCACGGTGACCGGGCGTGGAGAAATAGGGCACAGCCATGCGATGAGGTGTCCCGGGCTTTTCACGCAACCAAGCCGTGAAATATGCGAGACCAATGCATCATGTTGTATAGAGAGATGGACCCTAATTCTCCATGGTGGCCGTGCGTTGAGAAATAAGGCACAGCCATGCGATGAGGTGTCCCGGGCTTTTCACGCAACCAAGCCGTGAAATATGCGAGACCATTGCATCATGTAGTATAGAGAACATAATTCTCCACCGTGACGGAGCGTGGAGAAATAGGGCACAGCCATGCGATGAGGTGTCCCGGGCTCTTGACGGCAAGCACGCCGTGAAATATGCGAGACCAATGCATCATGTAGTATGAAGAGATGGACCCTAATTCTTCACGGTGACCGGGCGTGTAGAAATAGGGCACAGCCATGCGATGAGGTGTACCGGGCTTTTCACGCAACCAAGCCGTGAAATATGCGAGACCAAAGCATCATGTTGTATAGAGAGATGGACCCTAATTTTCCACGGTGGCCGTGCGTTGAGAAATAGAGCACAGCCATGCGATGGGGTGTCCTGGGGTTTTCACGCAACCAAGCCGTAAAATATGCGAGACCAATGCATCATGTAGTATAGAGAACCTAATTCTCCACGGTGACCGGGCGTGGAGAAATAGGGCACAGCCATGCGATGAGGTGTCCCGGGCTTTTCACGCAACCAAGCCGTGAAATATGCGAGACCAATGCATCATGTTGTATAGAGAGATGGCCCTAATTCTCCACGGTGGCCGTGCGTTGAGAAATAGGGCACAGCCATGCGATGAGGTGTCCCGGGCTTTTCACGCAACCAAGCCGTGAAATATGCGAGACCAATGCATCATGTAGTACAGAGAACCTAATTCTTCACGGTGACGGGGCGTGGAGAAATAGGGCACAGCCATGCGATGAGGTGTCCCGGGCTTTTCACGCAACCAAGCCGTGTAATATGCGAAACCAATGCATCATGTAGTATAGAGAGATGGACCCTAATTCTCCACGGTGGCCGTGCGTTGAGAAATAGAGCACAGCCATGCGATGAGGTGTCCCGGGCTTTTCACGCAACCAAGCCGTGAAATATGCGAGACCAATGCATCATGTAGTATAGAGAACCTAATTCTCCACGGTGACCGGGTGTGGAGAAATAGGGCACAGCCATGCGATGAGGTGTCCCGGGCTTTTCACGCAACCAAGCCGTGAAATATGCGAGACCAATGCATCATGTAGTATAGAGAACCTAATTCTCCACGGTGACGGGGCGTGGAGAAATAGAGCACAGCCATGCGATGAGGTGTCCCGGGCTTTTCACGCAACCAAGCCGTGAAATATGCGAGACCACTGCATCATGTTGTATAGAGAGATGGACCCAAATTCTCCACGTTGGCCGTGCGTTGAGAAATAGGGCACAGCCATGCGATGAGGTGTCCCAGGCTTTTCACGCAACCAAGCCGTGAAATATGCGAGACCAATGCATCATGTAGTATAGAGAACCTAATTCTCCACGGTGACGGGGCGTGGAGAAATAGGCCACATCCATGCGATGAGATGTCCGGGGCTTTTCACGCAACCAAACCGTGAAATATGCGAGACAAATGCATCATGTAGTATAGAGAACCTAATTCTCCACGGTGAACGTGCGTGGAGAAATAGGGCACAGCCATGCGATGAGGTGTCCCGGGCTCTTGACGGCAAGCACGCCGTGAAATATGCGAGACCAATGCATCATGTAGTATGAAGAGATGGACCCTAATTCTTCACGGTGACCGGGCGTGTAGAAATAGGGCACAGCAATGCGATGAGGTGTACCGGGCTTTTCACGCAACCAAGCCGTGAAATATGCGAGACCAAAGCATCATGTTGTATAGAGAGATGGACCCTAATTTTCCACGGTGGCCGTGCGTTGAGAAATAGAGCACAGCCATGCGATGAGGTGTCCTGGAGTTTTCACGCAACCAAGCCGTGAAATATGCGAGACCAATGCATCATGTAGTATAGAGAACCTAATTCTCCACGGTGACGGGGCGTGGAGAAATAGGGCACAGCCATGCGATGAGGTGTCCCGGGCTTTTCACGCAACCAAGGCGTGGTATATGCGAGACCAATGCATCATGTAGTATAGAGAACCTAATTCTCCACGGTGACCGGGCGTGGAGAAATAGGGCACAGCCATGCGATGAGGTGTCCCGGGCTTTTCACGCAACCAAGCCGTGAAATATGCGAGACCAATGCATCATGTAGTATAGAGAACCTAATTCTCCACGGTGACGGGGCGTGGAGAAATAGAGCACAGCCATGCGATGAGGTGTCCCGGGCTTTTCACGCAACCAAGCCGTGAAATATGCGAGACCACTACATCATGTTGTATAGAGAGATGGACCCAAATTCTCCACGTTGGCCGTGCGTTGAGAATTAGGGCACAGCCATGCGATGAGGTGTCCCAGGCTTTTCACGCAACCAAGCCGTGAAATATGCGAGACCAATGCATCATGTAGTATAGAGAACCTAATTCTCCACGGTGACGGGGCGTGGAGAAATAGGCCACATCCATGCGATGAGGTGTCCCGGACTTTTCACGCAACCAAGCCGTGAAATATGCGAGACCAATGCATCATCTAGTATAGAGAACCTAATTCTCCACGGTGAACGTGCGTGGAGAAATAGGGCACAGCCATGCGATGAGGTATCCCGGGCTTTTCACGCAAGCAAGCCGTGAAATATGCGAGACCAATGCATCATGTAGTATAGAGATGGACCCTAATTCTCCACGGTGGCCGTGCGTTGAGAAATAGGGCACAGCCATGCGATGAGGTGTCCCGGGCTTTTCACGCAACCAAGCCGTGAAATATGCGAGACCAATGCATCATGTAGTATAGAAAACCTAATTCTCCACGGTGACGGGGCGTGGAGAAATGGGGCACAGCCATGCGATGAGGTGTCCCGGGCTTTTCACGCAACCAAGCCGTGAAATATGCGAGACCAATGCATCATGTAGTGTAGAGAACCTAATTCTCCACGGTGACCGGGCGTGGAGAAATAGGGCACAGCCATGCGATGAGGTGTCCCGGGCGTTTCACGCAACCAAGCCGTGAAATATGCGAGACCACTGCATCATGTTGTATAGAGAGATGGACCCAAATTCTCCACGTTGGCCGTGCGTTGAGAAATAGGGCACAGCCATGCGATGAGGTGTCCCAGGCTTTTCACGCAACCAAGCCGTGAAATATGCGAGACCAATGCATCATGTAGTATAGAGAACCTAATTCTCCACGGTGACGGGGCGTGGAGAAATAGGCCACATCCATGCGATGAGTAGTCCCGGGCTTTTCACGCGACCAAGCCGTGAAATATGCGAGACCAATGCATCATGTAGTATAGAGAACCTAATTCTCCACGGAGACCGGGCGTGGAGAAATGGGGCACAGCCATGCGATGAGGTGTCCCGGGCTTTTCACGCAACCAAGCCGTGAAATATGCGAGATCAGTGCATCATGTTGTATAGAGAGATGGACCCTAATTCTCAACGGTGGCCGTGCGTTGAGAAATAGGGCACAGCCATGCGATGAGGTGTCCCGGGCTTTTCACGCAACCAAGCCGTGAAATATGCGAGACCAATGCATCATGTAGTATAGAGATGGACCCTAATTCTCCACGGTGGCCGTGCGTTGAGAAATAGGGCACAGCCATGCGATGAGGTGTCCCGGGCTTTTCACGCAACCAAGCCGTGAAATATGCGAGACCAATGCATCATGTAGTATAGAGAACCTAATTCTCCACGGTGACCGGGCGTGGAGAAATAGGGCACAGCCATGCGATGAGGTGTCCCGGGCTTTTCACGCAACCAAGCCGTGAAATATGCGAGACCAATGCATCATGTTGTATAGAGAGATGGACCCTAATTCTCCATGGTGGCCGTGCGTTGAGAAATAGGGCACAGCCATGCGATGAGGTGTCCCGGGCTTTTCACGCAACCAAGCCGTGTAATATGCGAGACCAATGCATCATGTAGTATAGAGAGATGGACCCTAATTCTCCACGGTGGCCGTGCGTTGAGAAATAAGGCACAGCCATGCGATGAGGTGTCCCGGGCTTTTCACGCAACCAAGCCGTGAAATATGCGAGACCAATGCATCATGTAGTATAGAGAACATAATTCTCCACGGTGACGGAGAGTGGAGAAAGAGGGCACAGCCATGCGATGAGGTGTCTCTGGCTTTTCACGCAACCAAGCCGTGAAAAATGCGAGACCAATGCATCATGTAGTATAGATAACCTAATTCTCCACGGTGACCGGGCGTGGAGAAATAGGGCACAGCCATGCGATGAGGTGTCCCGGGCTTTTCACGCAACCAAGCCGTGAAATATGCGAGACCAATGCATCATGTTGTATAGAGAGATGGCCCTAATTCTCCACGGTGGCCGTGCGTTGAGAAATAGGGCACAGCCATGCGATGAGGTGTCCCGGGCTTTTCACGCAACCAAGCCGTGAAATATGCGAAACCAATGCATCATGTAGTATAGAGAGATGGACCCTAATTCTCCACGGTGGCCGTGCGTTGAGAAATAAGGCACAGCCATGCGATGAGGTGTCCCATGCTTTTCACGCAACCAAGCCGTTAAATATGCGAGACCAATGCATCATGTAGTATAGAGAACCTAATTCTCCACGGTGACCGGGTGTGGAGAAATAGGGCACAGCCATGCGATGAGGTGTCCCGGGCTTTTCACGCAACCAAGCCGTGAAATATGCGAGACCAATGCATCATGTAGTATAGAGAACCTAATTCTCCACGGTGACGGGGCGTGGAGAAATAGAGCACAGCCATGCGATGAGGTGTCCCGGGCTTTTCACGCAACCAAGCCGTGAAATATGCGAGACCAATGCATCATGTAGTATAGAGATGGACCCTAATTCTCCACGGTGGCCGTGCGTTGAGAAATAGGGCACAGCCATGCGATGAGGTGTCCCGGGCTTTTCACGCAACCAAGCCGTGAAATATGCGAGACCAATGCATCATGTAGTATAGAGAACCTAATTCTCCACGGTGACCGGGCGTGGAGAAATAGGGCACAGCCATGCGATGAGGTGTCCCGGGCTTTTCACGCAACCAAGCCGTGAAATATGCGAGACCAATGCATCATGTTGTATAGAGAGATGGACCCTAATTCTCCATGGTGGCCGTGCGTTGAGAAATAGGGCACAGCCATGCGATGAGGTGTCCCGGGCTTTTCACGCAACCAAGCCGTGTAATATGCGAGACCAATGCATCATGTAGTATAGAGAGATGGACCCTAATTCTCCACGGTGGCCGTGCGTTGAGAAATAAGGCACAGCCATGCGATGAGGTGTCCCGGGCTTTTCACGCAACCAAGCCGTGAAATATGCGAGACCAATGCATCATGTAGTATAGAGAACATAATTCTCCACCGTGACGGAGCGTGGAGAAAGAGGGCACAGCCATGCGATGAGGTGTCCCTGGCTTTTCACGCAACCAAACCGTGAAAAATGCGAGACCAATGCATCATGTAGTATAGAGAACCTAATTCTCCACGGTGACCGGGCGTGCAGAAATAGGGCACAGCCATGCGATGAGGTGTCCCGGGCTTTTCACGCAACCAAGCCGTGAAATATGCGAGACCAATGCATCATGTTGTATAGAGAGATGGCCCTAATTCTCCACGGTGGCCGTGCGTTGAGAAATAGGGCACAGCCATGCGATGAGGTGTCCCGGGCTTTTCACGCAACCAAGCCGTGAAATATGCGAGACCAATGCATCATGTAGTACAGAGAACCTAATTCTTCACGGTGACGGGGCGTGGAGAAATAGGGCACAGCCATGCGATGAGGTGTCCCGGGCTTTTCACGCAACCAAGCCGTGTAATATGCGAAACCAATGCATAATGTAGTATATAGAGATGGACCCTAATTCTCCACGGTGGCCGTGCGTTGAGAAATAGGGCACAGCCATGCGATGAGGTGTCCCGGGCTTTTCACGCAACCAAGCCGTGAAATATGCGAGACCAATGCATCATGTAGTATAGAGAACCTAATTCTCCACGGTGACCGGGTGTGGAGAAATAGGGCACAGCCATGCGATGAGGTGTCCCGGGCTTTTCACGCAACCAAGCCGTGAAATATGCGAGACCAATGCATCATGTAGTATAGAGAACCTAATTCTCCACGGTGACGGGGCGTGGAGAAATAGAGCACAGCCATGCGATGAGGTGTCCCGGGCTTTTCACGCAACCAAGCCGTAAAATATGCGAGACCACTGCATCATGTTGTATAGAGAGATGGACCCAAATTCTCCACGTTGGCCGTGCGTTGAGAAATAGGGCACAGCCATGCGATGAGGTGTCCCAGGCTTTTCACGCAACCAAGCCGTGAAATATGCGAGACCAATGCATCATGTAGTATAGAGAACCTAATTCTCCACGGTGACGGGGCGTGGAGAAATAGGCCACATCCATGCGATGAGATGTCCGGGGCTTTTCACGCAACCAAACCGTGAAATATGCGAGACCAATGCATCATGTAGTATAGAGAACCTAATTCTCCACGGTGAACGTGCGTGGAGAAATAGGGCACAGCCATGCGATGAGGTGTCCCGGGCTCTTGACGGCAAGCACGCCGTGAAATATGCGAGACCAATGCATCATGTAGTATGAAGAGATGGACCCTAATTCTTCACGGTGACCGGGCGTGTAGAAATAGGGCACAGCCATGCGATGAGGTGTCCCGGGCTTTTCACGCAACCAAGCCGTGAAATATGCGAGACCAATGCATCATGTAGTATAGAGAACCTAATTCTCCACGGTGACGGGGCGTGGAGAAATAGAGCACAGCCATGCGATGAGGTGTCCCGGGCTTTTCACGCAACCAAGCCGTGAAATATGCGAGACCACTGCATCATGTTGTATAGAGAGATGGACCCAAATTCTCCACGTTGGCCGTGCGTTGAGAAATAGGGCACAGCCATGCGATGAGGTGTCCCAGGCTTTTCACGCAACCAAGCCGTGAAATATGCGAGACCAATGCATCATGTAGTATAGAGAACCTAATTCTCCACGGTGACGGGGCGTGGAGAAATAGGCCACATCCATGCGATGAGGCGTCCCGGGCTTTTCACGCAACCAAGCCGTGAAATATGCGAGACCAATGCATCATGTAGTATAGAGATGGACCCTAATTCTCCACGGTGGCCGTGCGTTGAGAAATAGGGCACAGCCATGCGATGAGGTGTCCCGGGCTTTTCACGCAACCAAGCCGTGAAATATGCGAGACCAATGCATCATGTAGTATAGAGAACCTAATTCTCCACGGTGACCGGGCGTGGAGAAATAGGGCACAGCCATGCGATGAGGTGTCCCGGGCTTTTCACGCAACCAAGCCGTGAAATATGCGAGACCAATGCATCATGTTGTATAGAGAGATGGACCCTAATTCTCCATGGTGGCCGTGCGTTGAGAAATAGGGCACAGCCATGCGATGAGGTGTCCCGGGCTTTTCACGCAACCAAGCCGTGTAATATGCGAGACCAATGCATCATGTAGTATAGAGAGATGGACCCTAATTCTCCACGGTGGCCGTGCGTTGAGAAATAAGGCACAGCCATGCGATGAGGTGTCCCGGGCTTTTCACGCAACCAAGCCGTGAAATATGCGAGACCATTGCATCATGTAGTATAGAGAACATAATTCTCCACCGTGACGGAGCGTGGAGAAAGAGGGCACAGCCATGCGATGAGGTGTCCCTGGCTTTTCACGCAACCAAGCCGTGAAAAATGCGAGACCAATGCATCATGTAGTATAGAGAACCTAATTCTCCACGGTGACCGGGCGTGCAGAAATAGGGCACAGCCATGCGATGAGGTGTCCCGGGCTTTTCACGCAACCAAGCCGTGAAATATGCGAGACCAATGCATCATGTAGTATGAAGAGATGGACCCTAATTCTTCACGGTGACCGGGCGTGTAGAAATAGGGCACAGCCATGCGATGAGGTGTACCGGGCTTTTCACGCAACCAAGCCGTGAAATATGCGAGACCAAAGCATCATGTTGTATAGAGAGATGGACCCTAATTTTCCACGGTGGCCGTGCGTTGAGAAATAGAGCACAGCCATGCGATGAGGTGTTCTGGGGTTTTCACGCAACCAAGCCGTAAAATATGCGAGACCAATGCATCATGTAGTATAGAGAACCTAATTCTCCACGGTGACCGGGCGTGGAGAAATAGGGCACAGCCATGCGATGAGGTGTCCCGGGCTTTTCACGCAACCAAGCCGTGAAATATGCGAGACCAATGCATCATGTTGTATAGAGAGATGGCCCTAATTCTCCACGGTGGCCGTGCGTTGAGAAATAGGGCACAGCCATGCGATGAGGTGTCCCGGGCTTTTCACGCAACCAAGCCGTGAAATATGCGAGACCAATGCATCATGTAGTACAGAGAACCTAATTCTTCACGGTGACGGGGCGTGGAGAAATAGGGCACAGCCATGCGATGAGGTGTCCCGGGCTTTTCACGCAACCAAGCCGTGTAATATGCGAAACCAATGCATCATGTAGTATAGAGAGATGGACCCTAATTCTCCACGGTGGCCGTGCGTTGAAAAATAAGGCACAGCCATGCGATGAGGTGTCCCGGGCTTTTCACGCAACCAAGCCGTGAAATATGCGAGACCAATGCATCATGTAGTATAGAGAACCTAATTCTCCACGGTGACCGGGTGTGGGGAAATAGGGCACAGCCATGCGATGAGGTGTCCCGGGCTTTTCACGCAACCAAGCCGTGAAATATGCGAGACCAATGCATCATGTAGTATAGAGAACCTAATTCTCCACGGTGACGGGGCGTGGAGAAATAGAGCACAGCCATGCGATGAGGTGTCCCGGGCTTTTCACGCAACCAAGCCGTGAAATATGCGAGACCACTGCATCATGTTGTATAGAGAGATGGACCCAAATTCTCCACGTTGGCCGTGCGTTGAGAAATAGGGCACAGCCATGCGATGAGGTGTCCCAGGCTTTTCACGCAACCAAGCCGTGAAATATGCGAGACCAATGCATCATGTAGTATAGAGAACCTAATTCTCCACGGTGACGGGGCGTGGAGAAATAGGCCACATCCATGCGATGAGATGTCCGGGGCTTTTCACGCAACCAAACCGTGAAATATGCGAGACAAATGCATCATGTAGTATAGAGAACCTAATTCTCCACGGTGAACGTGCGTGGAGAAATAGGGCACAGCCATGCGATGAGGTGTCCCGGGCTCTTGACGGCAAGCACGCCGTGAAATATGCGAGACCAATGCATCATGTAGTATGAAGAGATGGACCCTAATTCTTCACGGTGACCGGGCGTGTAGAAATAGGGCACAGCCATGCGATGAGGTGTACCGGGCTTTTCACGCAACCAAGCCGTGAAATATGCGAGACCAAAGCATCATGTTGTATAGAGAGATGGACCCTAATTTTCCACGGTGGCCGTGCGTTGAGAAATAGAGCACAGCCATGCGATGAGGTGTCCTGGAGTTTTCACGCAACCAAACCGTGAAATATGCGAGACCAATGCATCATGTAGTATAGAGAACCTAATTCTCCACGGTGACGGGGCGTGGAGAAATAGGGCACAGCCATGCGATGAGGTGTCCCGGGCTTTTCACGCAACCAAGGCGTGGTATATGCGAGACCAATGCATCATGTAGTATAGAGAACCTAATTCTCCACGGTGACCGGGCGTGGAGAAATAGGGCACAGCCATGCGATGAGGTGTCCCGGGCTTTTCACGCAACCAAGCCGTGAAATATGCGAGACCAATGCATCATGTAGTATAGAGAACCTAATTCTCCACGGTGACGGGGCGTGGAGAAATAGAGCACAGCCATGCGATGAGGTGTCCCGGGCTTTTCACGCAACCAAGCCGTGAAATATGCGAGACCACTACATCATGTTGTATAGAGAGATGGACCCAAATTCTCCACGTTGGCCGTGCGTTGAGAATTAGGGCACAGCCATGCGATGAGGTGTCCCAGGCTTTTCACGCAACCAAGCCGTGAAATATGCGAGACCAATGCATCATGTAGTATAGAGAACCTAATTCTCCACGGTGACGGGGCGTGGAGAAATAGGCCACATCCATGCGATGAGGTGTCCCGGACTTTTCACGCAACCAAGCCGTGAAATATGCGAGACCAATGCATCATCTAGTATAGAGAACCTAATTCTCCACGGTGAACGTGCGTGGAGAAATAGGGCACAGCCATGCGATGAGGTATCCCGGGCTTTTCACGCAAGCAAGCCGTGAAATATGCGAGACCAATGCATCATGTAGTATAGAGATGGACCCTAATTCTCCACGGTGGCCGTGCGTTGAGAAATAGGGCACAGCCATGCGATGAGGTGTCCCGGGCTTTTCACGCAACCAAGCCGTGAAATATGCGAGACCAATGCATCATGTAGTATAGAAAACCTAATTCTCCACGGTGACGGGGCGTGGAGAAATGGGGCACAGCCATGCGATGAGGTGTCCCGGGCTTTTCACGCAACCAAGCCGTGAAATATGCGAGACCACTGCATCATGTTGTATAGAGAGATGGACCCTAATTCTCCACGGTAGCCGTGCGTTGGGAAACAGGGCACAGCCATGCGTTGAGGTGTCCCGGGCTTTTCAAGCAACCAAGCCGTGAAATATGCGAGACCAATGCATCATGTAGTATAGAGAACATAATTCTCCACGGTGACGGAGCGTGGAGAAAGAGGGCACAGCCATGCGATGAGGTGTCCCTGGCTTTTCACGCAACCAAGCCGTGAAATATGCAAGACCAATGCATCATGTAGTGTAGAGAACCTAATTCTCCACGGTGACCGGGCGTGGAGAAATAGGGCACAGCCATGCGATGAGGTGTCCCGGGCGTTTCACGCAACCAAGCCGTGAAATATGCGAGACCACTGCATCATGTTGTATAGAGAGATGGACCCAAATTCTCCACGTTGGCCGTGCGTTGAGAAATAGGGCACAGCCATGCGATGAGGTGTCCCAGGCTTTTCACGCAACCAAGCCGTGAAATATGCGAGACCAATGCATCATGTAGTATAGAGAACCTAATTCTCCACGGTGACGGGGCGTGGAGAAATAGGCCACATCCATGCGATGAGTAGTCCCGGGCTTTTCACGCGACCAAGCCGTGAAATATGCGAGACCAATGCATCATGTAGTATAGAGAACCTAATTCTCCACGGAGACCGGGCGTGGAGAAATGGGGCACAGCCATGCGATGAGGTGTCCCGGGCTTTTCACGCAACCAAGCCGTGAAATATGCGAGACCAATGCATCATGTTGTATAGAGAGATGGACCCTAATTATCCATGGTGGCCGTGCGTTGAGAAATAGGGCACAGCCATGCGATGAGGTGTCCCGGGCTTTTCACGCAACCAAGCCGTGTAATATGCGAGACCAATGCATCATGTAGTATAGAGAGATGGACCCTAATTCTCCACGGTGGCCGTGCGTTGAGAAATAAGGCACAGCCATGCGATGAGGTGTCCCGGGCTTTTCACGCAACCAAGCCGTGAAATATGCGAGACCAATGCATCATGTAGTATAGAGAACATAATTCTCCACGGTGACGGAGAGTGGAGAAAGAGGGCACAGCCATGCGATGAGGTGTCTCTGGCTTTTCACGCAACCAAGCCGTGAAAAATGCGAGACCAATGCATCATGTAGTATAGAGAACCTAATTCTCCACGGTGACCGGGCGTGGAGAAATAGGGCACAGCCATGCGATGAGGTGTCCCGGGCTTTTCACGCAACCAAGCCGTGAAATATGCGAGACCAATGCATCATGTTGTATAGAGAGATGGCCCTAATTCTCCACGGTGGCCGTGCGTTGAGAAATAGGGCACAGCCATGCGATGAGGTGTCCCGGGCTTTTCACGCAACCAAGCCGTGAAATATGCGAGACCAATGCATCATGTAGTACAGAGAACCTAATTCTTCACGGTGACGGGGCGTGGAGAAATAGGGCACAGCCATGCGATGAGGTGTCCCGGGCTTTTCACGCAACCAAGCCGTGTAATATGCGAAACCAATGCATCATGTAGTATAGAGAGATGGACCCTAATTCTCCACGGTGGCCGTGCGTTAAGAAATAAGGCACAGCCATGCGATGAGGTGTCCCATGCTTTTCACGCAACCAAGCCGTTAAATATGCGAGACCAATGCATCATGTAGTATAGAGAACCTAATTCTCCACGGTGACCGGGTGTGGAGAAATAGGGCACAGCCATGCGATGAGGTGTCCCGGGCTTTTCACGCAACCAAGCCGTGAAATATGCGAGACCAATGCATCATGTAGTATAGAGAACCTAATTCTCCACGGTGACGGGGCGTGGAGAAATAGAGCACAGCCATGCGATGAGGTGTCCCGGGCTTTTCACGCAACCAAGCCGTGAAATATGCGAGACCAATGCATCATGTAGTATAGAGATGGACCCTAATTCTCCACGGTGGCCGTGCGTTGAGAAATAGGGCACAGCCATGCGATGAGGTGTCCCGGGCTTTTCACGCAACCAAGCCGTGAAATATGCGAGACCAATGCATCATGTAGTATAGAGAACCTAATTCTCCACGGTGACCGGGCGTGGAGAAATATGGCACAGCCATGCGATGAGGTGTCCCGGGCTTTTCACGCAACCAAGCCGTGAAATATGCGAGACCAATGCATCATGTTGTATAGAGAGATGGACCCTAATTCTCCATGGTGGCCGTGCGTTGAGAAATAGGGCACAGCCATGCGATGAGGTGTCCCGGGCTTTTCACGCAACCAAGCCGTGTAATATGCGAGACCAATGCATCATGTAGTATAGAGAGATGGACCCTAATTCTCCACGGTGGCCGTGCGTTGAGAAATAAGGCACAGCCATGCGATGAGGTGTCCCGGGCTTTTCACGCAACCAAGCCGTGAAATATGCGAGACCAATGCATCATGTAGTATAGAGAACATAATTCTCCACCGTGACGGAGCGTGGAGAAAGAGGGCACAGCCATGCGATGAGGTGTCCCTGGCTTTTCACGCAACCAAACCGTGAAAAATGCGAGACCAATGCATCATGTAGTATAGATAACCTAATTCTCCACGGTGACCGGGCGTGCAGAAATAGGGCACAGCCATGCGATGAGGTGTCCCGGGCTTTTCACGCAACCAAGCCGTGAAATATGCGAGACCAATGCATCATGTTGTATAGAGAGATGGCCCTAATTCTCCACGGTGGCCGTGCGTTGAGAAATAGGGCACAGCCATGCGATGAGGTGTCCCGGGCTTTTCACGCAACCAAGCCGTGAAATATGCGAGACCAATGCATCATGTAGTACAGAGAACCTAATTCTTCACGGTGACGGGGCGTGGAGAAATAGGGCACAGCCATGCGATGAGGTGTCCCGGGCTTTTCACGCAACCAAGCCGTGTAATATGCGAAACCAATGCATAATGTAGTATATAGAGATGGACCCTAATTCTCCACGGTGGCCGTGCGTTGAGAAATAAGGCACAGCCATGCGATGAGGTGTCCCGGGCTTTTCACGCAACCAAGCCGTGAAATATGCGAGACCAATGCATCATGTAGTATAGAGAACCTAATTCTCCACGGTGACCGGGTGTGGAGAAATAGGGCACAGCCATGCGATGAGGTGTCCCGGGTTTTTCACGCAACCAAGCCGTGAAATATGCGAGACCAATGCATCATGTAGTATAGAGAACCTAATTCTCCACGGTGACGGGGCGTGGAGAAATAGAGCACAGCCATGCGATGAGGTGTCCCGGGCTTTTCACGCAACCAAGCCGTGAAATATGCGAGACCACTGCATCATGTTGTATAGAGAGATGGACCCAAATTCTCCACGTTGGCCGTGCGTTGAGAAATAGGGCACAGCCATGCGATGAGGTGTCCCAGGCTTTTCACGCAACCAAGCCGTGAAATATGCGAGACCAATGCATCATGTAGTATAGAGAACCTAATTCTCCACGGTGACGGGGCGTGGAGAAATAGGCCACATCCATGCGATGAGATGTCCGGGGCTTTTCACGCAACCAAACCGTGAAATATGCGAGACCAATGCATCATGTAGTATAGAGAACCTAATTCTCCACGGTGAACGTGCGTGGAGAAATAGGGCACAGCCATGCGATGAGGTGTCCCGGGCTCTTGACGGCAAGCACGCCGTGAAATATGCGAGACCAATGCATCATGTAGTATGAAGAGATGGACCCTAATTCTTCACGGTGACCGGGCGTGTAGAAATAGGGCACAGCCATGCGATGAGGTGTACCGGGCTTTTCACGCAACCAAGCCGTGAAATATGCGAGACCAATGCATCATGTAGTATAGAGAACCTAATTCTCCACGGTGACGGGGCGTGGAGAAATAGAGCACAGCCATGCGATGAGGTGTCCCGGGCTTTTCACGCAACCAAGCCGTGAAATATGCGAGACCACTGCATCATGTTGTATAGAGAGATGGACCCAAATTCTCCACGTTGGCCGTGCGTTGAGAAATAGGGCACAGCCATGCGATGAGGTGTCCCAGGCTTTTCACGCAACCAAGCCGTGAAATATGCGAGACCAATGCATCATGTAGTATAGAGAACCTAATTCTCCACGGTGACGGGGCGTGGAGAAATAGGCCACATCCATGCGATGAGGCGTCCCGGGCTTTTCACGCAACCAAGCCGTGAAATATGCGAGACCAATGCATCATGTAGTATAGAGATGGACCCTAATTCTCCACGGTGGCCGTGCGTTGAGAAATAGGGCACAGCCATGCGATGAGGTGTCCCGGGCTTTTCACGCAACCAAGCCGTGAAATATGCGAGACCAATGCATCATGTAGTATAGAGAACCTAATTCTCCACGGTGACCGGGCGTGGAGAAATAGGGCACAGCCATGCGATGAGGTGTCCCGGGCTTTTCACGCAACCAAGCCGTGAAATATGCGAGACCAATGCATCATGTTGTATAGAGAGATGGACCCTAATTCTCCATGGTGGCCGTGCGTTGAGAAATAGGGCACAGCCATGCGATGAGGTGTCCCGGGCTTTTCACGCAACCAAGCCGTGTAATATGCGAGACCAATGCATCATGTAGTATAGAGAGATGGACCCTAATTCTCCACGGTGGCCGTGCGTTGAGAAATAAGGCACAGCCATGCGATGAGGTGTCCCGGGCTTTTCACGCAACCAAGCCGTGAAATATGCGAGACCATTGCATCATGTAGTATAGAGAACATAATTCTCCACCGTGACGGAGCGTGGAGAAAGAGGGCACAGCCATGCGATGAGGTGTCCCTGGCTTTTCACGCAACCAAGCCGTGAAAAATGCGAGACCAATGCATCATGTAGTATAGAGAACCTAATTCTCCACGGTGACCGGGCGTGCAGAAATAGGGCACAGCCATGCGATGAGGTGTCCCGGGCTTTTCACGCAACCAAGCCGTGAAATATGCGAGACCAATGCATCATGTAGTATGAAGAGATGGACCCTAATTCTTCACGGTGACCGGGCGTGTAGAAATAGGGCACAGCCATGCGATGAGGTGTACCGGGCTTTTCACGCAACCAAGCCGTGAAATATGCGAGACCAAAGCATCATGTTGTATAGAGAGATGGACCCTAATTTTCCACGGTGGCCGTGCGTTGAGAAATAGAGCACAGCCATGCGATGAGGTGTTCTGGGGTTTTCACGCAACCAAGCCGTAAAATATGCGAGACCAATGCATCATGTAGTATAGAGAACCTAATTCTCCACGGTGACCGGGCGTGGAGAAATAGGGCACAGCCATGCGATGAGGTGTCCCGGGCTTTTCACGCAACCAAGCCGTGAAATATGCGAGACCAATGCATCATGTTGTATAGAGAGATGGCCCTAATTCTCCACGGTGGCCGTGCGTTGAGAAATAGGGCACAGCCATGCGATGAGGTGTCCCGGGCTTTTCACGCAACCAAGCCGTGAAATATGCGAGACCAATGCATCATGTAGTACAGAGAACCTAATTCTTCACGGTGACGGGGCGTGGAGAAATAGGGCACAGCCATGCGATGAGGTGTCCCGGGCTTTTCACGCAACCAAGCCGTGTAATATGCGAAACCAATGCATCATGTAGTATAGAGAGATGGACCCTAATTCTCCACGGTGGCCGTGCGTTGAAAAATAAGGCACAGCCATGCGATGAGGTGTCCCGGGCTTTTCACGCAACCAAGCCGTGAAATATGCGAGACCAATGCATCATGTAGTATAGAGAACCTAATTCTCCACGGTGACCGGGTGTGGGGAAATAGGGCACAGCCATGCGATGAGGTGTCTCGGGCTTTTCACGCAACCAAGCCGTGAAATATGCGAGACCAATGCATCATGTAGTATAGAGAACCTAATTCTCCACGGTGACGGGGCGTGGAGAAATAGAGCACAGCCATGCGATGAGGTGTCCCGGGCTTTTCACGCAACCAAGCCGTGAAATATGCGAGACCACTGCATCATGTTGTATAGAGAGATGGACCCAAATTCTCCACGTTGGCCGTGCGTTGAGAAATAGGGCACAGCCATGCGATGAGGTGTCCCAGGCTTTTCACGCAACCAAGCCGTGAAATATGCGAGACCAATGCATCATGTAGTATAGAGAACCTAATTCTCCACGGTGACGGGGCGTGGAGAAATAGGCCACATCCATGCGATGAGATGTCCGGGGCTTTTCACGCAACCAAACCGTGAAATATGCGAGACAAATGCATCATGTAGTATAGAGAACCTAATTCTCCACGGTGAACGTGCGTGGAGAAATAGGGCACAGCCATGCGATGAGGTGTCCCGGGCTCTTGACGGCAAGCACGCCGTGAAATATGCGAGACCAATGCATCATGTAGTATGAAGAGATGGACCCTAATTCTTCACGGTGACCGGGCGTGTAGAAATAGGGCACAGCCATGCGATGAGGTGTACCGGGCTTTTCACGCAACCAAGCCGTGAAATATGCGAGACCAAAGCATCATGTTGTATAGAGAGATGGACCCTAATTTTCCACGGTGGCTGTGCGTTGAGAAATAGAGCACAGCCATGCGATGAGGTGTCCTGGAGTTTTCACGCAACCAAGCCGTGAAATATGCGAGACCAATGCATCATGTAGTATAGAGAACCTAATTCTCCACGGTGACGGGGCGTGGAGAAATAGGGCACAGCCATGCGATGAGGTGTCCCGGGCTTTTCACGCAACCAAGGCGTGGTATATGCGAGACCAATGCATCATGTAGTATAGAGAACCTAATTCTCCACGGTGACCGGGCGTGGAGAAATAGGGCACAGCCATGCGATGAGGTGTCCCGGGCTTTTCACGCAACCAAGCCGTGAAATATGCGAGACCAATGCATCATGTAGTATAGAGAACCTAATTCTCCACGGTGACGGGGCGTGGAGAAATAGAGCACAGCCATGCGATGAGGTGTCCCGGGCTTTTCACGCAACCAAGCCGTGAAATATGCGAGACCACTACATCATGTTGTATAGAGAGATGGACCCAAATTCTCCACGTTGGCCGTGCGTTGAGAATTAGGGCACAGCCATGCGATGAGGTGTCCCAGGCTTTTCACGCAACCAAGCCGTGAAATATGCGAGACCAATGCATCATGTAGTATAGAGAACCTAATTCTCCACGGTGACGGGGCGTGGAGAAATAGGCCACATCCATGCGATGAGGTGTCCCGGACTTTTCACGCAACCAAGCCGTGAAATATGCGAGACCAATGCATCATCTAGTATAGAGAACCTAATTCTCCACGGTGAACGTGCGTGGAGAAATAGGGCACAGCCATGCGATGAGGTATCCCGGGCTTTTCACGCAAGCAAGCCGTGAAATATGCGAGACCAATGCATCATGTAGTATAGAGATGGACCCTAATTCTCCACGGTGGCCGTGCGTTGAGAAATAGGGCACAGCCATGCGATGAGGTGTCCCGGGCTTTTCACGCAACCAAGCCGTGAAATATGCGAGACCAATGCATCATGTAGTATAGAAAACCTAATTCTCCACGGTGACGGGGCGTGGAGAAATGGGGCACAGCCATGCGATGAGGTGTCCCGGGCTTTTCACGCAACCAAGCCGTGAAATATGCGAGACCACTGCATCATGTTGTATAGAGAGATGGACCCTAATTCTCCACGGTAGCCGTGCGTTGGGAAACAGGGCACAGCCATGCGTTGAGGTGTCCCGGGCTTTTCAAGCAACCAAGCCGTGAAATATGCGAGACCAATGCATCATGTAGTATAGAGAACATAATTCTCCACGGTGACGGAGCGTGGAGAAAGAGGGCACAGCCATGCGATGAGGTGTCCCTGGCTTTTCACGCAACCAAGCCGTGAAATATGCAAGACCAATGCATCATGTAGTGTAGAGAACCTAATTCTCCACGGTGACCGGGCGTGGAGAAATAGGGCACAGCCATGCGATGAGGTGTCCCGGGCGTTTCACGCAACCAAGCCGTGAAATATGCGAGACCACTGCATCATGTTGTATAGAGAGATGGACCCAAATTCTCCACGTTGGCCGTGCGTTGAGAAATAGGGCACAGCCATGCGATGAGGTGTCCCAGGCTTTTCACGCAACCAAGCCGTGAAATATGCGAGACCAATGCATCATGTAGTATAGAGAACCTAATTCTCCACGGTGACGGGGCGTGGAGAAATAGGCCACATCCATGCGATGAGTAGTCCCGGGCTTTTCACGCGACCAAGCCGTGAAATATGCGAGACCAATGCATCATGTAGTATAGAGAACCTAATTCTCCACGGAGACCGGGCGTGGAGAAATGGGGCACAGCCATGCGATGAGGTGTCCCGGGCTTTTCACGCAACCAAGCCGTGAAATATGCGAGACCAATGCATCATGTTGTATAGAGAGATGGACCCTAATTCTCCATGGTGGCCGTGCGTTGAGAAATAGGGCACAGCCATGCGATGAGGTGTCCCGGGCTTTTCACGCAACCAAGCCGTGTAATATGCGAGACCAATGCATCATGTAGTATAGAGAGATGGACCCTAATTCTCCACGGTGGCCGTGCGTTGAGAAATAAGGCACAGCCATGCGATGAGGTGTCCCGGGCTTTTCACGCAACCAAGCCGTGAAATATGCGAGACCAATGCATCATGTAGTATAGAGAACATAATTCTCCACGGTGACGGAGAGTGGAGAAAGAGGGCACAGCCATGCGATGAGGTGTCTCTGGCTTTTCACGCAACCAAGCCGTGAAAAATGCGAGACCAATGCATCATGTAGTATAGAGAACCTAATTCTCCACGGTGACCGGGCGTGGAGAAATAGGGCACAGCCATGCGATGAGGTGTCCCGGGCTTTTCACGCAACCAAGCCGTGAAATATGCGAGACCAATGCATCATGTTGTATAGAGAGATGGCCCTAATTCTCCACGGTGGCCGTGCGTTGAGAAATAGGGCACAGCCATGCGATGAGGTGTCCCGGGCTTTTCACGCAACCAAGCCGTGAAATATGCGAGACCAATGCATCATGTAGTACAGAGAACCTAATTCTTCACGGTGACGGGGCGTGGAGAAATAGGGCACAGCCATGCGATGAGGTGTCCCGGGCTTTTCACGCAACCAAGCCGTGTAATATGCGAAACCAATGCATCATGTAGTATAGAGAGATGGACCCTAATTCTCCACGGTGGCCGTGCGTTGAGAAATAAGGCACAGCCATGCGATGAGGTGTCCCATGCTTTTCACGCAACCAAGCCGTTAAATATGCGAGACCAATGCATCATGTAGTATAGAGAACCTAATTCTCCTCGGTGACCGGGTGTGGAGAAATAGGGCACAGCCATGCGATGAGGTGTCCCGGGCTTTTCACGCAACCAAGCCGTGAAATATGCGAGACCAATGCATCATGTAGTATAGAGAACCTAATTCTCCACGGTGACGGGGCGTGGAGAAATAGAGCACAGCCATGCGATGAGGTGTCCCGGGCTTTTCACGCAACCAAGCCGTGAAATATGCGAGACCAATGCATCATGTAGTATAGAGATGGACCCTAATTCTCCACGGTGGCCGTGCGTTGAGAAATAGGGCACAGCCATGCGATGAGGTGTCCCGGGCTTTTCACGCAACCAAGCCGTGAAATATGCGAGACCAATGCATCATGTAGTATAGAGAACCTAATTCTCCACGGTGACCGGGCGTGGAGAAATAGGGCACAGCCATGCGATGAGGTGTCCCGGGCTTTTCACGCAACCAAGCCGTGAAATATGCGAGACCAATGCATCATGTTGTATAGAGAGATGGACCCTAATTCTCCATGGTGGCCGTGCGTTGAGAAATAGGGCACAGCCATGCGATGAGGTGTCCCGGGCTTTTCACGCAACCAAGCCGTGTAATATGCGAGACCAATGCATCATGTAGTATAGAGAGATGGACCCTAATTCTCCACGGCGGCCGTGCGTTGAGAAATAAGGCACAGCCATGCGATGAGGTGTCCCGGGCTTTTCACGCAACCAAGCCGTGAAATATGCGAGACCAATGCATCATGTAGTATAGAGAACATAATTCTCCACCGTGACGGAGCGTGGAGAAAGAGGGCACAGCCATGCGATGAGGTGTCCCTGGCTTTTCACGCAACCAAGCCGTGAAAAATGCGAGACCAATGCATCATGTAGTATAGAGAACCTAATTCTCCACGGTGACCGGGCGTGCAGAAATAGGGCACAGCCATGCGATGAGGTGTCCCGGGCTTTTCACGCAACCAAGCCGTGAAATATGCGAGACCAATGCATCATGTTGTATAGAGAGATGGCCCTAATTCTCCACGGTGGCCGTGCGTTGAGAAATAGGGCACAGCCATGCGATGAGGTGTCCCGGGCTTTTCACGCAACCAAGCCGTGAAATATGCGAGACCAATGCATCATGTAGTACAGAGAACCTAATTCTTCACGGTGACGGGGGGTGGAGAAATAGGGCACAGCCATGCGATGAGGTGTCCCGGGCTTTTCACGCAACCAAGCCGTGTAATATGCGAAACCAATGCATCATGTAGTATATAGAGATGGACCCTAATTCTCCACGGTGGCCGTGCGTTGAGAAATAAGGCACAGCCATGCGATGAGGTGTCCCGGGCTTTTCACGCAACCAAGCCGTGAAATATGCGAGACCAATGCATCATGTAGTATAGAGAACCTAATTCTCCACGGTGACCGGGTGTGGAGAAATAGGGCACAGCCATGCGATGAGGTGTCCCGGGCTTTTCACGCAACCAAGCCGTGAAATATGCGAGACCAATGCATCATGTAGTATATAGAACCTAATTCTCCACGGTGACGGGGCGTGGCGAAATAGAGCACAGCCATGCGATGAGGTGTCCCGGGCTTTTCACGCAACCAAGCCGTGAAATATGCGAGACCACTGCATCATGTTGTATAGAGAGATGGACCCAAATTCTCCACGTTGGCCGTGCGTTGAGAAATAGGGCACAGCCATGCGATGAGGTGTCCCAGGCTTTTCACGCAACCAAGCCGTGAAATATGCGAGACCAATGCATCATGTAGTATAGAGAACCTAATTCTCCACGGTGACGGGGCGTGGAGAAATAGGCCACATCCATGCGATGAGATGTCCGGGGCTTTTCACGCAACCAAACCGTGAAATATGCGAGACCAATGCATCATGTAGTATAGAGAACCTAATTCTCCACGGTGAACGTGCGTGGAGAAATAGGGCACAGCCATGCGATGAGGTGTCCCGGGCTCTTGACGGCAAGCACGCCGTGAAATATGCGAGACCAATGCATCATGTAGTATGAAGAGATGGACCCTAATTCTTCACGGTGACCGGGCGTGTAGAAATAGGGCACAGCCATGCGATGAGGTGTACCGGGCTTTTCACGCAACCAAGCCGTGAAATATGCGAGACCAATGCATCATGTAGTATAGAGAACCTAATTCTCCACGGTGACGGGGCGTGGAGAAATAGAGCACAGCCATGCGATGAGGTGTCCCGGGCTTTTCACGCAACCAAGCCGTGAAATATGCGAGACCACTGCATCATGTTGTATAGAGAGATGGACCCAAATTCTCCACGTTGGCCGTGCGTTGAGAAATAGGGCACAGCCATGCGATGAGGTGTCCCAGGCTTTTCACGCAACCAAGCCGTGAAATATGCGAGACCAATGCATCATGTAGTATAGAGAACCTAATTCTCCACGGTGACGGGGCGTGGAGAAATAGGGCACAGCCATGCGATGAGGTGTCCCGGGCTTTTCACGCAACCAAGGCGTGGTATATGCGAGACCAATGCATCATGTAGTATAGAGAACCTAATTCTCCACGGTGACCGGGCGTGGAGAAATAGGGCACAGCCATGCGATGAGGTGTCCCGGGCTTTTCACGCAACCAAGCCGTGAAATATGCGAGACCAATGCATCATGTAGTATAGAGAACCTAATTCTCCACGGTGACGGGGCGTGGAGAAATAGAGCACAGCCATGCGATGAGGTGTCCCGGGCTTTTCACGCAACCAAGCCGTGAAATATGCGAGACTACTACATCATGTTGTATAGAGAGATGGACCCAAATTCTCCACGTTGGCCGTGCGTTGAGAATTAGGGCACAGCCATGCGATGAGGTGTCCCAGGCTTTTCACGCAACCAAGCCGTGAAATATGCGAGACCAATGCATCATGTAGTATAGAGAACCTAATTCTCCACGGTGACGGGGCGTGGAGAAATAGGCCACATCCATGCGATGAGGTGTCCCGGACTTTTCACGCAACCAAGCCGTGAAATATGCGAGACCAATGCATCATGTAGTATAGAGAACCTAATTCTCCACGGTGAACGTGCGTGGAGAAATAGGGCACAGCCATGCGATGAGGTATCCCGGGCTTTTCACGCAAGCAAGCCGTGAAATATGCGAGACCAATGCATCATGTAGTATAGAGATGGACCCTAATTCTCCACGGTGGCCGTGCGTTGAGAAATAGGGCACAGCCATGCGATGAGGTGTCCCGGGCTTTTCACGCAACCAAGCCGTGAAATATGCGAGACCAATGCATCATGTAGTATAGAAAACCTAATTCTCCACGGTGACGGGGCGTGGAGAAATGGGGCACAGCCATGCGATGAGGTGTCCCGGGCTTTTCACGCAACCAAGCCGTGAAATATGCGAGACCACTGCATCATGTTGTATAGAGAGATGGACCCTAATTCTCCACGGTAGCCGTGCGTTGGGAAACAGGGCACAGCCATGCGTTGAGGTGTCCCGGGCTTTTCAAGCAACCAAGCCGTGAAATATGCGAGACCAATGCATCATGTAGTATAGAGAACATAATTCTCCACGGTGACGGAGCGTGGAGAAAGAGGGCACAGCCATGCGATGAGGTGTCCCTGGCTTTTCACGCAACCAAGCCGTGAAATATGCAAGACCAATGCATCATGTAGTGTAGAGAACCTAATTCTCCACGGTGACCGGGCGTGGAGAAATAGGGCACAGCCATGCGATGAGGTGTCCCGGGCGTTTCACGCAACCAAGCCGTGAAATATGCGAGACCACTGCATCATGTTGTATAGAGAGATGGACCCAAATTCTCCACGTTGGCCGTGCGTTGAGAAATAGGGCACAGCCATGCGATGAGGTGTCCCAGGCTTTTCACGCAACCAAGCCGTGAAATATGCGAGACCAATGCATCAAGTAGTATAGAGAACCTAATTCTCCACGGTGACGGGGCGTGGAGAAATAGGCCACATCCATGCGATGAGTAGTCCCGGGCTTTTCACGCGACCAAGCCGTGAAATATGCGAGACCAATGCATCATGTAGTATAGAGAACCTAATTCTCCACGGAGACCGGGCGTGGAGAAATGGGGCACAGCCATGCGATGAGGTGTCCCGGGCTTTTCACGCAACCAAGCCGTGAAATATGCGAGACCAATGCATCATGTTGTATAGAGAGATGGACCCTAATTCTCCATGGTGGCCGTGCGTTGAGAAATAGGGCACAGCCATGCGATGAGGTGTCCCGGGCTTTTCACGCAACCAAGCCGTGTAATATGCGAGACCAATGCATCATGTAGTATAGAGAGATGGACCCTAATTCTCCACGGTGGCCGTGCGTTGAGAAATAAGGCACAGCCATGCGATGAGGTGTCCCGGGCTTTTCACGCAACCAAGCCGTGAAATATGCGAGACCAATGCATCATGTAGTATAGAGAACATAATTCTCCACGGTGACGGAGAGTGGAGAAAGAGGGCACAGCCATGCGATGAGGTGTCTCTGGCTTTTCACGCAACCAAGCCGTGAAAAATGCGAGACCAATGCATCATGTAGTATAGAGAACCTAATTCTCCACGGTGACCGGGCGTGGAGAAATAGGGCACAGCCATGCGATGAGGTGTCCCGGGCTTTTCACGCAACCAAGCCGTGAAATATGCGAGACCAATGCATCATGTTGTATAGAGAGATGGCCCTAATTCTCCACGGTGGCCGTGCGTTGAGAAATAGGGCACAGCCATGCGATGAGGTGTCCCGGGCTTTTCACGCAACCAAGCCGTGAAATATGCGAGACCAATGCATCATGTAGTACAGAGAACCTAATTCTTCACGGTGACGGGGCGTGGAGAAATAGGGCACAGCCATGCGATGAGGTGTCCCGGGCTTTTCACGCAACCAAGCCGTGTAATATGCGAAACCAATGCATCATGTAGTATAGAGAGATGGACCCTAATTCTCCACGGTGGCCGTGCGTTGAGAAATAAGGCACAGCCATGCGATGAGGTGTCCCATGCTTTTCACGCAACCAAGCCGTTAAATATGCGAGACCAATGCATCATGTAGTATAGAGAACCTAATTCTCCTCGGTGACCGGGTGTGGAGAAATAGGGCACAGCCATGCGATGAGGTGTCCCGGGCTTTTCACGCAACCAAGCCGTGAAATATGCGAGACCAATGCATCATGTAGTATAGAGAACCTAATTCTCCACGGTGACGGGGCGTGGAGAAATAGAGCACAGCCATGCGATGAGGTGTCCCGGGCTTTTCACGCAACCAAGCCGTGAAATATGCGAGACCAATGCATCATGTAGTATAGAGATGGACCCTAATTCTCCACGGTGGCCGTGCGTTGAGAAATAGGGCACAGCCATGCGATGAGGTGTCCCGGGCTTTTCACGCAACCAAGCCGTGAAATATGCGAGACCAATGCATCATGTAGTATAGAGAACCTAATTCTCCACGGTGACCGGGCGTGGAGAAATAGGGCACAGCCATGCGATGAGGTGTCCCGGGCTTTTCACGCAACCAAGCCGTGAAATATGCGAGACCAATGCATCATGTTGTATAGAGAGATGGACCCTAATTCTCCATGGTGGCCGTGCGTTGAGAAATAGGGCACAGCCATGCGATGAGGTGTCCCGGGCTTTTCACGCAACCAAGCCGTGTAATATGCGAGACCAATGCATCATGTAGTATAGAGAGATGGACCCTAATTCTCCACGGCGGCCGTGCGTTGAGAAATAAGGCACAGCCATGCGATGAGGTGTCCCGGGCTTTTCACGCAACCAAGCCGTGAAATATGCGAGACCAATGCATCATGTAGTATAGAGAACATAATTCTCCACCGTGACGGAGCGTGGAGAAAGAGGGCACAGCCATGCGATGAGGTGTCCCTGGCTTTTCACGCAACCAAGCCGTGAAAAATGCGAGACCAATGCATCATGTAGTATAGAGAACCTAATTCTCCACGGTGACCGGGCGTGCAGAAATAGGGCACAGCCATGCGATGAGGTGTCCCGGGCTTTTCACGCAACCAAGCCGTGAAATATGCGAGACCAATGCATCATGTTGTATAGAGAGATGGCCCTAATTCTCCACGGTGGCCGTGCGTTGAGAAATAGGGCACAGCCATGCGATGAGGTGTCCCGGGCTTTTCACGCAACCAAGCCGTGAAATATGCGAGACCAATGCATCATGTAGTACAGAGAACCTAATTCTTCACGGTGACGGGGGGTGGAGAAATAGGGCACAGCCATGCGATGAGGTGTCCCGGGCTTTTCACGCAACCAAGCCGTGTAATATGCGAAACCAATGCATCATGTAGTATATAGAGATGGACCCTAATTCTCCACGGTGGCCGTGCGTTGAGAAATAAGGCACAGCCATGCGATGAGGTGTCCCGGGCTTTTCACGCAACCAAGCCGTGAAATATGCGAGACCAATGCATCATGTAGTATAGAGAACCTAATTCTCCACGGTGACCGGGTGTGGAGAAATAGGGCACAGCCATGCGATGAGGTGTCCCGGGCTTTTCACGCAACCAAGCCGTGAAATATGCGAGACCAATGCATCATGTAGTATATAGAACCTAATTCTCCACGGTGACGGGGCGTGGCGAAATAGAGCACAGCCATGCGATGAGGTGTCCCGGGCTTTTCACGCAACCAAGCCGTGAAATATGCGAGACCACTGCATCATGTTGTATAGAGAGATGGACCCAAATTCTCCACGTTGGCCGTGCGTTGAGAAATAGGGCACAGCCATGCGATGAGGTGTCCCAGGCTTTTCACGCAACCAAGCCGTGAAATATGCGAGACCAATGCATCATGTAGTATAGAGAACCTAATTCTCCACGGTGACGGGGCGTGGAGAAATAGGCCACATCCATGCGATGAGATGTCCGGGGCTTTTCACGCAACCAAACCGTGAAATATGCGAGACCAATGCATCATGTAGTATAGAGAACCTAATTCTCCACGGTGAACGTGCGTGGAGAAATAGGGCACAGCCATGCGATGAGGTGTCCCGGGCTCTTGACGGCAAGCACGCCGTGAAATATGCGAGACCAATGCATCATGTAGTATGAAGAGATGGACCCTAATTCTTCACGGTGACCGGGCGCGTAGAAATAGGGCACAGCCATGCGATGAGGTGTACCGGGCTTTTCACGCAACCAAGCCGTGAAATATGCGAGACCAATGCATCATGTAGTATAGAGAACCTAATTCTCCACGGTGACGGGGCGTGGAGAAATAGAGCACAGCCATGCGATGAGGTGTCCCGGGCTTTTCACGCAACCAAGCCGTGAAATATGCGAGACCACTGCATCATGTTGTATAGAGAGATGGACCCAAATTCTCCACGTTGGCCGTGCGTTGAGAAATAGGGCACAGCCATGCGATGAGGTGTCCCAGGCTTTTCACGCAACCAAGCCGTGAAATATGCGAGACCAATGCATCATGTAGTATAGAGAACCTAATTCTCCACGGTGACGGGGCGTGGAGAAATAGGCCACATCCATGCGATGAGGCGTCCCGGGCTTTTCACGCAACCAAGCCGTGAAATATGCGAGACCAATGCATCATGTAGTATAGAGATGGACCCTAATTCTCCACGGTGGCCGTGCGTTGAGAAATAGGGCACAGCCATGCGATGAGGTGTCCCGGGCTTTTCACGCAACCAAGCCGTGAAATATGCGAGACCAATGCATCATGTAGTATAGAGAACCTAATTCTCCACGGTGACCGGGCGTGGAGAAATAGGGCACAGCCATGCGATGAGGTGTCCCGGGCTTTTCACGCAACCAAGCCGTGAAATATGCGAGACCAATGCATCATGTTGTATAGAGAGATGGACCCTAATTCTCCATGGTGGCCGTGCGTTGAGAAATAGGGCACAGCCATGCGATGAGGTGTCCCGGGCTTTTCACGCAACCAAGCCGTGTAATATGCGAGACCAATGCATCATGTAGTATAGAGAGATGGACCCTAATTCTCCACGGTGGCCGTGCGTTGAGAAATAAGGCACAGCCATGCGATGAGGTGTCCCGGGCTTTTCACGCAACCAAGCCGTGAAATATGCGAGACCATTGCATCATGTAGTATAGAGAACATAATTCTCCACCGTGACGGAGCGTGGAGAAAGAGGGCACAGCCATGCGATGAGGTGTCCCTGGCTTTTCACGCAACCAAGCCGTGAAAAATGCGAGACCAATGCATCATGTAGTATAGAGAACCTAATTCTCCACGGTGACCGGGCGTGCAGAAATAGGGCACAGCCATGCGATGAGGTGTCCCGGGCTTTTCACGCAACCAAGCCGTGAAATATGCGAGACCAATGCATCATGTAGTATGAAGAGATGGACCCTAATTCTTCACGGTGACCGGGCGTGTAGAAATAGGGCACAGCCATGCGATGAGGTGTACCGGGCTTTTCACGCAACCAAGCCGTGAAATATGCGAGACCAAAGCATCATGTTGTATAGAGAGATGGACCCTAATTTTCCACGGTGGCCGTGCGTTGAGAAATAGAGCACAGCCATGCGATGAGGTGTTCTGGGGTTTTCACGCAACCAAGCCGTAAAATATGCGAGACCAATGCATCATGTAGTATAGAGAACCTAATTCTCCACGGTGACCGGGCGTGGAGAAATAGGGCACAGCCATGCGATGAGGTGTCCCGGGCTTTTCACGCAACCAAGCCGTGAAATATGCGAGACCAATGCATCATGTTGTATAGAGAGATGGCCCTAATTCTCCACGGTGGCCGTGCGTTGAGAAATAGGGCACAGCCATGCGATGAGGTGTCCCGGGCTTTTCACGCAACCAAGCCGTGAAATATGCGAGACCAATGCATCATGTAGTACAGAGAACCTAATTCTTCACGGTGACGGGGCGTGGAGAAATAGGGCACAGCAATGCGATGAGGTGTCCCGGGCTTTTCACGCAACCAAGCCGTGTAATATGCGAAACCAATGCATCATGTAGTCTAGAGAGATGGACCCTAATTCTCCACGGTGGCCGTGCGTTGAAAAATAAGGCACAGCCATGCGATGAGGTGTCCCGGGCTTTTCACGCAACCAAGCCGTGAAATATGCGAGACCAATGCATCATGTAGTATAGAGAACCTAATTCTCCACGGTGACCGGGTGTGGGGAAATAGGGCACAGCCATGCGATGAGGTGTCCCGGGCTTTTCACGCAACCAAGCCGTGAAATATGCGAGACCAATGCATCATGTAGTATAGAGAACCTAATTCTCCACGGTGACGGGGCGTGGAGAAATAGAGCACAGCCATGCGATGAGGTGTCCCGGGCTTTTCACGCAACCAAGCCGTGAAATATGCGAGACCACTGCATCATGTTGTATAGAGAGATGGACCCAAATTCTCCACGTTGGCCGTGCGTTGAGAAATAGGGCACAGCCATGCGATGAGGTGTCCCAGGCTTTTCACGCAACCAAGCCGTGAAATATGCGAGACCAATGCATCATGTAGTATAGAGAACCTAATTCTCCACGGTGACGGGGCGTGGAGAAATAGGCCACATCCATGCGATGAGATGTCCGGGGCTTTTCACGCAACCAAACCGTGAAATATGCGAGACAAATGCATCATGTAGTATAGAGAACCTAATTCTCCACGGTGAACGTGCGTGGAGAAATAGGGCACAGCCATGCGATGAGGTGTCCCGGGCTCTTGACGGCAAGCACGCCGTGAAATATGCGAGACCAATGCATCATGTAGTATGAAGAGATGGACCCTAATTCTTCACGGTGACCGGGCGTGTAGAAATAGGGCACAGCCATGCGATGAGGTGTACCGGGCTTTTCACGCAACCAAGCCGTGAAATATGCGAGACCAAAGCATCATGTTGTATAGAGAGATGGACCCTAATTTTCCACGGTGGCCGTGCGTTGAGAAATAGAGCACAGCCATGCGATGAGGTGTCCTGGAGTTTTCACGCAACCAAGCCGTGAAATATGCGAGACCAATGCATCATGTAGTATAGAGAACCTAATTCTCCACGGTGACGGGGCGTGGAGAAATAGGGCACAGCCATGCGATGAGGTGTCCCGGGCTTTTCACGCAACCAAGGCGTGGTATATGCGAGACCAATGCATCATGTAGTATAGAGAACCTAATTCTCCACGGTGACCGGGCGTGGAGAAATAGGGCACAGCCATGCGATGAGGTGTCCCGGGCTTTTCACGCAACCAAGCCGTGAAATATGCGAGACCAATGCATCATGTAGTATAGAGAACCTAATTCTCCACGGTGACGGGGCGTGGAGAAATAGAGCACAGCCATGCGATGAGGTGTCCCGGGCTTTTCACGCAACCAAGCCGTGAAATATGCGAGACCACTACATCATGTTGTATAGAGAGATGGACCCAAATTCTCCACGTTGGCCGTGCGTTGAGAATTAGGGCACAGCCATGCGATGAGGTGTCCCAGGCTTTTCACGCAACCAAGCCGTGAAATATGCGAGACCAATGCATCATGTAGTATAGAGAACCTAATTCTCCACGGTGACGGGGCGTGGAGAAATAGGCCACATCCATGCGATGAGGTGTCCCGGACTTTTCACGCAACCAAGCCGTGAAATATGCGAGACCAATGCATCATCTAGTATAGAGAACCTAATTCTCCACGGTGAACGTGCGTGGAGAAATAGGGCACAGCCATGCGATGAGGTATCCCGGGCTTTTCACGCAAGCAAGCCGTGAAATATGCGAGACCAATGCATCATGTAGTATAGAGATGGACCCTAATTCTCCACGGTGGCCGTGCGTTGAGAAATAGGGCACAGCCATGCGATGAGGTGTCCCGGGCTTTTCACGCAACCAAGCCGTGAAATATGCGAGACCAATGCATCATGTAGTATAGAAAACCTAATTCTCCACGGTGACGGGGCGTGGAGAAATGGGGCACAGCCATGCGATGAGGTGTCCCGGGCTTTTCACGCAACCAAGCCGTGAAATATGCGAGACCACTGCATCATGTTGTATAGAGAGATGGACCCTAATTCTCCACGGTAGCCGTGCGTTGGGAAACAGGGCACAGCCATGCGTTGAGGTGTCCCGGGCTTTTCAAGCAACCAAGCCGTGAAATATGCGAGACCAATGCATCATGTAGTATAGAGAACATAATTCTCCACGGTGACGGAGCGTGGAGAAAGAGGGCACAGCCATGCGATGAGGTGTCCCTGGCTTTTCACGCAACCAAGCCGTGAAATATGCAAGACCAATGCATCATGTAGTGTAGAGAACCTAATTCTCCACGGTGACCGGGCGTGGAGAAATAGGGCACAGCCATGCGATGAGGTGTCCCGGGCGTTTCACGCAACCAAGCCGTGAAATATGCGAGACCACTGCATCATGTTGTATAGAGAGATGGACCCAAATTCTCCACGTTGGCCGTGCGTTGAGAAATAGGGCACAGCCATGCGATGAGGTGTCCCAGGCTTTTCACGCAACCAAGCCGTGAAATATGCGAGACCAATGCATCATGTAGTATAGAGAACCTAATTCTCCACGGTGACGGGGCGTGGAGAAATAGGCCACATCCATGCGATGAGTAGTCCCGGGCTTTTCACGCGACCAAGCCGTGAAATATGCGAGACCAATGCATCATGTAGTATAGAGAACCTAATTCTCCACGGAGACCGGGCGTGGAGAAATGGGGCACAGCCATGCGATGAGGTGTCCCGGGCTTTTCACGCAACCAAGCCGTGAAATATGCGAGACCAATGCATCATGTTGTATAGAGAGATGGACCCTAATTCTCCATGGTGGCCGTGCGTTGAGAAATAGGGCACAGCCATGCGATGAGGTGTCCCGGGCTTTTCACGCAACCAAGCCGTGTAATATGCGAGACCAATGCATCATGTAGTATAGAGAGATGGACCCTAATTCTCCACGGTGGCCGTGCGTTGAGAAATAAGGCACAGCCATGCGATGAGGTGTCCCGGGCTTTTCACGCAACCAAGCCGTGAAATATGCGAGACCAATGCATCATGTAGTATAGAGAACATAATTCTCCACGGTGACGGAGAGTGGAGAAAGAGGGCACAGCCATGCGATGAGGTGTCTCTGGCTTTTCACGCAACCAAGCCGTGAAAAATGCGAGACCAATGCATCATGTAGTATAGAGAACCTAATTCTCCACGGTGACCGGGCGTGGAGAAATAGGGCACAGCCATGCGATGAGGTGTCCCGGGCTTTTCACGCAACCAAGCCGTGAAATATGCGAGACCAATGCATCATGTTGTATAGAGAGATGGCCCTAATTCTCCACGGTGGCCGTGCGTTGAGAAATAGGGCACAGCCATGCGATGAGGTGTCCCGGGCTTTTCACGCAACCAAGCCGTGAAATATGCGAGACCAATGCATCATGTAGTACAGAGAACCTAATTCTTCACGGTGACGGGGCGTGGAGAAATAGGGCACAGCCATGCGATGAGGTGTCCCGGGCTTTTCACGCAACCAAGCCGTGTAATATGCGAAACCAATGCATCATGTAGTATAGAGAGATGGACCCTAATTCTCCACGGTGGCCGTGCGTTGAGAAATAAGGCACAGCCATGCGATGAGGTGTCCCATGCTTTTCACGCAACCAAGCCGTTAAATATGCGAGACCAATGCATCATGTAGTATAGAGAACCTAATTCTCCTCGGTGACCGGGTGTGGAGAAATAGGGCACAGCCATGCGATGAGGTGTCCCGGGCTTTTCACGCAACCAAGCCGTGAAATATGCGAGACCAATGCATCATGTAGTATAGAGAACCTAATTCTCCACGGTGACGGGGCGTGGAGAAATAGAGCACAGCCATGCGATGAGGTGTCCCGGGCTTTTCACGCAACCAAGCCGTGAAATATGCGAGACCAATGCATCATGTAGTATAGAGATGGACCCTAATTCTCCACGGTGGCCGTGCGTTGAGAAATAGGGCACAGCCATGCGATGAGGTGTACCGGGCTTTTCACGCAACCAAGCCGTGAAATATGCGAGACCAATGCATCATGTAGTATAGAGAACCTAATTCTCCACGGTGACCGGGCGTGGAGAAATAGGGCACAGCCATGCGATGAGGTGTCCCGGGCTTTTCACGCAACCAAGCCGTGAAATATGCGAGACCAATGCATCATGTTGTATAGAGAGATGGACCCTAATTCTCCATGGTGGCCGTGCGTTGAGAAATAGGGCACAGCCATGCGATGAGGTGTCCCGGGCTTTTCACGCAACCAAGCCGTGTAATATGCGAGACCAATGCATCATGTAGTATAGAGAGATGGACCCTAATTCTCCACGGCGGCCGTGCGTTGAGAAATAAGGCACAGCCATGCGATGAGGTGTCCCGGGCTTTTCACGCAACCAAGCCGTGAAATATGCGAGACCAATGCATCATGTAGTATAGAGAACATAATTCTCCACCGTGACGGAGCGTGGAGAAAGAGGGCACAGCCATGCGATGAGGTGTCCCTGGCTTTTCACGCAACCAAGCCGTGAAAAATGCGAGACCAATGCATCATGTAGTATAGAGAACCTAATTCTCCACGGTGACCGGGCGTGCAGAAATAGGGCACAGCCATGCGATGAGGTGTCCCGGGCTTTTCACGCAACCAAGCCGTGAAATATGCGAGACCAATGCATCATGTTGTATAGAGAGATGGCCCTAATTCTCCACGGTGGCCGTGCGTTGAGAAATAGGGCACAGCCATGCGATGAGGTGTCCCGGGCTTTTCACGCAACCAAGCCGTGAAATATGCGAGACCAATGCATCATGTAGTACAGAGAACCTAATTCTTCACGGTGACGGGGGGTGGAGAAATAGGGCACAGCCATGCGATGAGGTGTCCCGGGCTTTTCACGCAACCAAGCCGTGTAATATGCGAAACCAATGCATCATGTAGTATATAGAGATGGACCCTAATTCTCCACGGTGGCCGTGCGTTGAGAAATAAGGCACAGCCATGCGATGAGGTGTCCCGGGCTTTTCACGCAACCAAGCCGTGAAATATGCGAGACCAATGCATCATGTAGTATAGAGAACCTAATTCTCCACGGTGACCGGGTGTGGAGAAATAGGGCACAGCCATGCGATGAGGTGTCCCGGGCTTTTCACGCAACCAAGCCGTGAAATATGCGAGACCAATGCATCATGTAGTATAGAGAACCTAATTCTCCACGGTGACGGGGCGTGGAGAAATAGAGCACAGCCATGCGATGAGGTGTCCCGGGCTTTTCACGCAACCAAGCCGTGAAATATGCGAGACCACTGCATCATGTTGTATAGAGAGATGGACCCAAATTCTCCACGTTGGCCGTGCGTTGAGAAATAGGGCACAGCCATGCGATGAGGTGTCCCAGGCTTTTCACGCAACCAAGCCGTGAAATATGCGAGACCAATGCATCATGTAGTATAGAGAACCTAATTCTCCACGGTGACGGGGCGTGGAGAAATAGGCCACATCCATGCGATGAGATGTCCGGGGCTTTTCACGCAACCAAACCGTGAAATATGCGAGACCAATGCATCATGTAGTATAGAGAACCTAATTCTCCACGGTGAACGTGCGTGGAGAAATAGGGCACAGCCATGCGATGAGGTGTCCCGGGCTCTTGACGGCAAGCACGCCGTGAAATATGCGAGACCAATGCATCATGTAGTATGAAGAGATGGACCCTAATTCTTCACGGTGACCGGGCGTGTAGAAATAGGGCACAGCCATGCGATGAGGTGTACCGGGCTTTTCACGCAACCAAGCCGTGAAATATGCGAGACCAAAGCATCATGTTGTATAGAGAGATGGACCCTAATTTTCCACGGTGGCCGTGCGTTGAGAAATAGAGCACAGCCATGCGATGAGGTGTCCTGGGGTTTTCACGCAACCAAGCCGTAAAATATGCGAGACCAATGCATCATGTAGTATAGAGAACCTAATTCTCCACGGTGACCGGGCGTGGAGAAATAGGGCACAGCCATGCGATGAGGTGTCCCGGGCTTTTCACGCAACCAAGCCGTGAAATATGCGAGACCAATGCATCATGTTGTATAGAGAGATGGCCCTAATTCTCCACGGTGGCCGTGCGTTGAGAAATAGGGCACAGCCATGCGATGAGGTGTCCCGGGCTTTTCACGCAACCAAGCCGTGAAATATGCGAGACCAATGCATCATGTAGTACAGAGAACCTAATTCTTCACGGTGACGGGGCGTGGAGAAATAGGGCACAGCCATGCGATGAGGTGTCCCGGGCTTTTCACGCAACCAAGCCGTGTAATATGCGAAACCAATGCATCATGTAGTATAGAGAGATGGACCCTAATTCTCCACGGTGGCCGTGCGTTGAGAAATAAGGCACAGCCATGCGATGAGGTGTCCCGGGCTTTTCACGCAACCAAGCCGTAAAATATGCGAGACCAATGCATCATGTAGTATAGAGAACCTAATTCTCCACGGTGACGGGGCGTGGAGAAATAGAGCACAGCCATGCGATGAGGTGTCCCGGGCTTTTCACGCAACCAAGCCGTGAAATATGCGAGACCACTGCACCATGTTGTATAGAGAGATGGACCCAAATTCTCCACGTTGGCCGTGCGTTGAGAAATAGGGCACAGCCATGCGATGAGGTGTCCCAGGCTTTTCACGCAACCAAGCCGTGAAATATGCGAGACAAATGCATCATGTAGTATAGAGAACCTAATTCTCCACGGTGACGGGGCGTGGAGAAATAGGCCACATCCATGCGATGAGATGTCCGGGGCTTTTCACGCAACCAAACCGTGAAATATGCGAGACAAATGCATCATGTAGTATAGAGAACCTAATTCTCCACGGTGAACGTGCGTGGAGAAATAGGGCACAGCCATGCGATGAGGTGTCCCGGGCTCTTGACGGCAAGCACGCCGTGAAATATGCGAGACCAATGCATCATGTAGTATGAAGAGATGGACCCTAATTCTTCACGGTGACCGGGCGTGTAGAAATAGGGCACAGCCATGCGATGAGGTGTACCGGGCTTTTCACGCAACCAAGCCGTGAAATATGCGAGACCAAAGCATCATGTTGTATAGAGAGATGGACCCTAATTTTCCACGGTGGCCGTGCGTTGAGAAATAGAGCACAGCCATGCGATGAGGTGTCCTGGAGTTTTCACGCAACCAAGCCGTGAAATATGCGAGACCAATGCATCATGTAGTATAGAGAACCTAATTCTCCACGGTGACGGGGCGTGGAGAAATAGGGCACAGCCATGCGATGAGGTGTCCCGGGCTTTTCACGCAACCAAGGCGTGGTATATGCGAGACCAATGCATCATGTAGTATAGAGAACCTAATTCTCCACGGTGACCGGGCGTGGAGAAATAGGGCACAGCCATGCGATGAGGTGTCCCGGGCTTTTCACGCAACCAAGCCGTGAAATATGCGAGACCAATGCATCATGTAGTATAGAGAACCTAATTCTCCACGGTGACGGGGCGTGGAGAAATAGAGCACAGCCATGCGATGAGGTGTCCCGGGCTTTTCACGCAACCAAGCCGTGAAATATGCGAGACCACTGCATCATGTTGTATAGAGAGATGGACCCAAATTCTCCACGTTGGCCGTGCGTTGAGAATTAGGGCACAGCCATGCGATGAGGTGTCCCAGGCTTTTCACGCAACCAAGCCGTGAAATATGCGAGACCAATGCATCATGTAGTATAGAGAACCTAATTCTCCACGGTGACGGGGCGTGGAGAAATAGGCCACATCCATGCGATGAGGTGTCCCGGACTTTTCACGCAACCAAGCCGTGAAATATGCGAGACCAATGCATCATCTAGTATAGAGAACCTAATTCTCCACGGTGAACGTGCGTGGAGAAATAGGGCACAGCCATGCGATGAGGTATCCCGGGCTTTTCACGCAAGCAAGCCGTGAAATATGCGAGACCAATGCATCATGTTGTATAGAGAGATCACAGGCGCCGCAGATCGACTGACACAGGCCGGGGGGGGGGGGGGGGCGGTCGCGCACCGCCTACATAGAACAAGAAGGTATCCAACTCCAGCCCAAGCGCCTAGACAGGCACCCGCTTCAGACCCCAATACCTCACCTTTTTCGTCCGTGGGCAGGCTCTCGAATGGCGTATTTTGATCAATAAGGTAATAAGCTTGCTCGAACTCAAGTGAAAGATGACTGTCCTCCCTTCACCACGCCATAATCAAGCATTTTCCCACAAATTTGAGCCGACACAGGCCGACTGTGAGACAAAATGGCGACTCACGCGAGGTTTCACGCGCATTTTCCTGCGAGACCGCGCTGATTGGTCCGCTGTCGCTGGCGCCGACTTACGCAAATTTGATGACAGATTAATCGCCCATCGCGCGGATTTTCTAGAATAACGCAGTAGCGCGATGGACCATTACATTTATTGGTATGTATTTTCATTTTTTCTGACATGTTTATCCCTAATAAATGTCTAACAGCTTCGTATCGCTGCGTGCGGTTATGTTTAAGGGGAAAAAAATATTGCTTTGACGATGGCCTCTTTGAGGGGGGTCACATCTGTCACCGTCATCTGACCCGTCCCAGTGCACAGGCGCCGTAAATCGACACAAGTCGGGGGGGGGGGGGGTGTGGGCGTGCCCTGCCTGAGACCTCTTGCCTCTCCTGACTTGGCCAACCAATGTCTGGGGAGGAAAGAGGGCCTGTATCAGTGTGTGGTGTGTGTGGAGGTTGTGGGGGGGGGGGTGCAGGGCTGGTCTGCTAAATTAATAGAGTAGATGTGTGTGCCTGATTGAAAGGCCAGGTTATGTAGTACAGCAAGCAGTAACTGATTACGTTCTTATATGATATTTAAGTAAGTGTTTAATATGAGGTCTTTAATATGAAAAAATTGGGATAGATCTATATCTTTTTAGATAATATATTTTATATCCATTGTTTAACAGTCATAAATATGATACACTTATTTGACATCTCACATCGTTTGCATCCCTTATAAGACTTAAGTACACTCAAGTACTATATTATTGTGACATCTCATATGTGTTGATCCAAATGTTATAATTCTAAGCTATATTTATTTTGATCACAACCCACATTTTTGCTCTCCTCCAAAATATCCCTCTCCCACATTTTTGTATCCATTATTTCCAGGCAATGGCATACATGTTACATGTACTTTGCCACATTTTAAATGTTTACGCTCAACGTATACATCACAAATTTCTCTGGAGAACATCTCACACTTTACCTCAATATTACACATTTGAGTGTATTTTATATTTTCTATTCATTTTTAAGATCTGAAAAAGATATGCCCCTAGTGGGGTTCATTGACAGTGGATGGGGGGTGGGGGGTGGGGGGGGGGAGAATGATCGACATGAGCTGGGACAACTTATCCACCAGCATTCACCTGATGCTCTGAATGTTATGTATCTGGTTTTTATTTTTATGTCAACTTGAAGTTAAAAAATTAAGATCTGAAAAAGGATTTTGAAAAATGAAATAGTTTATTTTGACAACAAAGTTTGGGTGGTCTTATGCATGTTATGGTCCCTATAATTTATAAGTTCCATCCATAACTTTCTTCTTTCACACAATTGTATTGTTAAACCATATATGTACATTGTATTCAGAAACAGGTGGCTTACCAACAATTAATGAACCCGGATCTGGGCCTGGGATAAAGGCAGCAGAAATTCAGTGAAAGCTATGATGACAGCATCACCAGTGTAAGTGTATCAATGTAACTATATTGTTGGCAATGGGCCAAGAGAAACACCATCCCTATAAAATACATAGCTGTCATGCCTCTCACTTCAACTCTCAATGCCATGAAGGCATCAACTTTCAATGTATTCACAACTCTCTCCATTACTTATCTATCAGCAATTATCCTTCTTAGCCTCTCACAAGGTTGATTTAAAACCTTTTTATTAAGGTAAAGGCTAGACTATCACGAAAGACGAGGTAAACACTAATCCCCGACTTTGCATTTTTTATGATAATTAACACCAGATTCTTCATGTTGTGAAACACTTATATTGCCTTTTATTTCTTGCAGACAAATTTTCGGCTGATAACTGTTTCCTGAAGCCAAGGCATACCAATATAAAGTCAGGAATAATAGTCTCGTGTCTCCATTGGTGAGTACACAGTTAACTGCATCTGCAGTGCTACTAAACCATCCTAGTTTGAGGCTACATTCGCTTCAAACACAGCTCTTTTTCTGTGACATAAGGCTAGCTGCTAGTATAACAAAGTAAGTGACTAGCCAATAATGATAACAGGTTGACAATTAGACAAAAAGACAAGTTTACATACAAAGGAACAAGGGATATATTTTTAAACTTGGTGACAAGCTGCATACCATGATCAGAACAGGTGCTTACACGTTGTCTCTAATGTACTTGCATCCCATATGATGCTCATATACTGATGCTTAATTGTTCTCCCCATGCAGGGAAATATCAGAGCTGTGGCCGAGGCACACCACTTTCTCGTCAGCCGCAAGTGGATGTCCCTTGATCGAGATTTCGCACAAGCTATGTTATATCGGACCAGCCTTGAATGCTCCAGCGCAATGGTCCAGCGTCTGACCTGTATGTGATAAATGCAATGTATCTGTGAATAGCGGCAAGTCAGCGTTTCACATATACCTAGGGTCAATACTAATGGTCATAACCTGTACATTATGCTCATTATAGTAGAGAGGCCGGGACCCAAAGTCATGAAGGACAGGTTACTTGATGCGTGTATAGATTATTAGGCATTAAAATACCAAGAAGTAATTACCCAGGTTACATTTAATTTTTATGTTGCAGACCAAACATAAATGCTATGTACACATTTTCTACCACTTTGATGACACATTAATAAATCATTGAAAACTTGTGTTTCAGCAGTATGTTTTTCTTTCATTTTTTTCAGTAGTTTCTCATTTTTCACTACTAAAAGAATTACCACAAAGTGTTGCATTAAGTAAGTATATTATCTCCTTCGCGAGATTCTTACCTTGGACCTGGTGAAAAGGTTATCCCAAACGCTGCTTTGAGGGGAAACTACTCCCCAGCGGGCAACTATCAATCCATCTAGTTGTTATGTGATGACAGTCCGCTTGACATTGACTACTTTGCCATTGTCCAACTCCACGTTGATGACATCCTCACTAAATGCCACTATCATTCCCCTTGTGGATTACCATCACATTGGCTTTCGGGCACAGGATGCTTGGTATAAGCGCCTGCCAGAGGTAATGTGCCTCACCTAAAAGTCAGGAACAATAGCATTAACAGTGGCATATACATATGCGCCATGAAAACAAACCTTCAGTGACATCAGTGAAATCAAATTATACATATGGTTGATATATTGTCGCTATTAAATTTTACAATACATAACCATTGTCAGGGTGGGAAGGGGATTTTGATCTTGAAAATGTGTATTGAAAGCAGGTTAACTATGTGTCAGCATGAGAAATATAGAGGTACATTTTAAAAAATAGTTAGCTAATTTCAAGAGTAATTTGGTGAAATAACCATGATTGTGCTTATACAAATTGTAGGTGTGCATTCACTCTCAATCTGACCATGTATTAATGTATCAAGCCATACATTTCCTTTAATATACATTATACATTAATTTGATTAGGTTTCAATGACACATTCTTTAATATATGAGCTGGTAAAAAGCAGAAACAAAAATATTGACTTTATAAGATTATATATATAGTAATTTTTATAGTGTGCCACCACAAAGTTGTAAGCTTACATCTAAGTTAGCTAGAGATTTAAAAATGAAATAATAATTAGAAAGAAATTAAAATGTCTCAATTAAAAGTACTTTAATCTGTATATTCTGAGGAAATAACAAAAATCCTATTAATTTAGCTGACCATGTGGCTTTCACGCCTGTTTGTTTGTTTACATACCTTTAATCCGAACCACGAATGGACGGTAACTGCTTGCTCCAAACCAAGGGTTTCTATGCCTGTTGAAGCAAGTGACTTTCCTTCCTTGCTTAGTTATTATCCTTCCTAAATGCACCAATAATGTTGTCTTTCCTGTACCGGCACGGCCGCCAATAGATAAGTTGTGGCCGTCTTTCGCCAGCTCTGTTCAGCTGTTGCATACTGCTCCATTGTTCTCATCGCAGCCGAAAGATATTGTCCAATAGGATAGCTGATATTCGTCACGTGAACCCTTTCAGCGCGTCATATGCTCGTTCCATGGAGCTAGGGATCCCACTTTGTTAGAAACGTAGCGGGGATACACCTCGCAAAGAAGCAGAATCCATAACAGATAATGTGGCAATCACGGTATGACGCAGAATGGGCTGTGACCCCCCCCAAAATAGGACAAGCGACAGCGGACCAATCAGCGCGGTCTCGCAGGAAAATGCGCGTGAAACCTCGCGTGAGTCGCCATTTTGTCTCACAGTCGGCCTGTGTCGGCTCAAATTTGTGGGAAAATGCTTGATTACGGCGTGGTGAAGGGAGGACAGTCATCTTTCACTTGAGTTCGAGCAAGCTTGTTACCTTATTGATCAAAATACGCCATTTGAGAGCCTGCCCACGGACGAAAAAGGTGAGGTATTGGGGTCTGAAGCGGGTGCCTGTCTAGGCGCTTGGGCTGGAGTTGGATACCTTCTTGTTCTATGTAGGCGGTGCGCGACCCCCCCCCCCCCCCCCCCCACCCCCCGGCCTGTGTCAGTCGATCTGCGGCGCCTGTGAGAGAGATGGACCCTAATTCTCCACGGTGGCCGTGCGTTGAGAAATAGAGCACAGCCATGCGATGAGGTGTCCCGGGCTTTTCACGCAACCAAGCCGTGAAATATGCGAGACCAATGCATCATGTAGTATAGAGCACCTAATTCTCCACGGTGACGGGGCGTGGAGAAATAGGGCACAGCCATGCGATGAGGTGTCCCGGGCTTTTCACGCAACCAAGCCGTGAAATATGCGAAACCACTGCATCATGTTGTATAGAGAGATGGACCCTAATTCTCCACGGTGGCCGTGCGTTGGGAAATAGGGCACAGCCATGCGGTGAGGTGTCCCGGGCTTTTCAAGCAACCAAGCCGTGAAATATGCGAGACCAATGCATCATGTAGTATAGAGAACCTAATTTTCCACGGTGGCCGTGCGTTGAGAAATAGAGCACAGCCATGCGATGAGGTGTCCCGGGCTTTTCACGCAACCAAGCCGTGAAATATGCGAGACCAATGCATCATGTAGTATAGAGCACCTAATTCTCCACGGTGACGGGGCGTGGAGAAATAGGGCACAGCCATGCGATGTGGTGTCCCGGGCTTTTCACGCAACCAAGCCGTGAAATATGCGAGACCACTGCATCATGTTGTAGAGAGAGATGGGCCCTAATTCTCCACGGTGGCCGTGCGTTGGGAAATAGGGCACTAATAACATTCGAACCAATTACACATGTGTCAATATTTGTCATTTCATGTAGATTGACGAATCTACCTCTGCTGATGTACGTGAAATACAGATGAAACATTCTGCCCTTCTGGAGTTGGGGGGGGATTCCATCAAATGCTGGAAGGAAAAGCCAGTATCGCCGTCCAGTCGATATTGGAATATCAGATGTTTTACCGTTCACTTGCCTCCATCAGGCCATTCATGGAAGGTTCGTTTAACATGGAATGACAAATATGGGACACCTCATTACATTCAGGATACGTAATTACTGTCATCAATTGATACATACAGGCAACATTATTTTCGTAGGTATATCTTGTCCTAATAATAACAAAGTCTTAATCGAACACCCCTTCAATCCGCTTAATATCCTTGGCTGCCCCGCCTTTACAGTATAATTTCAGTATCAGTCTAGATGTTTGCTAGCGCATTGGCGCTTACCGACAATGTGAAAGGTCTAGAGGAGGATCGAGAGGAGAACGGGTCTCGATCGATCGTTGCGATTAATGATTGCGACACCATGTGACAAACTGTATTTAAATGTAAATGTAACGATGTTTAACATGCAGGGTTGAAGCTCCATTGAGTATTAAGCGTACTTCGTATGCATCCTGAAGAAGCAAAAAAACTACTGTGTGATGGCAGTCCAGCTACCGCTGCAGACATTTTGGAGTTCTTGAAGCTATCCTTCTCAGCCGACAAGATGAGCAAAGAAAAGGAAGAAGTTGTCATGTACAATTTCGCAACGTTCTTGCAGAAAGTAGAACGTAAGTAGGCTAGATCTTGAAGCATAGCTCTTATAAGCGCACGGTAAACTGCCATTTTTGTCATGTAGATTGGTGTCACAAATGGCCCCACGTCAACGATCGTTATGGGTGCATGTAATAGTAAATTCAAAGGTTACTATGTAAGCTGTTTTATTGTTGGCGGTCGGTGTAGCCAACTTGTGGGTTGTGATCGGTTGTTTCGTTTATTAGATAGGAATGTATTGTCCAATCACAGCTCAGAGCTCGTCCATATATCTGTCCAATCGGACATGACATGTTGGTGTTTTAGGCCACTTTTGTGCACATACAGGCTAAATTGGGCCAAGGAACCTCCCGGGACGATGAAGGATGAAGGAATGAAACATGCCCCAGATTAGGTGCCCGAGCCCGGATTCGAACCCAGGACCTATTGATCTGCGGTCTAGTGCGCTAACCACTACACCAGGGAGGCCCCCTATCTGTCCAATCGGAGACGCCGTTCCTTCTCTCTGTTGTGGACGTTGGTGACGCTAGACATGCGACAACAATTTGGTTTAGCCGGCTTTTATCTGTTTGTGGTTTGAAACACTGGGTTATATTGGTTTTCACATTAATTTATGTGACAATAACTTAGTTTCTATCTGAGTGTTACTTGTGGTTGCATGACAATGTCTATTTTTTTGTTAATTGGTCATTCCTTCATGAGCCGGCTGAAGGCTGACCGTGCACGTGTCGGTGACAGGCGGTTGACTTTTGATATTGAGTCTCTCCCACCCGTGGTGATTCACGGCATTGGAGGTGCAACTGTTGCGCGGCACAGCACCGAATTCATTACTATGTCTAAAGCTATGGAACCCTCCCATATCGTTATAGACATTGGAACAAATGATTTGTCACCCCAACACATGTGTCCTGTAAATGTCGCTGTGCTTATATTTGACTTGGCTATTGAGCTATCAAAGTTTCCGTCAGTTGAACAGGTGTGGTTGCTGCCAATCATTGGCAGAACTGCTCCTGTACGGCCAAGTCGCTGGCAGACAAGAGACAAAGAGTGGATTTTGAAGTTGCTCGTCTACATGTCAATTGTTTATTAACAGAGAAGGCGAAAGAATACCCTGTAATTTCTGTTTAGCACCACAGAGGACTTCACCATAACCCTTCGTCTTATTTAAGTGCAGATGGTGTTCATCTCAATGCTTGTGGACAAGCCAAATATACACGGAGTATCAGAGGCTTGTTGATGTTTGCTTCTAAATAAATAATTACTTACACCTTTCTAGACAATTTACGTGGATTACGTACAGTTTATGCAGATATTTGCGTGGCAAAGAACAGGAATGCCTGTTATTCTTTAGTGCACTGTAAGATCTGCCATATACGCATGGTGAGTAGGGATACAGGGTATGCCTGTTATTTGTGGACATGACAGCTCTTTCTGTAACAGTGATTCGACACTTTACAGGCTTTATATCAGTTTATACTGATTTGCGAATATATTTCATATACTGCTTTTTTAGAAGCATGTAAACAAGAGATGTCATAAGGATATTTTGTGCCTCTGGCAAGAAGATTCCACACTTTCCTGGCTTTGCACGGTTTCTGATGGAAGCTTAAAGGTATTCTAGTTCGATGACTATGCTTTGCTCTTACATGTTTGAAAGCATTTTCGTCCAAATGAATAGGGATATCTTATGGTAGCATAATATTGTCCATATATTATGTGTCTCTTAATACTGTATGCTTCTATTTTCGAGTTTTCTTTAATAGAATACAAATGGACAACTGTTTGCTGCCTAACACTAGCTGATGTCAATCATTGCACTCTATTAAGCCAGATTACCCCACTCGGTTGTCCCTTTCTCTGAGGAGTATAAGGTTGATCAGCACAATCTGCAATTTTGCATATTATGAATATGCTGCTTTTTCCATCTGTAAAGGTCTTCTTATATTACTATTTGTTAACTAACCAATTTAATTGTATCAAGTTGCAACATTGGGTATGATCTAATGCCATATTTTGTGTTTTTTTTATATAAGATGGTTCACTCATATCTGCAGGTGCACCAGGGTTTGTGACTTATAGTACATTAAGATGACTACATCTGTCATTTGATTGGCACCTCAATCTTGATCATAATATTATGAATATCTGGTCATTTTAGTGATGAAGATACTGAAAACCAGTCAGTGATTTATCATTCATGCTATGAAGCCAACGGAAATATTAAATTGAACATCAAGTTGTGATTATATCAGTGATCGTCAGATGACTTGGCTATCCATGGGTATATAATTTTTGACAGTACCTATTTCTCTTTTCTTTCGCCATATACCCATGTTTCAGAATAATGTCTCGGAGGAGTTCTAGGACCCGTAGTCAAGCTGATGCGGACTTGATTCTTCCGGAGGCGAATACATCCAAGAAACGGAAAAGGACCGTGTCCCAGTCACGGACATCCGTACCTTCCATGGATGATGAGATAATCCAGACCCCCGAGAGGCATATGAGTGGTCATGTCCCTGACAGGATAAAGCATAAGATCTGGGCTAATGAGTGGGTGGACCTGGGAGATCTGCTAGAAAAGAATTTTAAAAATCCATCTCAAATTAGCCTCATGTACTTAAAAGAATCTAACTCGGCTACATTTTCGTCCTCTAACAAATCCCAGAAAATTGTTGACATAGACAAATGGACTGATGCATTTCTGATATTCATGGACATTTATGTCCAAAATGAGCCTGAAGAATATCGTGATCTCCTCGCGTATATAGCGAGGATCGGAGACATTTACAAAGAGAGCAAACGAACAAATAGTTTGGGATGGCTCTTCTACGACGACCAATTTCGTTTGTTACGCGTGGCTAAGCCCCTATCTTGGGCGATGCTACAACCAGCTATTTATGCAAAAGCTCTGAACCAGCCTGCCAGACCCTTCTTCACACCCGTTGGAAACAAATCCAGTTCCCAGCCTTTTCGTGCACAAGGCAACGGATTTTGCTTCAAGTACAACAGTCAAACCTGCTCCAGAGGGCGAAACTGTCTCTTTAAACATCAATGCATCGCCTGTAACGGACATCACCCCCAAATGCATTGCCGGGCCAAGCAGGGAAGTAATATCGCCCGACCCATCGCCAAACCAACGCTTAAAAAGACCCCAATCAATCAATCTTCTAAACAATGAACTGCTGACTCTGGTTGATGACAAGATCATTCCCACCCCAGTCAATGAATTACCAGCAGCTTTTGCAAGGTTATTGTCAAAAAGAATCTGCATTTCTCTTTCAGGTTTTTTTTGAGGGATTTCATATCCCTGTCGAATTGGAACCATCTACATTATTTAACTCAAATCACCCCTCCATTGTAAAGCTCCCTACGCTTGTAGAAAACAAGTTAGAAAAGGAGTTGTCATTAGGCCGTATCGCAGGACCCTTTGACCTTCCTCCCTTTCCAAACTTGAAAATTTCCCCTTTAGGTCTTCATCCCAAAAAAGAACCTGGTGAATTTCGTTTAATTCATGACTTATCTCATCCTAAATCACGTCCGGGTGAATCTGGTAATTCAAATATCCAATTGGAAGATTCAACTGTGTCTTATCAAACTCTGGATGATGCCATCAGTATTATACAATCCATAGGAAAAGGATGTCTAGTGGCAAAAGCCGACATCGAAGCAGCATATCGGATAGTTCCCATTCATCCAGATTCTTATCATTTATTGGGATTTCAATAGAAGGACAAATATTGCTATGATCGCTGCCTACCAATGGGATTATCAGCTTCTTGTCAAATCTTTGAACGATTTAGCTCTTCGTTACAGTGGATTGCCATGAACAAATATGGTGTTTCGCGAATGAGCCATATTATGGATGATTTCATGCTTTTTGGTCCTGCTCAGTCAGACAAGTGTGCTTCCGATATCTCTGCATTTTTTTCCATGGCCGATACATTAGGTATTCCTATAAAATCTTCGAAGACTGTACATCCTACTACAACGCTACAATTATTATATGGAATTGAAGTGGACACTATCTTGAGCGATGTCAGACTTCCATTTGATAAACTTTCTGAATTAAAAGCTTAAGATATCCAAAATATCAACGAGAAGACCATGTTTAAGAGATTTGCAGTCGCTGCTTGGGTCTTTGAATTTTGCTTGCAAGGTGATTGTTCCTGGAAGAGCTTTTTGTCGAAGGCTAATAGCCACTACAATGAGTATTAGTAAACCTTTTCATCACATTCGTTTGAACAGTGAGGCACGGAAAGACTTAGCGGCTTGGCAGGTCTTTCTTCAGTCATTTAATGGTAAATTTATGTTCATTGATAACCGCTGGATTTCATCATATCAATTTAAACTCTTGACCGATGCATCCGGTAGTTTGGGTTTTGCAGGAATATTCGGTTCCAAGTGGTTCAGCGGTACATGGCCGGAGTCTTGGAAAGTCTTTCACATCACTATCTTGGAGATGTATCCCTTGTTGGTAGCGATGGCGCTTTGGGGAAATTTGTTGGCGAACCACGCTGTTTTATTTTGTTGTGATAATGAAGCAGTGGTGAATATTATTAATAAGCAATCATCCAAGAACCCTAATGTCATGGTTCTAGTCAGGAAATTTGTTATGTTGTCAGTGAAATTTAATATCCTATTCAGAGCGAAGTACATTCCCGGGAAAACCAACGTAATTGTTGATATGCTGTCACGTTTCCAGGTGGATTCGGCCAGAATGGTGGCTCCATGGTTGGATTTATCACCTCAAGTTATTCCACTTGCCCTGTCGCCCTCAAGCCTACTGTGAATCAACTGCTTATGGCGTCGATTTCTAATAATACTAGAATGTCTTATCATAAGGCTCTGGGAAAATGTATAGAGTTTTGCGGTAATTATTTCCCTGGACTACCAACTTCTTCAATTGAACCGGTTCAAATCATGTCTGACATAGCTTATATGTTCAAAAAAGGTCTCGCTCCAGCAACTATCACAAGTCAAGTATCAGCTATCTCATTTGCCTTTAAGCTGGCGTGTAAACCAGACCCTACATTTGCTACATTTGCTATAAAAAAATGCTGATGGGAGCTAGGAATCTGAAATCTCAACCTGACAAGCGAGAACCTATTACCATTAGTATGCTACACTCGCTAATTGATAAACTTAAATCTTCGCTCTTCTCACCATATGAGCAGTCTCTCCTCTCAGCTATGTATTTGCTAATGTTCCACGCCTTTTTAAGGATAGGTGAGTTGACAGTTACTTCAGTGTCAAATGAACATGTTTTACAGCGGGAAGACATTTGTCTCAATAATGACAGTGGCACTATCACGCTAAACATGAAAGGTTTCAAACACTCTAAGGGTAGAAAAGAAACACTTTAGGTCAGAGCCACCTTTTCTCCTTACTGCCCCATGCTTTCGCTTGGAAAATATTTGAAGGCAAGAGGGTCCGCTCCTGGGCCTTTGTTTCTTCTGTCTAATGGGTCTCCCGTCACCAGTACATACTTTGTCACCAGCTTAAACAAATCACTCAAACTGGCGGGTATTGACCAAACTCTTATTAAGTCTCATTCCTTCAGAATAGGCGCTGCAACTCATGCGGCTGCTATGGGAGTGTCTGATGCCACTATCAGACAATCCGACAGGTGGAGATCGGACGCGTACAGGAAATACATTCGCCCATCACACATAATTCTTCCTCGTGTCCACGTTCCTACCTCAGGGTGATAGCACCATTTGTAGCGGTAATCCCAGGGGTCACTTTCAGCTCCCAGGTCCACCTTCTTTGCTGTCTACTTAATAGCTTTATTTCGGGTTTCTCTCCATGTGTATGGACTATTTATTGTCTATATCATAAATTTTATGATTGGTTTTAATTACTGAGGACTCACCCTTCTGGTTGCGCGTACGCGTCTGGAGTATTCTTGCTGCATGTGCCGAAGCTGAGTTGTAAATATCCTTGTCAATAAGGGGCTGACCCTCATATGAACGAAATGTTTGTTATATCCAATAACTACGTTTACGGGTGTTAATTCCTAACTGCATTGGGTGTAGAGCAGGGGCTCCCCCTATGTATAATTATTATTCTGGGTGATTCGTTTGTACCTAGTAGAGGTGTATATTATTAGCTTGTCACGACGGTTGTGTGGTGTTGATACTTAACTTTATACGGTGTAGAGCAGGGGCCTCCCCTATGTATGATTATTAGTCTTGATGATTGTTTCATATCTAGAATATGTGTATATTACTAGCTTGTCACGACGGTTGTGTGGTGTTGATACTTAACTGTATTGGGTGTAGGGCAGGGGCTCCCCCTATTAACAGTTATTTTCATTGAGAATACGCTTATATCTAGAATATTTTAAATATTCCTCGTTTGTAGGACGATAGTGTGTTATTAATGGACTCAAGACCAGAGGCTCTCTCTATACATATATTCTCTTGTTTGGTTTGTACGAAGTTTCAGGCATGGCCTGCTCATATGTCTCAATCTTTATTATTTGGACTCACGGCACGGCGGTTAAAGCAGGGGCTTGCTGCAGTGTCTGGGGTTCGATAGTATGTGATTGCCATTGGCTTTTGTGGGGCGCTCCCTTCGGTCGTGTGGGCCTTTCGACGCCCTCACAACAGTCATGTCATTGCTTATATTTAAAGCAGGATCAATTAAAGTTATTTGGTACTTATAAGATATGGATTTAGTTATATGGCACTACTAAAAGGCAGACATTTCAATGTGGTCAGGCTGTGCTTGAAGCTTCCTATTTGTGATATGCAACATGCCAATAGGTATTGCTTTGCATCCGTCAATTAATAAGTGACCTTAACAACAAATCGCTGTTACATATGACTTGTATTTTACCTATCCGCTGATCGGTATCACCATGTAATGGTGGAAAACATGACACGATTAATTACGACAGTAATCTAGCAATCTCCTAATTCTGAACGGTATCTCTTCAGTTTACATATTCTAACAGTAATGAATATACCTAACGTTTCGTTGCCTAATGTTAAGAGCGCTAAGACAATAAATCTCTTTCAAAGCCAGGACACGCCATAATATGCTCGCTTTGAATTTGGTTCTTTTTACGTGTCCATGTTGGATTGCATCATCTGAAGTGTTGTTCGTTGCATTGCCCATATGAACTGCTCTTATGAAACTACATTAAACGCGGAGATTTTCTTCGAAAAATAATAAATAAATACATTTCTGTGAAGTACAACATTGCTTTATTTTGATTCTAGAAGATATTTCGTGTATGCTGACGGGGGATTATGTATTTTGTCTACGACATTTAATAATATGTAATCAACTATATTCAAGTTTCACTGTATCTTAGGTGGACGCGTCACGACTCCCTTCGTGAATTTAGAGGACTGCAGTACAACCAATGTGACGCTCAAGACGACTCATGCTTTGCAGGCGTTGGTTGCATGTCCGGCGTTACCGACTAACATACAAGTCGGATTGCTGGAGTTTGACCACAACACAAACGACGTCAGCTCCGTTAACACATGCGCCCCGTCAATAAGGTTTTGTGGGGTGGATAACCTGCAAAACGCCAGCACGTTTGAGGAATTATTTTTGCTAATTGTTCTGGGAAACGATGGATTTGGAAAAGTCTGAGTTTAAACTACTTAGAAATGTTGTGTACTCTATACATGAGATTGTTTATTTTTTGCTTAATTCATTTGTGAAATGTATAGGGGTAGGGTCGCCAATTATGCTGCATAGGGGTAGGGGATGAGTGTTTCTGGCCATTTTTGTGTATGTCCTTTCGTGTTTAGGCCGTAGTTCCCTTGAAAATTTGAGTAGAGACTTCCTGTTTCTTTTATTGTCTTCTCCTAAAGAACTATATAATCACAAAATGTCTCTCCGATGTATATATTGCCACTTATACCCTATCTCCCTTAATAATGGTAGTAGAGACTTGATACTTCGTTTATCGGCTTCTCCTATAACTCACTAAGTAATTGCCGTCACATTTTTTTTTCATTTTCTTCTCCTATGTCATACGCATGAGCAGAGGCCCTCATATTTTTTCTATGTCTTGTGGTTGTCTCGCTATAGTCCATTGAAGGAGGTAGTGGGTGAATCCCGTTTGGCAGGAAATCTTTTTTGTTACCGTAGTTACATTCTAGGCCGTAACTTCCTTAATAATGATAGTAGAGACTTCATTTCTTTTTCATAGTCTTCCCCTAAGAAAAATTATTAGTGACTATGCCCTCAGATTGTTTGTACCGTTTCTAGTTTTTAAGTTATGGTCTATTCAAATGAGGTCCATTATTTAAAATAACTTCGACTTTGCGAACTCAACGGACGGTAATAAAACAAATTGACAAAGTGGTGAAAATTTAGCATAACTGTATTTCTATTTTCAATTGGAAGCAATATAATGAAATGCAATATAAAAAGCCAGAAACAATTGGCAACAAGCCCATAATATTGAAGAAAAAATTCCTCTGTACACTAAAAAATGCCCAAAACAATTGGCCACATGCCATTAAAATATAAAAGAAGACGTCACTATGCATTTATGGAAAAAAAAAAATTAATGTAACGTGCGATGCATCGCCCGGAGCTTGTCTGACACTTTCTGGGTCGAGAACTTTTCCACGAGGCGCGGCAGGTCCGGGTTGTTCGTCATTCTCGCGCGTATGACACTCCTGGTAATCGCGTATTTCACCCGGCTTAGCTCGGAGGCGAAGGCCGACCTGAGGGTTGACACCTCCTCCGCAGTATAGCCGCCTCTCCGGCCATGCCGCATGGGGGCAAAGGCGGAGACGCCGGAGAAAGAGAAGGAAGTGGACCCTCTGTCCGAGGTCGAGACCTACAAATAAAAGGGCAAAAAAGAAGTCGTAACATGGCAGCCGCACTGAGTCGTGGAGAAGTAATTATGCCTGAATCGACAACTTAAAAATACATCAAAAGTAATGTGCTCACTGTTGCGTCTCGGCGGGTCACGTGCCCTGTCGCCACCCAGGTTTGTACGGCGTCCATGTCCAGGATTTAAGGTAACTGAAAGGCCAAAAAACATGGTCACCGAATGGTCTATTTTAATTTGTTACGCGTAGACAGCGGAGCGCGGCGCCACAGCTTTTGCGGACGCCTCAGTCCGTGTATGAAAAAATAAGAATAAGATAAATGCTTTCTCTCAAATGGTGTTACACTCACGTTGGCACACGTGGGGGCAATGTCCGCCTCCGCCTCCGTGTCCTTGCAGGTGGTCTCTTTTTGTGTCTCCTGTGTGTGAAAAAGACAACATACAAAAAATTAATTAATGCACAGTTACATCTTTATATAGCGTGGCACATATATAAGTAAAATAAAAAAATTAAATATTTCTCTCAAAGAATGTCAGACTCACCGTGGCACGAGAGGGGGGAAGAGGAAGTTCCGCCGCCTCCGCCGGCGCCGGCCGTGTGACAGTAGTCGTTTTATAAGTTGGCGGGAGGCCATGCACCCCTGCCTGGGTTAGGCCTAGGGTTTGGGCCGACTCCTGTGTGTGAAAAAGAAAACATTCAAGAAATTCATTAATGCATACTTACATATTTATATAGCGTGGCACATATATCAGTAGAATGAAATGGAGTTAAATCTTTTTTTCAAAGAAAAATTACACTCACCCTGGCAGAAGTGTCCATGTCCACGTCACTGTCGGCCCGCGATGTGAAGAGGTCGTCGGAGTACCTTGAGTCCCGGGTCAAATTGGCCCTTTCCTTCGTGTGAAAAGGACAACAAATAAAAAAAGTAATTAATGCAGAGTTACATATTTCTATAGCGTGGCACATATATAAGTGAAATAAAATGTTAAATGTTTCTCTCAAAGAATGTCAGACTCACCGTGGCACCAATGGGGGCGAGGGCATCCACTTCTGGGGTTAGCGAGCAGTCTTGCTCGGGCGGCGTCCTCGTGGGTGCCGATTCCTGTGTGTCCAAAAGAAAATATACAAGAAGTAATTAATGCCTAGATACATATTTATATAGCGTGGCACATATATAAGTAAATTAAAAACTGAAAGCTTTCTCCCCAAGAATGTCAGACTCACCGTGACACAACAGGGTGGAAGAGTAGGGACTGCCTCCGTGGAGGTGTCCGGCGCCTGCGCCGTCTCACCGTCATGGGTTTCTGTGTGTAAAGAAGACAATATTGAGCAAGACAAATAATGCATGGTCCTGGGGTGTCTGGAACCAGTGTAAGTAAATATAAGCAAAAAACTATTTATGAAGCATATGACAACTTCTTACCGTGTTTTCATTTAGACGCCGGTGCACCCGCAGCGCCACCTCGTCCTTGAGGAGCGGGGGATAGTTACGCTTTTGTGTGGACACCGCGTGGGTCGTGGCATAGCTTGCCCCGGCAAGGTAGAGAAGACGGGAGTGCCGCCGCCATGGGGGAGGAGCCTATTTCGTACGCTCACGTACTCCTCCATGACGGCCGTGTAGGTGGCGTCGAGGACCACGCGGGCCGCCCCGAACTCCGTCGCTGTTTTGTGCTCGGCGATTTTGATGATGCAATCGCTTTGGACTTTGCGCCTGCCCACCCAGTCGCGCATCATCATCCTGGTGATGGGAGCCGCGCGCTGGGCATTTGTCATCAAGATGGTCAGTGCCGCGTACGACCTTAACGCGAAAAAGTCCTCTGGGTCGGGGGTGCTCTCCATCCTGACCCGGGCGATTAACGCAGCCATTTTGGTATGCACTTTGAAGAGGCCAAAATCTTCAATATGACCCTGGAGGGCCTCTGCGGCTTCGACCGTGCATTCTTCCGCCGCGATCCTCGCGGTATCCCTCTTTTTCCGGGTGGAGAGCACCCACCGACTGACGCGTTCCTTGGCCGCCGCGCAAAACTCTGGGCTCAGGACGCGGCCGCCATCCATTTTAACGAAGGCGAAACAATGTTGTAACGTGGTAAGATGGACCACCATGTCACTCGTTGAGTTTTGATTTTGAATTTGGGTAATCAACCCCTGTCCCTTGATTAAATCGGTATACTGGAGGAGGTCCTTAGCCCGGCCTCCGAGGCTGTTGACTAACCTTACGGTCGCCATCCGGTACTGGTCGGCGGTCCTTTTTGCGAGGGCGCCCCCGTCGCAAGACATCAGCCAGTCTTGTAACTTGCGACCCAATTCGCCGGCAGACGTGTCGGGCAGAAGAAGGGTGCCCGTCACCGCTCCCGCAGCGACTCCCCGCGTCAGGCTCCGTGGAGCGGCAGCGCGGGCACTCAATTCTCCTGTCTTCTTGGGTCGTACTGGGGGCACCTCTTCCGGCTCGTCCGCGTGCCACTCCTCAGTGTAGCCTTCCTCTTGGTCGTTCACTTGGTCTTGCACGTGCCCCAGGCGGTCCGCCTTCGCCTTAGCAGCCTGTGCCTTTCTGTAAGCGGCATACTCATAATTCAACACCTCCCTGGCGCGGTCTACGGCCACGTGGTGGTGTTGCACGAGGGGCCGCTTGTAGTTTTGCACCCTCGCTGCGTAGTGTACGCAGTCCACGATGCGACGGGGGTTGCGGGCCAGAGACATTTTTACGCTCTCGGATTGAGAGAATGTCTTGGCCTCGTGCCGGGCCATGTGGTGGAACACCTTCAGGTGTCGCGGAATGTCCTGGACGAGATGGTAGCACCCTGGCATAGGGCAGGGCTTTTGGGGCCGCTTGTGACAGGCGGGTCCTCGGGTGGGGTCGCCGGCGGTGGCGTCGCTGACGAGCCACGGCTCTCGCTTAGGCCCACTGGACGTCCAGCCTGGGGACGTCCAGCCTCGGGGGCCTCGCGGCATGCCGGGCTCGTCAGGAGCCTTCCGCCGATCTAGGGTGTGGGCGTTTGCCTTTGACGCCGGCGGGACGCTGTGTCGGCCTCCACCGTCCGGCCTCCGGGGTCAATCCCGACGCAGAGGCATAGCCCAGGCTTTGACTGCTGGCGGTAGCGGTGGTGACGGCGGCCGGTGAAGGCGTCGTTGTCTTCTCGGCGGGTGGAGCCTTGCTTTTGGTAGCGGTGGTGACGGCGGCCGATGAAGGCGTCCTGGTCTCCTCGGCAGGTGGAGCCTTGGTCGTCGACCTCTTGGTGGACGGGCCTGCACCCTCGTCGTCGTCCCACTTCGAGTCTGAGTAGTAACCCGTCAACATTTTTTGTCCTAATGGCAGGGGGCCAGCCTCCGCCAGCCGGCCAGCCTCCGCCTGACTGATGTTTTCCTCGGAAGGCGGCCCGACGTAATCCGGAACTGTTATTCTCGAATCCTCCGAATCCTCCGAATCCTACTGACGCATTGTCTGGATCGAAAGCCTCGAGCATGGAGTCGTCCGACGACAGCGGCGATATCAAGGATTTCAATGAGTCTGGAAAGGGACATTAAATTTTAAGCAAGATACATAATACATAAATACCTAACACAACACTTAACTACCCGCCTCAAGACACGAGTCAAGGCCTGGGCTATCCCCAGGTCGATCTCGTGCTAGGGCCGCGTCACATAAATACCTAACACAACACTTAACTACCCGCCTCAAGGCACGAGTCAAGGCCTGGGCTATTCCCAGGTCGATCTCGTGCTAGGGCCGCGTCACATAAATACCTAACACAACACTTAACTACCCGCCTCAAGGCACGAGTCAAGGCCTGGGCTATCCCCAGGTCGATCTCTTGCTAGGGCCGCGTCACATAAATACCTAACACAACACTTAACTACCCGCCTCAAGGCACGAGTCAAGGCCTGGGCTATCCCCAAGTCGATCTCGCGTTAGGGCCGCGTCTCATTAGAAACGCGTCGAAATAGCTGTAGACGCATATGTCTAATGCGTCTTAAGTAGTTTAGACGCCTTTCTCATGCGTATAAAATGCGTCTAGTCCTTTAAAAGAATTTTAATAAGTCTAAACTACTTGAGACGCTTTAGAAACGCTTTTAGAGGACTTATGACGCAATAGAAAACACGTCCGACGCATTCTAAATGCTAGACGCGTCTCTGATGCGTTTAGCCATTTAAAAGCATTTTAATGTGTCTAAACGACTTCAGACGCGCCAAAAGAGCTTTTGGTGCATTATAGCGCTCCAAAAGAGCTTTTGGGCGCTAACTAGCGCCCCAAAAGTTTTTCTGGCGCGCTATAAGGCGCCAAAAAAACTTAAGTACTTAACTATTTAAATACCTAACCGTAAACCTTAAGTAGCGGATCAAGTCCTTGGCGAATCCAGAGGACGATCACGAATCTCAGGCCGAAGAGAGCCGTAGCCCCCTAGCGGTGAGAATTCCGGACAGCCGGAGGCTGGCAGCGGAAGAGGGTGGCCACCAGACCGAGGTCTTAAGACTATGATAAGTAGGGTCTTACCTGTGTCCATAGTGTCTGTGGATATTCAGTCCTTAGAACGCACTTGTTAGTTGGTACCGACTTTACAAAAAAAATATCCTTATAATAATGATTAGCAGCCCTAATTTACGGGTGTACTTTTGGTAGACCATATGAGGGGATTTCTTTTAACGCAATAATACGTCGAATAAATATAATTAATTATTTCTTACTATGTTTTATATCTTTTAATGTATTATATTAAGACATTTTTTTAAATATATTTTTAGGCTTATCCTAAAACTCACTAAGTAATTGCCGTCAAATTTTCTCATGTTTTTCGTGTCGCAAATACCATTTTCTTTAGGCCGTAGTCCCCTTAATAATCTTAGTAGAGACTGCATTATTTTTTTATCGTCTTCCCCTAAGGGAAACGAAAAAAAATAATGACCAAAACATTTCTCTCCGATGTATATTTGTGTACTTTATACCCTATCTCCCTTAATAATGGTAATCAACACTTGATAGTACGTTTAGTGGCTTCTATGAAATGCCTTATATTTTGTCCGCCTATTTTCACTTTTGAATTAATAGTATATTTTTTTTAATATTTTAATGTATTATATTAAGACATTATTTATTTATTTATTTTCTGCAATGAAAGTTTGTTACCCTTAATAAATAGCCCGTAACTCTCTTAGAGAGTTTTCTCCATTGTGTTCCATTGAAGGAGGTAGGGGTGTGTTTTTTCTAGGATGGTTACATTTGCTGCATAGGGTTAGCTAGGGTCCCTATGCAGCAAATGTAACAGTGTCAGCTGCAGCAAATGTCACCATGTGAAATTGTGACATTTGCTGCATAGGGGTAGGAGAAAAACGATTAAGTCCCTTTTTATTCCACTCCCGTCTGACCACGCTACAGTGGTTGTATTTTGTTAAATGTAACCATCATTCATCGAAAGAACCTTGCATTAGGCATTACTTTTGAGCTTTGAGACTACCTAGTGTTATAAATAACCGAGGTAATGATGAAAACGTTTGCATTTAGGGCCATGTTTGGAGCCCCATTGGCACACTAAATATTGTATCTGGAATGCTTATATTGCGTCACTACAAAGCCAAGACGCCCTTATTGTACCACATATCAATAGCATGAACATTGGCGTAGTATTAAGAAAGTTATGGCCTCGTGAAAAGTGTAAAAAACCAAGAAAGGCGCCATTTTTGGCCTATTTGAGTGGAAATTTGATATATTGTTGCTAAAACATTTTTTGCTGTCTATTGTAGGCTTAGGAAGAAATATCTGAAACTATGAGGATCAAGGTCAACATCAGGGCTTTCATCTGTGAAAATTTGACCTTCCTATGTCCTTTAGAAAGTAGGTAGAACAATGAAGCAAGCGTGGCTCTGTCCTTTTTTCTAACCCTTTGCAGCAAATGTCGCCTTTTTGATGCGAAAGTTGCTGCATAGGGATAGCCAATGTGTCTAGGGTTGACCTTTAGACTCCATTCTGAAGGACATAAGAAGGTCAAATACTAGGAGAATGTACTCCTGTAAGGGTCTATTTTAAGTATTTACGCGTTGACGGCGGAGCGCGCGCCGCAGCTTTCGCTGACACCTCAGTCTCTGTATGAAAAGAGACAAAAAATGGTTTGTCTCAAATAGTGTTACACTCACGTTGGTCCACGTGGGGGCAATGGCTTGGACGGTGCCAACCTCTCTTGTCTTCAAGGGGTCTTCCGAGGGGCTGGTGTGTATGGTCTCTCTTGCCGTCTCTGTTGCCGAGTTCTGTGTGTAAAAAAGACAACAAACCAAAAAATGTAAAAAAAATGCAGTTACATATTTATATAGCGTGGCACCTATATAAGTAAAATAAAAAATTAAATGTTTCTCTCAATGAATGTCAAACGCACCGTGACACAAGAAGGGGGAACATCACCCACACCATCCACCGCCTCCGCCGGCGCCGGCCGGGTCAAGCTTGGGGTTGACCGTCTCCAAGTGGGGGGGAGGGCATCCACGCCTACCTGGGGCGACGTGGTCACGGTTGCCGACTCCTGTGTCAAAAAGAAAACATCCAATAAAGTAATTAATGCATAGTTACATATTTATATAGCGTGGCACATATATCAGTAAAATTAAAAGTTGAATCTTTCTCTCAAAGAATGTCAGACTCACCGTGGCAGAAGTGGGGGCGATGGCAGGCGCGCCTTCAAAGGTGTCTGCCTCGGGCCGCGTGGTCGTAATTTCGGAATCCTGTGTGTCAAAAAGAAAACATACAAAAAGTAATTATTGCATAGTTACATATTTATATAACTTGGCACATATATAAGTAAAATAAAAACTTAAAGTTTACTTCCAAAGAATGTCAGACTCACCGTGACACAAGAGGGTGGAACATCATCCGGCCGCTCCATGGAGGTATCCGGCTCCTGGGGTCTGGTCAAGGTTGCGCTTTTCTGTGTGTAAAGAAGACAATATTGAGCAATGCATCGTCCTAAAGTGTCTGCAACAAGTGTATGTAAATATAAAGAGACCAAATTGTATGAAGCAGATGGCAAGTTCTTACCGTCTTCTCGTTTATGCGTCTATGGACGCGGAGCGCCACCTCATCCTTCAGCAGCGGGTGGTAAGTGCGCCGCTGTGTGCTGACCGCGTGGGTCATGGCCGTCGCCAGGTCTGCCATTTCTTCTTGGTTCCGTCCCTCTTTGTGACTCTGTAAGTAATAGTAGCATACATAATTTACAAGTCCAAACCTGTTCAAAATTGCTCGAATAATGCATGAAATCGTAATGAAATTAGAAGCTCGTAATTATGCGCAATGTGTGATAATATATGTACCTGGATCACCCTGGATTTTCGTACCAGGCTGGTCGTAGGTTGAACAGGTCCCCCGTCGTAGGCGGCAGGTAGGGCGATATTCTCTTTGGCGAACGCGTCACGTAGAACTTTGGCTGGCCAGTTGCTTGGCATAGGCTGCCCAGGCAACGTACAAAAGACGTACGCGTCGTTGTCATCGGGGAGTATTTTGTTTCTGACCGTGACGTAGTCCGCCATGACCGAGGTATAACACGCGCCGAGGACGACGCGGGCCGCCCCGAACTCAGAGGCAGTTTTGTGGTCGACTATTTTCAAAAGGCAGTCGTCGCCGACGACCCGCCTTGCATTCCACTCGCGCATCCTCATTCGGGTAATGGGCGCGGCGCGCTGGGCGTTCGTCATAAGGATGTTGAGCGCTGCGTAGGAACGCAGCGCGTAAAAGTCGCCTAAGTCGGGATACTCCTCGAGCATGGCCCTGGCCATGACAGTGTCCATTGTGGCATGAACCGCGAAGAGCGCATAGTCCATTATGTGGCCATGCATGGCCTCCGCGGCGTGGGCCGTGGCTTCTTCCGATGCGATCCTCACCACGGACCGGCGCTTTCGGGTTGATAGCACCCACCTTCTGATGCGCTCTTTTGCCGACGTGCAAAAGTCTTTACTTAACACACGGCCAACATTCACTTTAAAAAAAGAAAAGCAATGTTGCAGGGCGGTTAAATACACGACCATGTTGCTGGCCGAATTGTTTTTCTGTATGTGGGTAATTAGCCCATCGCCCTTGATAAGGTCTTGGTAGTTTACGAGATGTTGCGCCTGTCCTCCGAGGGCCTTGAGCATTCGGACAGTCGCCTCTCTGTACTGCTCTGTGGTCTTTTTACTCAGGGCGCCCCCGTCACACGACACAAGCCAGTCATCCAGGTGACGACCTACATCGCGGGCAGGCGTGTTGGGCATCAGAAGGGTGCCCGTCACCTCTTCCGCAGCGACTCCCCGCTTGAAGCTCCGTGGAGCGGCAGCGCGGGCACCCACTTCTGCTGGCCTCTGGGGTCGTTGCGGGGCCACTGGGGGCACCTCCGCGTCCGTGGCGTAGCTCTCCTCCATGTCGTCTTGTTCGGTGTCACTGTCGTCGTGTCGGCCCAGGCGTTCCGCCGTCGCCCTGGCATTCAGTTTCTTGCGGTGTGCGGCGTACTCCCTTTTGACCTCGTCTCGGGCACGTGGTGGTGTTGCACAGGATGCCTTTTATCATTCTGCACGCGGGCGGCACAGTGGAAGCAATCCATCATGCGACGCTTGCGGCGGCCCGTAGACATCTTTATACTCTCTGATTGAGAGAAGGCCTTGGCCTCATGAGCCGCCAGGCCGTGATACACCCGCAGGTGTCTCGTGGTGTCCTGTGTAAGGTGGTTGCACTCTGGCATGGGGCAGGGCTTTTGAACACGCTTGCCCTTGACCGCAAGCTTGGCCCAAGTGACAGGTGGGGTCTGAGGCGGTGGCGTTGTTGACGAGCCCCGGCTCTCGCTTAGGCCCACTGGACGTCCAGCCTCGGGACGTCCAGCCTCGGGGGCCTCGCGGCATACCTTACTCGTCAACAGCCTCTTCTTTGCCGATCCCGAATGCACACCTCGGCGTTTCACGCTTACGGTACGCCTTGACGGCCTCGACCGTCCGGCCTCCGGCGTTGATCTTGGCGCAGAGGGCGACCTCTGACGTGTTGCCTCTGGGTGTTGGGGCGTTGAGGTGTCGTCGCGGTGTCGTGTTGTCGCGGTGTCGCGGTGTCGTGTTGTCGTCGAGGTGTCGTCACGACGTCTGCAGGTCCAGCCGTGACGGTCGCGGTTGAGACGTTGGCAGGTTAGGCCCGACTGGTCGCGGTCGAGCTAGACGGGCCTGCGTCCTCGACGCCCTCCCACATGGAGTCATCGTAGTAGCCCGAGGCCATCTTCTGTCCAAATGTCAGGGGGCCATCCTGCACATGAGAATGGTCTGCCTCTGAAGGCGGCCCCACGTAGTCCGGCATTGACACCACCGAATCATCCGAACAGACTGACGCTTCCGCCGGATCATAGGCATCTACCATATAGTCATCCGACGAAAGCGGGGACAAACACGATTTCAATGAGTCTGGAAAGAAAAATTAAACCCATTAAGCAACATACATATTACGTATGAAATTGTACCCCATTTATAGCATTATATAGTTGTATAAAGGCGACAAAGACGTGCTTAATGAATTAAGCACCTAATTTAAACTTAAACGCATTTAGGCACGAGTCAAGGCCTGGGCTATCCCCAGGTCGATCTCGTGCTAGGGCCGCGTCACATAATTACCTAGCACAACACTTAACTACCCGCCTCAAGGCACGAGTCAAGGCCTGGGCTATTCTTCTGCTGTCCTTGCGTGGCCAATGGGGGCACCTCCTCTTCCGTGGCGTCGCTCTCCTCCATGTCGTGTTCTTCGGCGTCACTGTCGTCGTGCCGTGCCATGCGGGTTTTTTTTTTTGGCCCCTGCGTTTAAAGGACTTAAGACGCGTAACACGCGTCCCAATGACTTTACACGCAGTCCAAATGCGTGAGAAGTTATTTTGGCGCCTTATATAGCGCGCCAAAAAAACTTAACAACTTAAATACCTAACCGTAAACTTTAAATAGCGGATCAAGTCCTTGACGAATCCAGAGGACGATCACGAATCTCAGGCCGAAGAGAGCCGTAGCCCCCTAGCGGTGAGAATTCCGGACAGCCGGAGGCTGGCAGCCGAAGAGGGTGGCCACCAGACCGACGTCTTAAGACTATGATAAGTATGGTATCTTACCGAAGTCCATGCCTGCAGTGGAGTTCAAGCCTCAGCAGTTGGTACCGACTTTCCAACAAATTTTTGCTTATAATAATAATTAGCACCCCTCACTTATGGGTGTACTTTTGGTACACCAATCGGTTAACGCCTTGCAGGTTCTCTTACCTTAGGGTATAGACTTTGGTTCATTAGTAAATTAAATTCAATAGCTTATTTGACACATATTGAAAAAAAAAATCGGATTCTAGGGTGTCATTTATGCGTAATATATATCTTTTAAATGTCGCCATAATACGAATAATTTTTTTTTTAATATATATTATGTAAATAAAAAAAAAAAATTAAATTATTTTACTTACAATTATTTTTTTCCACTTATGATAAGTGTTTTACCCTTAATCATTATGCCATAACTTCCTTATTAATTGTAGTAGAGACTTAATTTTAATATTTTCATATTCTCCTAAGAAAAACTAGCCAAAGAGATGCCCTCACATTTTTGTAACTTTTTTTTGTCATTTATTTTCCCTTGTAAATTTTTCCACTTAGAATAAGTGTTTCAAACTTAATCATTATGCCATAACTTCCTTAATAATTGTAGTAGAGACAAAATTTTTATATTTTTAAATTCTCCTAAGAAAAACCAGCCAACGAAATGCCCTCACACTTTGTTAACCTTTTTTTTGTCAGTTATGGTCTAATACAATTAGGTCTATTTTAATTTTGTATTTTGGGCCGTAGCTCCCTTAATAATTGCAGTAGAGACTTCATTTTTATTTCATCGTCTTCTCCTATAAAAAATGAACAAAGTACATGACCACAACATTTCTCTCCGATGTATATTTGTCCAGTTATTCCCTAACTCCCTTAATAATCGTCGTAGAGACCTGGGAGTACGTTTATTGGGTTCTCCTATGAAAAACTAAGACTGTAAATGCCCTCCAATTTTGTCTACCGTTTCTAACTTTTGAGTTATGGTCTATGAGGTAATGAGGTAAATTATGTTGCTCGTAGCTCCCTTAATAATTTTTAGGGAGTTGCGGTTTCTTTTACAGTGTTCTCCAGAGCAAAACGCCTATAAAAATGCCCTCATATGTTTTCTATCTGGTGTAGTTTTTCCGCTATAGTCCATTGAAGGAGGGGGAGGGGGTCTATTTTTTAATATGGTTACATTTGCTGCATAGGGGTAAGGGGAAAAAAGCACTAAGTCCCTAGGCCGTAACTTCCTTAATAATTATTATAGTATACTCCTAAGCAAATTGGCTAGAGGCTATGCCCTCAGATTCTTTGTACCGTTTTTAGTATTTAAGTTATGGTCTATTCAAATGAGGTCCATTATTTAACACTATTTGTTTTTATTATTTTGACTGTAGCTCCCTTAATAATTTTTTTAGAGAGTTGCGGTTTTTTCCAGTGTATTTTCCTATGTCCGACGCAATAAGCAGGTGCCCTCAGATTTTTTCTATCTCTTGTGGTTTTACCGCTATAGTACATTGAAGGAGGTAGGGGGGTGTATTTTTTTTCAGATGGTTACATTTGCTGCATAGGGGTAGCTACCCCTATGCAGCAAATGTAACCAGTATACTCAGTGTGTTAGTCTACCCCTATGCAGCAAATGTCACCATTTAAATGGTGACATTTGCTGCAACATTTGCTGCATAGGGGTAGGAGAAAACGGACTAAGTCCCTAATTATTACACTCCCGTCTGACCACGCTACAGTGGTTGTATTTTGTTAAATGTAACCATCATTCATCGAAAGAACCTTGCATTAGGCATTACTTTTGAGCGTTGAGATTACCTAGTGTTATAAATAACAGAGATAACGATGAAAACGTTTGCATTTTGGGCCATGTTGGGAGCCCCATTGGCACACTAAATATTGTTAGGTTTAGGGTTTATATTGCGTCACTACAAAGCCCAGACGCCCTTATTGTACCACATATCAATAGAATGAACATTGGCGTATTATTAAGAAAATTATGGCCCCGTCAAAAGTGTAAAAAGCCAAAAAAGTCGACATTTTTGGCCTATTTGAGTGAAAATGTCATATATTGTTGGTAAAACATTGTTTTCTGTCTATTGTATTAGGAGGCTATGCTTAGGAGGAGATATCTGAATATATGATCATCAAGGTCAACATCAGGGCTTTCATCTGTGAAAATTTGACCTTCCTATGTCCTTTAGAAAGTAGGTAGAACAATGAAGCAAGCGTGGCCCTGTTCTTTTTTCTAATCCTATGCAGCAAATGTTGCCTTTGTGAGGCGACATTTGCTGCATAGGGGTAGCGTAGGTAGCCTAGTAGTGTCTAGGGTTAACCTTTAGACTCCCTTCTGAAGGTCATAGGAAGGTCAAATACTAGGAGAATGTAGAGGTCCTAGTGCCATTGCACATATGTCAGAACCGACCTTGTAGCCTTATTTTTGAGGCCACAGAGTGAAAATGAATGGCAATTATTAGGGTTAGATTTCACGGCAATGTTTAACATTTTTTTACGAAATGTTAAGAAAGGAAAAACTTGTCCTCAATGAACTTTTTCAGGGTCAGGTCAAGGTCAAGGTTGAAGGTCAAAATTCAGGTCAGGGCATGTGTTTGAAGTTTAGTTTTTTTTCAAATTTTGGTTAAATGTGTGACGGTAATTTATTTGTTTTGGCATAGAAAAAAGACATATAGGGATCCTGTTTTTTAATAGTATTTAGAGAAATCAATTGGCTAGAGAATAAAAAATAAATTGTACCCGTAGCTTTCGAACTGAGGTCACGGTGACCTTGAACACAAGGTGACCCCCCTAAATGGCGAATTTTTTTTTTGATCCTGTTTGACCCCTTTCCAAGGGCGATAGAAACGTGGGACCGACCTGGGCATGTGGGCAAGGTCAAGTTATTTAACATATGTGAAATTCAAGGTCATATCTCGTGTCAAGGTCGAAATGTCAAGAATCGTTAATATTGATCCGATCCCTTTGATATTTGAACCAAAGGTCAAGGTCAAGTTTAGAAGTTGGTCCATGTCAATATTTCTGTTGTCGACCTTGAAATGACCTTGGAGTGACCTTGAAGAGGTTTAAAGTGACGTCACACACTTACCCGTGGCCGAATGAGGCCGGGTCTGACTTATGTGAAAGGTCTATTTGACCTCTATAACATATGTAAATTGCGTCAAAATCGCTTCGCGGAAACAAAAATGGCGACCGGAAGTTGTCGGAAAAAATTAAATTTTTTGATAGGGGGGTTATTAATGACGTCATAGCTCGATGAATAATACTCTTACAAATCCTAGGGTTAGTTGTTGTTGAAGAAGATGCCCTAAGCTGCAAAATGGTACAGGCCGCATAAGCGTAGCAACCGGAAGTAGCGTCTAATTTCCCATTATGAGGGTATAGGGAAAATTTTCAAAAAATCAAATAAAAAAAAGTTACACTCCGATTTCGCTGTAAATTGAATGGAAACCCTATATTAGTATGGTGTTAGTATTAGCAAAAAAAAACAATCGTTCGTGCACTTTATGACCCCAAACAAATGCAAAATGTGAAAAAAACTTTAATTTTTTTTCAGGCGGGTTAGGCTGGACTCGTGGCTTTTTTTAGACATAGAAAGACCGTAATAGTATGTGAAGAAAGCCCTGTTATGTGGCTATCAGCTATCAGCAGTTAGCACAGAAAGTATTTTTCATGGCCCAGTGAATGGACCGACCCCCACCTTTTTCTCTATGCAGCAAATGTCACAATTTTCGCGAAACCTAACCTGCGAGACCGGATCTCATGTCATAGCAACATGGGGCATATGAGCGGAAAGATGACGCTGAGGACCATCTTTTAGCGAGTTATTGACCAAAACCCTCAATATTGGACTGATGCACCCTATCTTTTAGAAATGTACGAAACTTTAGCAGATTAAGTTGAATCCGTCAAATATTCTAGGGGGGTTCGGAGAAATATTTGTCATCAAAAAGTTTACCAGAGGTTTTTAATGGGATTAAGAACAGGTTTAGTTACTTAACTGGGAGTGTTAGAGAGGGATTAACAAGCTCAATCAACTAAAATTTGTCCCGTCAGCGTCCGATGAAATTTAGTTTACCCCATTCGAGGGTATGCAGCAAATGTCACACTTGAAAAAAAAAGCTCCAACTGGAAAAGTTAGCGACGGGTTAGCAATGTTTTAATGTTTTTAGAACGCTTACGGCAAGGGGAACAAAGTGTGAGAAGCCGAGCGCCTGTCAGCTGTAAATAACAATGTTGGGTTCTAACCCTAACCCTGTATGCAGCGTAACCATCTACCCGCTAACTATTTGTACGAGGAACATTTTCTGTTTATTGTTCTGGAAAACGATGGATTTGGAGAAGTTTTAAAGTTTAAGCTACCTAGAAATGTTGTGTACTCCAAACGTGAGATTTTGTTTTTGCCTAATTCATTTTTGAATAGTTTATTTGTATGAGGAACATTTTATGTTAATTGTTCAGAGAAACGATGGATTTAGAAAAGTCTACTACCTAGAAATGCTGTGTACTCTATATGTGAGATTTTTTTCTGTTTTTTTGCTTAATTTATTTGTGAAATGTTTATTCGTACGAGGAAAATGTTCTGTTTATTGTTCTGGGAAACGATGGATTTGGGAAAAGTCTTACAGTTGAACCTAGAAATGTTGTGTACTCTATACGTGAGATTGTTCTTTTTTGCTAATTCATTTGTGAAATGTTTATTTGTACGAGGAACATTTTCTGTTTATTGTTCGGGGAAACGATGGATTTGGAGAAGTTTTAAAGTTTAAGCTACCTAGAAATGTTCTGTACTCCATACGTGAGATTTGTTTTGCCTAATTCATTTTTGAAATGTTTATTTGTATGAGGAACATTTTATGTTAATTGTTCAGAGAAACGATGGATTTAGAAAAGTCTTAAAGTTTAAGCTACCTAGAAATGCTGTGTACTCTATTTGTGAGATTTGTTTCTGTTTTTTTGCTTCATTTATTTGTGAAATGTTTATTCGTACGAGGAAAATTTTCTGTTTATTGTTCTGGGAAACGATGGATTTGGAAAAAAGTCTCACAGTTGAACCTAGAAATGTTGTCTACTCGTTTTTTTTGTGTTAATTCATTTTGTGAAATGCTTATTTGTACACGAAACATGAGCAACTTCTTGCTTGTCCACTACAGTTCTTACGGTCGCTGACCATTCATCGTTAATAATAAAGACGCCGCAATCTCTTAATCCGTTTTCTTTGACAACGTTTGTCAATTTATTGTCATGTGTTCTGGCAAACACGAATAATCGATATTATGCTCATACAGATAAAATCACTGAGGTCTGAATAAAACGGCGAGATACTTGGTATAAGAGTCCAGGGACCTAACGTTTTGTCGTTTTTGTTTCTATGTGTATGTAGTAAAGCCGAAAACGTCCTTCTATTATATTTGACCAAAAAGCACGATCACAATAAGTAAAATCCAGCGACATTTATGTCAACGTTTACCGTTACCATCACGTTAATACAGATTTTTACCACATCCTATGCGTAAATATTTGTACCCAGTCCGCCCTCATTTGACCCTGGACTGATACCAAATACCACGAAACTTATTAACTCTAACCCTTTTACATGATTTACCTACAAACGCTACCTCTACCGTCGCTAAGACTGTCAATGGACAGAGCTTCGATGATGTCGTGTCGGCCGTGCACTCTTTAGCAGGTTTCCAAGGCGGAAAAGAAGGAATAACCCTGTACGAGACCCCTTCAATTGCTATCCGCCTCGGCAATCATCTGATCAAATGTGCTGAGTTGAAACGGGGCATGGGTATCCGTCAGCAGTCGGGAGAAATGGAGAAGGATGCTGAGGCCTTCCTTAATCTGATGCATGCCGAATGGGCGGACCGAGTTTCTTCAATAGCCCTGGCGACTTTGTGGACTAACAAATTCAATAAGCCTACTCTGTTGCCAGTGACCTGTGACTTGGTCAAGTTGAAAAATTATTGGACGACCGCATTCGGGCGGGCTGCGAAGCATTGAAGACGTGCCAAACCTACACAAATTTGCGAAATTTGACAGAGGCCACCATGGCTCGTATTATAATGTTCAATAAACGTCGAAGTAGCGAGGTGGAGAAGTTACGAGTGGACACATATGAGAGTCGGCCTGATTGGGCAGCTACGATGAATTCTGAAATACATAGCAGCCTGAAACCGCTTGAAAAAGAAATGCTGAAAAGGTAATTTATATTCTTAATATTATTCGTCCTAGCTGTGTCGTTTTGTATAGATCGTTTGGAAAGTATTGGCGCCTTTTTTTGATACTTGCTTACAAATATGTTACTGATGCTAGTTCTGGTGGCCTCTTCTCACATCGAGACTGTGCTGCTATATGCGTTACTTGCGATATCAGTAAGAGGCGCCTTTTTCAAAAGGACTTAATGAAATTGTTACTTTGCGGAATAATCATAGATAGATCTCGCATAGCTGTGGTCCATTCGTTATAAAATCCACTTATCCGGCCAACGTATCGAGGGTGTTCAACATTTAACTGTTATTTCACACAGGCTTCAACTCGTGGAAACTCAGGGAAAGCAGAACAAGCGCGTCCCAATCCTTTTAACCCCTATGATGACGACGGCAGGCTATCCAGCGATCCTACTTTTTCTACTTTTTCCTACTTTTTTATCCTCTGTCCTATATTTCCTACTTTTTCTTCAAAATACCTACTTTTTCCTACCTTTTTCACACAATTTAAAGTTTTGTCGTATTTGCTGTGAAAGTATGCATATCGCTTATATTAACTATGTTAACAATTATGGGAAATTGTGTTTTTGCGTCATGATATATCTTCAAATTTGGGGCACCATACGATCCTCACATATTAACTTTACACCCTTGAAGTCAATGTGAGATGAATATAAATACAATATGTAGAGCTTGTCGACTGATATATAACATTTACCATGCCTTCTATGGCCAGTGACTATAGTTTGGGTCGGCAGCAAGTTCCATTATATTTCAATTTTGGTTACTTTTTCCATGTCATCGTATTGTGCTCCTTCAATACTCATTCCCAGGTGGAGGTGTCTGCTGAGTAATGAAGTTGTAGCACTACTACGTCTAGCCTGTACATGTGCTTTGAAATTGTTGCCCTGGTCTCACATTATGTATATCTGTTTTGTTTTTGGCAGTCTTTAAAACAGCGACGTCAAATTTTCAAGTGACTCCAAGTGAAGTTCACTTCACTCCTTATAAGCAACTATTGTCGAATTTGATCATGATATCGTCATGTCTAATCCATCCACGGAAAAGCTCTAGCATGCGCAAATTCTGCGCAGCACTGCAGTCAATCATGATTTTATCGTAACTGTTTCAATACTTGTTAACTGCTGCACACGGGTACCACTGCTTCCAGTATTTTAGTTATTGTTATTATATGTTTAACATTTGTGTGCTTTTTGTTCTCGCCTTTTAGTCCACAATGGCCGATGCTATGATCTTCAAGCACTCTCGGTGACGGGTAGAAACAGTACTAACCCTAGTGTAGCAAGAACATTTTAAAAATGCCCAATTGTACCAAATTTCAAGAATCCTGGTTAAGCAAGACTGACAAAAATGGACATCTAGTTAAACAATGGTGTTGGGTAGACGCCAGTTCTGTCTATGATGCCTAATGCACTCTGTGCAACAAATCGTTCAAAGTGAGCAACACATGCCTTGTTCAAGTTCTAAACCATTCGGCGGGACTCAAGCATGCTGTCATAGCTAAAGCACGATTCGGAAGCTCACAAAGACATTTTGAGATGAAAGATGCTGGTGATTCATCTAGTTGTGTCGGATCAGCTGGTGTTGCATCAGCTACTGAGGCAAACGCGGTCCCCTCCACAAGCAAGGCTGGCGGATCGTATGTGGTACAGACGCTTTCCCAACAAGAACAAACTGCTACTGCTGAAATATTATGGGCCCTCAAAGTATGCGAGAGCAACTTCAGCTACAGGTCATGTGAAGGATTACCTGACTTATTCCGCAGGATGTTCCCGTGTGAAGCGTCACGCCAGTTCTCAATGGGCAAGTCCAAAATGTCATATCTGCTTTCAGATGGACTTGGGCCATATTACAAAAGTCAGTTGGTCAGTATGATCCGTGAAACTGGATATGCTTTCACATTGCAATACGATGAAACCGGGAATGTACTTCCACTAAAGTTATATGCAGTTCCTGAGGCGCCGCATGGGCTCCGTCCTTGACTCTGCCCCGACATGCCACAAGGTACAAAACCGCAAACAATGTGACATACTGCTCAGATATTGGTGCACCGACAGTGGGCAAATCTGTGTCAGATTTTTCACAGCATTGATGTTTGGGCACGCTAAGGGTGCAGATGTTGCTACAGCCATCCTGAACGCACTGGAAAATGGTGGATTTCGGCTACCTCTGATACAGCTCATCAGCCTCGGATCCGACAGTCCCAATGTGAACAAAACTATCTGGAACCACATCAATAAACGCATGGCTGATGATGGTCTCCATGGGCTACTTCCATTCATTCCTTGCAGCTTGCATGTAGTCCACAATGCATTTCGCAAAGGACTGAACGAGTTTGGACACGAGGCTGAGCAGTTAGTGCTTGATCTCTTCTACTACTTGAAGGGATCACCTGGCCGCCAAGAGGACTATTTTGATACGCAGCTAGGTCTGCAACTAGATGAGGAGACCTTCATCAAACACGTACAAAGCAGGTGGCTTACCCTCATTCCAGCTGCCGGCCGGGTGATTGCTCGATGGGACGCAGTACATAAATACTTTCTGAAGGATCTGCCAAAGATCGCAAGGGAATCAAAGACCGAGAAGACCATGCAGAGCAACGACAGATACAAAATAATTTGTGCTAAACTGCTAGATCCAATTCTCCTGGTGCAGTTACACTTTCTCCAAAACTTGGAGCCACTGTTCACCCCCTTCTTGTCACTCTGCCAGAGAGAGGAACCTCTCATACACATACTCCATGACCAGTTGTCTGAACTTGTCCGCACAATAATGCTGAGATTCCTCAAAAGGAGTGTTGTCGGAAAGAAGACTGGAAAATCTCTGCTGTCTGTGGATGTAGACAACAGGAACAACAGACTGGATCATGATCGCGAAATGGAGATTGAGGAACCAACTTCAAAAATCTTGAAGAAGCTGAATCCAGAACAGCAGAAAAGGCCCAGTATGGATATGCGCAATTTCTATCGCACTGCAACAAAGTACCTGACTAGCCACCTCCCGATCGACAATGAACTGCTCCATGATCTAGCTTCTCTCCACCCAATCATGCACAAACAAGAACAGGCATGTCAGGCGATACGCAGAACTGCAATGAAGCTACCACAGATCATCAGACAGGAAGACTTAGGCCGACTAACTGATGAATGGAAGATGTACCAAGGGCAGTAGATCCCAGAGGACTGGTACACCACTGGACGCCAAGAGAATGGATCAACCATATACAGAAGAATTGATCATTATTGGCGAAGAGTACTAACAAGTGAGCAAAGCCTGCTGACCGATGATTCTATCAATGCAATCAGATTAGTAAAAGATGCCATCAGAGTGACTGGATCTGGACATGCGCACAAAATGCCAATCACACCATCCTTGATGCAAGCACGTCGGTCTGCTTATGCAGCGTACAACAAACGGATAGAAGAAGAAAATACAAGAGAAGAGAAGGAGATGCAACAGAAGGCTAAAAAAGTTAAGGAGGATCAAGATACACAGAAAGCCCTGAAAGACATGGAATCCAAGAAAAGGTCACTTGCAGAAAAGGACAGCGGCATCACAAAGGAACAGGAAACGCACGAAGAAGAGTTGCGCACAGCAAAACGCCTCTTCAATGAAGCAAACCACAGACTACAAGATGCCATTAAGCATAAGAACATGGGCGAAATGACTGTTGTGCAAGGACTCTTGGATGTTGCTAACCTAAAAATGGAAGTTGCAAGAAAGAAACTGGAAGAATGTAGACAGGAAAGAGAAGTTGTTGACATGAAAAGGAGAAAAGTGATGGATCGCCTAGTTTCATCTGTGCTTGCAACGAATCAGTGACGTGATCTTGGTGTATATTCCGAATATGTTATTATTGGGACTTATGTGTTAGTGTTAAATAGCTGATGATTAGTGCTGGTCTCCTCCTGCACATTTTGTACTTGTATGGTGCTTCTCTGTTCAGTTGTGTTGGGGTCACTGTATACTCAAACAGGAATTCGCTATAAGACGAAAACACTGGCGGTTTATCACATACTGTAACCAGCGTTATTATTTTTTTTAAATAAACTTGGTGCAATGATGATGTTTTCTCTGTTCGTGAAAGACCAGAGCAAATAAATACCTGTCTAATTATTTGGTGTGCACATATTATTGTTGCCGCTTATAGAAACCCCATTTTCACGAGGTTCCCTGGGTGGGTTTGGACATACAGCACACCAACTCCAATCTGGCTGATCGGGTTATTTATTGAAATATAAATAACAAAAAAGAAAACAGCTCCACCTGTAGAGAACAAAGCGATAGGTGAATATTGATCAGGTACAGTGATTATTAATAATAAAATATAGCACATTACATTCCACGCGCACATCGTGACAGTAACATTAAATCACGCTGATTATGCACACATTAGAATTAATTCCAGTCATTTGATTCACTGAAGTCTTGTCTAATATTACTCAATTATACACCACTTTAAACATACAACACACATGCATCAATACATTCTTACATCACGCGATTTAATAATTCATATGAATACCTGTAGGTCTTTGGTCGACGGACAGAATATAACCAGTTGATTGCGAATCGTCTCGTACGTGTTGCCTAGTCGGTGCCACACTTCGCAATGACTTTTACAAAGACGCGCGGTTTGACGTCAGACGTCGCTATGGCGACAGTAAACAGAACCTTGACCAATCAGGACACATTAAATTGTTGACGCTACAATTGCGGTGAACTATGGGGTGCCTTAGCGTGCATAATTAACACAAAAACTATGACCGGTTACATTATTTTTATATTGGAAGCTTTCTAGTGTTCTTGTGTGCATTATTATTTTTAGTAATGAGTAATTCAACCATTTACAATGTTTAATCTTTTATTAACAGACAGCATTACATATACTTTTGTATCGATTAATACACTGTACAACAATTTCAAATAACTAAGCTGTGACCTTGCACAAGTGTCATGTTTGAATAAGGAGAATACAGGTACAACATGAGCACCACATTAAAGAAAGAATTTTATCAATAATGTCGCTTTTTGTCATTCGTTTATCCAATTTGAGCATGCATAATGGTGCCACATGTGCTGTTTTAATCCCGCTTCGGTCCTACTTTTTTCTTCTATTTTCCTACCTTTGTCCTACTTTTTCTATATTTACAATCCTACTTTTGTCCTACTTTTTCATAAGAGGGTGCTGGACAGCTTGCGACGGCCTTAACGGAACTTATCCGCTGTAGGGTAGCGTGCGGTCTAGAAAAAGAAAATCCGTACCTGTTTGCCAACAGTAAGCTTCTGCACTTAGATAGCTGGCAGGTGCTGAACAAGTTAGCAAAGGAAGCGGGATGCAAATCATCATCTCTGATTTCTTCAAGTCGTTTGCGAAAGTACCTGGCAACGGTGAGTCAGGTAAGTTTAGAACTCATGTCTGCATGGTATCTTTGTCTTCAGGGACTGTATGTTTGTGAGTAGAGCCTTGTGATTAATGGAGCGCAATCCGTAATCCTTCATAATGTGGGGACCTGTCATGGGGGTATGTGACGCATACAAAATGTAATTCAAACATAGCATATATACACAAATAAATGCCGGTTGAGCAATGGCCTTTTTGATTTATTATGTAATGTTCTCGTTTGTACTGAATTTATGCTTTGATATTTAACATGACCTAACTTCTACGACGCTGCAGTTACTGGACATGGAATCACATGAACTGGAGTGGCTGGCGCGCCACTTGGCGCTCAATATCAACACGCATAAGGAATACTATCGCCAGCAAGACGCCGTCATTGAAATCGCCAAAATTGGACGTTTGATGATGGCAGCAGGCGCCGGAGAGTTGAGCAAGTTTAAGAAGTTTAGTGACATCGACGTCAGTGGTAAGCATTTGAATTCGGATGATTACGAACAAAATATAATATCATAAGTACCCACTGTCCATAACGTTTTGGTATGATCTTTGTCAATCAAGCATGTTTGGTAAAATACGTCTTCTCGACGTTTATATTTTAATATTGTGCAATTGTTCTGTAATGCATGCACTGTTTATACTGGAGACTACTATGCCAAGATCAATGTTCGTTGTTTTCGCTTTTGTTCTGGGTGTCGCCTTCGACGCCTGAAATTTCACTGCACACATGACGTTTTGTATTGCAATGCGCTTTAAACTGACAGAGATGCTCGTTCCTACGGATGACGGGGACGAAACCTACCTGAATACAAACGATTCCCTGGAAGTGGACACTGTTGATGGGGCCTTTGAGGAGGGAGGTAGGTAGTTATAATCGTTACATCTTTTTGACATGTAGGCAAACCCCATGAAAAGCCAACCTCTGTTGGCTGATTTCCGTATCCCTAATGCTAGCAACAAAATTGCTGTCTACGACGCTTCAAGTCTTAGGGAGCACTGGTAAACGCCGAAAGTCTAGTATCCGAGGAACTCAAAAAGTAATGACGCAGCCTTGTGCATAACAATACCCCAGAGCCAATGAGCCAAATCTGTAACTAGTATTGGGTATTAACCCATGATAAAATGCCGCATTTTCATGTGATGACGCCACAGAAACAGATCACTCAAAGGCAGCGACCGAGCACACATCTGGTACTTTCTCGTTTGCTTTATATATACCTGCAATGTCTTATCGTTATAGGAAATCGAATATTCGGCGGTGCGATAAGATATATCTTAGCAGGACGCAAAAATTGCATCATTATACCCTGACATTGATAGGAAGCCCAACACGAAATGGGTCTGCTTTGTTTATAATTACCTTATGTTGTTCAGGTCTCATGCATATATACTTATACGTACGAGGTATGTTTCGCTTATTATTTGAATATAACTACCATCTATCTATTTTCAGCGGCAAATGTCACAAAGCGCCGACTGGGCCAGTCAGGTAAACTTCTTACTATTCAGTATTGACTCTGCACACCGGTCGGTTCAAGTTACTTTTGTTAAAATGAAATATTCGTTTTTGTTTTATATGGGCTTTCAATGACTGAGTTATACCAATTGAATCATAAGCAATAACACCCTAAGCAGTTGACGCTCGTTAAGCGATGGTTTAACCATTTATGTTTTCATATACGGAAGGATATAAAAAAAAAAATTACGTCATTTCTTAGATCTCCCATCAAAGAGGCGACGAATTGAACAGCGAGAGGGTAAGTATTGCCTAATTCGTTGGATCATTCGTTCTGTTCACGAAAGAAGAGATAATCGGGCCTTTGGTCAAGTCATGTGAACGCTGGCAGTAAACCTGTGGCTGCTCCGGACATGGACTGATAAATTGTTTGCAAAATGTTTGTAGTGCTTCTTGGACACACCAGATCAGTTTTCATATTGTTTTGCTGCAGTCGCACCCTGCATTAAGTTACTGTCAATTTTGTCAACTGCTTTATTTGCCTGTTTGGGAATATTACGCGGGTCACTTCGTTAACAGTAACAGGTGTTTTAATGGCCAGTGCAGTGGCGGATCCACGGGGGGTTGGCGGGGGGGGGGGGGCACAGGACGCAGGTGCGCCCCCCGGTCGCAAGCAAGTTTGTCACACTCATTGGATCCACGCGCTTGGAAAGTACCTCACCCTGTTATGTAGCAATTATTATCATAACTGTATGGTCTTTTCTTAGAAAACAGTCCACCCCGACAAACTGTGCGGGGGCGCTTCGTTACAACATGCCCGGCTGAGGCCAATTACATGTAGCTCGTCATGTAGCTAGTCATTTACATAGCGCTCTTCTGCTCCAGCACCTTTGTAATCTCAAGTCAACCATGCAGTATGTGTACTGTATACATGTACCATGGGCGATGGACTATAGCAATAATACATCTATCCATTATCTATTTGTCAGGGGAAACTCCATCTACGAGTGTTCCAAAGCAACGCATGAGGACAAAAGGTATCCTTACTTGTTTTTTGCTCATATTGTGTTTGATAATGATGACTAGACACAACGTACATCCCGGTGATTGTGGTGTGCATGTTTTAGTAAAATCCTTGCAGTTCAGCACTAGTAAATCGTTTGTTTGCTTTGAAGTTTTCCGCTTGTTAATGTTTAAGCAAATTGTAAGTAACATTTTGGCAGACACCAAATTGCGACTTCAAAACTGTAGCTTGCGGCTTGCATTGGTGTTTTATGCAGTATAGTGGGATACATCTCATATATCCCACGATGCGACTTATAGTATGCAGTTTATGCAACCCAAGGGTAAGTGCAGTGGAGGTTTTGCTGATCGTGCCATTGCATTTTGCGGCTTTATTTCCTACATGCTGTATTATTTCAGCTCCTTGCGGTTTGCGAAATCCGATTCAGTTTTAATGCGAAAAAAATGGTCTATAATACCAATAAACCAACTAGCTCTGCTTAAGCAACGTACAGCTACCAACTATGCCGGATACTGTATCGATAAAATTCAACACTACATGCATCTGTCATCAAGTCAGTGGAATGTATTAAGAAATGTTACTGATTTAACATTGGCCGATGAGGCTATTCACGCTGGTCCGGTTGCGGTTCATATCTTCTTCAGTTTCACTGGTTGTATCTGAATTTGACATTTGTTTTTTGAGGTACTGTCGCTACAATGTACACATTAAAATTAGCATCATTGCACTGTGGGATACTGCTTCAGATAACCCCTGATCCGTCAAAGAGTCAAAAGTTATACAGTTGCAACCAAAGGGTAAAACTCATGTTTTACTTGTGTACCTCTCAATGCGTGGAAAGTATATGAAGACCCATTATATTGGGCGCAAGCAAAATGCATATATGCGTGGTAAATGGGTGGTAATATGCGTGGCGTGGTATATATGCGGTGTACTACAGTGCAAGACGTGCCCAATCGACCATAATTTTACAGACAAAAAGGTTTCTGTGTTTAACACATGCATTAGCTCTTGTACTGATTGATGCATAGGAATATGTTCTTTTTCTTCATTGTTGTGGCGTTGCGAACATCTTGTTGCATGACGATTTTACTCTATTGTGGCCATTGTCGCTTGATATTTCACTAGGATGTACTGACCTGGCTTTGATATCTTCTCCAAAGGCACCAGTCGTCCCAAACAGACACTACGAGACCGGTATGTGACGGATAGAGCCGAAACGAATTCGGATACAGAGTCCGAGTATAAGCCAGAGGAGGAAGCTGGTTCAAGTGACAACGAAATTGTGGAAGAAAAGAGACGTACTCGGTGGAATGAAAAACAAAACCAGCTGTTGAAAAGTGAATTCAAATACTTCATTACCAACAAAGTTATTCCTAACAAACACGATATCACGATGTTCATTAAGCGACATCCAGAATGCTCCTCACGAAGTATTGCACAAGTGAAGAGCAAGGTTCAATATTTGATCAAAAGCAATAAATGAACTGTCTGCCGAGAAGCCGACACTCCCTATTTGGTCACCAGTATCATGGGGCATTGCATGTAGGATAATCGATTTAGTGTATAGAGCATCGTGTTGTTGCCACATATTTAGTTCTGAGTTATATGCCATATGTTGTGGTATAGATATACAGATAGTGTATGACAAATTTCAAGTAATTTGTGTATGGATAAGTACCTTGTGAGTTCACGGAAGAAACGAGAAATCAACTAGACGGTCAAGCAGAGCTTGAGAAGGAAGACGAAACCGTCAGTTATTTGGCGTATCCAGGCTTTATAATGGGATTGGCCATGTTAAAGTGTGATTATTTGCTAGCGTCCAAACTACTACTTTGATTTTGATGCAATTTGGCAAGCATGATGCCAGTAATATGGGTACATATTCCACCACATATGAGTCATCTACCTGCATTTATGTAGTCACAGCGAATTTTTTGCACTTTCGGCAATGTCAAAATTGATCATCCAATGACTCAAAAACTATAAATGTGAGGTGAAATCTGAGGGCACATTACTTTTGCGCATCTCTCTGAAGAATACTCTGAAACAAATCGCGAATCTCAAGACCAAATATTAACGAAGTTACGCGGGAAAACATGATTCGTAACCTTGACCTTGATGTGACCTTGACCTTGGTAGCGTGACTTTGGTCAATATAATATTTTACGCCAAAATACTAATGTCATCTCTCACGCAAGGTGTCGTTTGTCTGACATGTCCCCTTCATGGAGAAATTAAGGAGGCCTGATTCCCGCCAAAATGCTCCCATAGGGTCCCATGTTAAACTTTGGGAATTTTTAGCAGGAAAACTATATGGGCGATTTGCACAAATGAAAGACGATATAGAAGGTACTAATGGGCCCAATAGGTGAAATAATTTGCAGCATGATTGAATGGAAACTGCGAACGTTATAGCGATCTTCCCGTTTTTTGGTCCTATCTTTCAATGGTTAAGCGAATTTCGAAAAATTCCTGTGACCTTGACCTTTGACCTACATGGCCCGTCTACGAACTTAGCCTGACGATTGCCATTCCACATCTTTTTGTGAATTATGAAGTCGATATCTTAAGGCATTCGACAGATAATGCGTGATGTGACAAACAGACAGACACGCAGAACTAGACCGTCAAGCACAGCTTGAGAAGGAAGACGAAAATTTGGGTTATGGGACCAATTCGACAGTGTTAAGACCCATTTCATGACTTTGGCATGGCACGCCGTCATTCATTTGGCGTATCGAGGCCTTATAGTGGGCTTGGCCATGTTAACGTGTGATTATTTGCTAGCTTCCAAACTACTGCTTTGATTTTGATGCAATTTGGCAAACATGATGCCAGTAATATGGGTACATATTCCACCACATATGAGTCATCTACCTGCATTTATGTAGTCACAGCGAATTGTTTGCGCTTTCGGCAATGTCAAAATTAATCATCCAATTACTCGAAAACTATAAATGGGAGGTGAAATCTGAGGGCACATTACTTTTGCGTATCTCTCTGAAGAATACTCTGAAACAAACCGCGAATCTCTAGACTAAATATTAACGAAGATACACGGGAAAACATGTTTCGTAACCTTGACCTTGATGTGACCTTGACCTTGGAAGTGTGACCTTGGTCAATATAATACTTTACGCTCAAATACCAATGTCATGTCTCACGTAAGGTGTCGTTTGTCTGACATGTACCCTTCATGGAGAAATTGAGGAGGCCTGGTTCCCGCCAAAATGCTCCCATAGGGTCCCATGTTAGACTTTGGGAATTTTTAGCGGGAAAACTATTTGGACGATTTGCACAAATCAAAGATGATATAGAAGGTTCTAATGGGCCCAACACGTGAAATAATTTGCAGCGTGATTAAATGGAAACTGCGAACGTTATAGAAATTTTCCCGTTTTTTGGTCCTATCTTTCAATGGTTAAGCGAATTTCAAAAAATTCCTGTGACCTGGACCTTTGACCTACACGGCCCATCTACGAACTTGGCCTGACGGTGGGCCGTGGCATTGTCTGTGCAGAAGGAGGAGTCGATATCTCAAACTTTATAAAAAAATAAAAAAAATAAAAAAAATCGAATTTTCAGCTGCCTGTGGCGCGAAAACATTTTATCCTACGTCAAATCTGATGTCAGTAACGCGAAAGATTTTGAGGAGCTGAGTATTTTGACACTAATTGCGGCTCTCTAGCTGCAATATTAAGAGAGCTAGAGAAAATGTGTTTTGGACGTATGACGTCATCGTGACGTTAACCTTTGAGTTATATTGCCCATCTACGAACTTAGCCTGACGATTGCCTTTCCGCATCTTTCTGTGAATTTGGAAGTCGATATCTTAAGGCATTCGAAAGATAATGCGCAGCGTGACAGACACACAGACAGACAGACAGACAGACAGACTAACCGAACACACCGACATAAGACGAAAATTGAAAATTTTCGTCTTAATAAACTCTTTGTTACCAATGTGTTGTGCATGCGCGAGGTCAAAGTAAGTCAATGTGGGTATCCCTATGTGGAACAAATAGTCTTATTGTGGATATGTATTGGCGACTCGCATGATCTACACGATAGTGTCACTGACACAATAATTTGTTTTTTGAGAAAGTAACCACAGAAGTGTAGCATGATTTGTCTAGTTACTTTAACTTCTGGTGATTTGGACTGAACGAACGTGACAACAACATCTGGTGGTGTCTTTGTACCTTTGAACTCTTAATCATGTCTGGAGAATGTGCGTGTTAAAGTTTTTATAGATACGTTGCTGTACTTCTGGCCGATGGATCATTTAACCTGAAAGTTACTTCGATCATAAAGTTTTATTCACTTGGATAAAAGTGTTGTGGTTGGATGCTCATGTTAAAGGCGGAGTATTTTATGGTACACTGCTTTAATTCACAACCTGTAATGGCTGTTGGATCTGTGCGGAAACGTTACATTGCCTCAGCAAGGTGTGTTTTGTAATTAACGTTGTTGATAGTGTTAAGGTTATCGTTTGATCTAATTGACCTTGAAGTTTGGATATTTCGAGCCATTGCAGATAAAGCAAGTGTGAAACTATTACCGTTTTCATGTTATCAGTGTTTTACCGTCAAAACTTCCGCAATAGTCCGCACTCACCCCCACCCCTTTCTCCTGTGCTCCCTATATAGGTCTATTGTCAAAGTCACAATTTATAGTGTCTAGAATAATGCTCTTTTCCTATACACGTTTGCACATTCGTGGTTTCGTATGCACTTTGTTTGAGTGGATACTGTTCTGATAAATTGCTTAAGTTAGTACTACAATTTCTAAAGAAGGCGAGATCTTATCATTGAAGTTCAATTGTGTATCAGAAATACCAGAAAAACCAAAACGGCACAAAATGAATCCCGACCAAAATTCCCTAACTGTAGTTTAAAATAATGGAAGTCTTATTATTCCTAAGCAATGAGCGTCCTGAGGCAGAAGAATGTAGATAGCGCCCACATAAGCCCACGGCCTTCCTTGAGAATGAGCCATATAGACTGTCAAAAGCGTCATATTTCATTGCTAATATTGCGTGTCTATTCCGCCTTTCCGAGGTCGACCCAGCCCATCAGCCATTACATACGTTAGCAAAGTGACATTGTGGGATCGTATTCCATAACGTTGTCACCATGATATATATATATATATATATATATATATATATATATATAACGAGAAACAGCATTATGGGACCATGACCCACTGGTCATGTCCCGCAGCGCTTTTTGTGTATATATATCAAAATAAGTATTGATGAGAAAACTATGTATATTTAGAATCAGCAAAGCATATAGAATTGTCTGGTGAAATTTTGAATCTGTCAGCCTACTCCAAGTGCGATTTCCCATAATCCACCCGCACGACACATGTCCCACAAACCACCATTAGCGTGTGTATATATATATACATATATATATCAATTTCATTTGGACAAGCACTCATTATGTTTGTAACTTTGTATCATTTACTTACCTATTGACGTCATAGTCATGGATACACGCACTGACAAACGAGCGTCAGTCCTGCAGTTTTGTTAGATAGAATCTCTAACAATGAGAAGACAAGTCACAAGTTCAAAATCGTCAGTTGTTTGCCAGGCCGAACTTGGTAAACCAGTCTGCCACTGACATGAACTTGATGGCGCAGGCGGTAAAATCATAATCAGTGTTCAAGTTTATGATTGCATCTTCGGAGGTGGATTAGATAGATCTAGGCCTTATATGGATTAACTGCAAAAGTAAGTAGATCTACTGTTACCTTGAAAGTTTAAGGAAACAGATGAAGGGGGGCCCAATATGCTTTCCAGCTGCTTGGTTAGCAGGGGGATTAATTTAATTTGTTCACTTACCGTGCATTTGAAAGAAAGATGCTTTGACCCGCTCAGCCTCAGCTCCTCGTGGGAAGGTCAGAAACTGCCCCAGTCTTTGCGATAGGGCGACAGTTACCGCTCGAATGGCCCTGCATACACTTGGACGTGAAATCGCTAGCCCGGTGTCGCCAACCAAAACATTAAACGATCCGATTGCCAAGAATCGCATACAGGCACACACTTAATTGTAACAATACAGGGAGCGCCCTTCCGCCGCCTTGGATCCTCTCCAAACCGTTCCATAGCAGTTCACATAGAAATAAAATGGAATCCGGCCGTAGACGGTAGCGCTGTCTAACCTCCTCGGCCGTGTAAACTTCTAAAGGATTTTCCCTATCCCTAAAAACTCTCTCTCTTTCAAGATTTTCACGGTTTGACGCAAGCGACGCAGGTGGTCCGCCATTTTATTCTAGAATTATATTGACTTGAGACTCCTTCTACTTGTCTCAAGATTTGTCTCAGAGTAAGCAAAGAATTAAGCGTAAGATTTTTTCAGAACTCCAAGTGTGTCTGAAAGTACTTAAGTATCATTTCAAATCTTTCCAAATCTTAGAATTTTACTTAAGTTGATTTCGGAACTCGGCCCCTGGGGCTACAAACCGCCGATGTTTACCGAGGTCTGCTCAAAATCGCCGAGGCTCATTATGGGTGGCTTCAGACCAAATATTTATCTAGAATTGCGGACGGAGACCAGTGCAGTGGTTGGCACCGACCTTCGGTGGTACACAGATATGCTGCTGAAGGAGCAAAGCCAGGCGCCCAAGGCCATCATTTACTGCCGGTAGGATACAACGAAACATATATATAAGATTCCATCTATGTATAAGTAGATCGTATGCGGACAGGTACATATATATGTTTCCTGGATAATCGCCTACATGCTTACAAGCCTGGTATATACATTGAATGTACCAGCGATTCACCTTATTGTTTGAACGATAAATCATTATAAACGACCGCCTCGATTCACGGTCCCCAGTGTATTACGTAGCGGACGTCCGGCACTTCCAATCCAAGCCCGAATGCCACAGTGGACACCAAGCAACGCACTGTGGATCCTGCGCGACAGAATGCGGCTGGTATCTCCACCTCGTTCACCTCGTCCAGTTGTCCGTGGAACATGTCGATGAGATGGTCCAGATTGACTTCTTCCAAGAGGAAGGAAAGCTGGTCGAACGTCCGTGACACGGCATCAATGGATCGGTGGTGGGGACAAAAGTCATAGACAACCCTTTGTTTTATAAATGTCATGTATGTCTTGCATAGAATTATCTGTGACTGGGTAACTTTAGGTTTGCGTCGATGCTTAAAAACAGAGTTAATGATAAAACGCTACGAAGGAATTCAAACCTATGACCCCTTACAGATATGTAAATGGTATCGCCCAGTGACGTCACAGTAAACAAGTAATGGCGCCATCAAGCCGATCTGCTGCTTCGAAGTGCAGCAAAGCAACATTTCCTTATAGTTTAATTGCAAGTATCCCACATACACTTATTAGGCCCCGACTTGAAGTTCACACAGAACTGAACTCAGTGAATATTTCCTCATAAATCGGAAATTTCGATGTTCGGACAGTTTCCGTTTTGACTATAGTCTAGATAGATCTCCATAGTCGAGAGTTACAATTTTATTTTTAAAACCTAACTTTGACTCAAATACACAGACTGTCAAGGCCTGCAATTTTATTTTGAACATTAATTTTGATCATTAATTGCAGCTGCGTTTTAACCCCATTAATTGCAGCTGCGTTTTAACCCAACCAAATGCAAAGTCATGCACCTCGGGAGACAGTCATCACCAAAATGCACATACACAATGAGGGGTGGCAATACAATAACTACACTAGAGGAAACAAACTTGGAAAAAGACCTAGGTGTTTGGGTGGACAACAAACTTAAATTCTCGGACCGCGCAGGAAAGGCTGCAGCCAAAGCAAATCGAACCCTGGGCCTCATCAGAAGATCATTCACCTACCTTGACGGACCGACCATGAAACAGCTGTTCCAAACTATGGTACGACCCCACCTAGAATATGGAAATGTTGTGTGGAACCCGCTCTACAAAAAAGACATAAATCTGATTGAGAGCGTCCAGAGACGGGCGACAAGGATCATACCAGGCATGGAAGGCCTAAGCTATGAACAAAGGCTACAACACCTAGACATGCCATCGCTAATGTATAGACGTTACCGAGGAGACGTCATCGACGTATGTAAACACCTACACAGTATATATAAGGTAAATAGTACATCACTCCTACCCCTATCCACCAGTCAAACGACGCGAGGACACGGCCTTAAACTAGCCAAGAGGTACTGTAACACACAAGCTAGGGCTCATTTCTTTGGAATGAGAATCACAAATGTATGGAATGGTCTTCCGGACGAGGTTGTCATGACATCATACCTAAACACCTTCAAAATAGGATTGACAGATGCTGGTAACAGTATATGTATAAAACCGCCCCGGACGACTTCGCAGCTATGCGCACTGCCAAATTTGAGTTTGAATGAAGTGAAGAAACGATGAAAAATGCAACCTCTGCTGCAATATCTATTGAACAGGTACACACAAGTCCAGCAAAATCGAAGGTGACAGTAACGGGAACGATTGTCAAAGTAAGTAATACTCGTGTCTTCATGCAATATGTACATGTATATTCTGAATCGTGTTCTTAATAATGCTACTACTGTCCTTCTCTTAGTCCTAATTACCAACCTATTCTCCTGCGAGTCTCAAAGAGGTAATATTGCTTAAATAAAATGGAAGACCAGGGATTGATTTTTGTGCGTTTTAGCGTGAGGGGCGTAAATTAATAGTAACGCCCCCCGAAATCCTCCATACCCGCCTCAACGATGTTGTATAGATACATTATAAAATGGCGCCACAATGCAACCTTGTCGCGCATACAAAAGAAATTATTATTACCTAAGGTATCAGCTGTTAAAAGAATTAGTATAAACTTCTAATTTTAATCCAAGCGTCACCACTTTTTAGGATGAGTCTCCTCGGACCGTCAATGTGCGTGGACAAGCGGTCCAAGTGCGCGATGTAACAGTCAATGATCTTTCTATATCAATTTCCTCGCCAGCGTCCCTTCTGGTATCGCAAGAAAACATCAATACAATCTAAAATCGAGTAACTAGCTGTTTATTACCCTCACGTAGCTGAACCACTGTTTCACATATCTTTCCAGAATGAGACCCAGCAACAGCGTGGTTCGGCCCCGCGATCAGGTACCTAGCTGTGCACTACTTTTTACATTACATACAACTAGTTTTCGTTTGCATATATTCTAACTGTAATATGCACAAATCGCAAAAAGGTAGCCCACATTGTAATGCCACATAATTCCTTGCAACGTAGTCACTAGCTATTCGCACACCACCATATAAACATATATTACGCCTTTATATGATATGATGCAGACATCAAATGTCCATACCAGTTCTTTGTGTCTGTCGCACTTGGTGATCCGAAGCTTCTTTTATTCAAGTAACATTCAATCATATAATATGTTCGGACACTTTTTACCTTTTTCACATGTCAACTCTTCCTTTTGTGTCAGCTATGACCTGTTACTTTATTGTCCTCTTCTAGATCCGGAAACCAGCCCACCAAAGAAGAACAAAGTAAATGTTCTTTCGTTCATTGTTCTATACTGCTCAATTGTTGTCATATTGTAATACGTCATTATATTTCTTTGATATTATTAATGCGTGCCCTACCGCAATAAATTGCATTTCCCTTTACCAAACCTTTCAAGCTAAATAGGATAATTCACCGACGTTTTCCAGTATTCTTCCCTTTATGTACCCTAACAATAATCGACATCTCTTTATATGTACCCAATATATCACGGCTGCCTTTTTCTGTTACACACAGTCTTCAGGTAATCGCCATCAAGTTGTAATCATTTAATAATGAATAAGTCGTTTTATTTTAAGTTTATATACAGCAACTCTTCAAAATAAGAACCCCGTCGTAGCCATGTTGTAACAACTGAACCAGACACAGGTATATTCAACATTAATTACGTAATTGCTTTCTCTTACGTTGATCATTTACTTCACATCAGTTTATATTACCTTCCACTTAAGGTGCGTAATTGTTCGTTTCTGCATTTTTTCCTATTTCACACAGAATCGACACCCAAAACCCTTTTCTTCACTATTCATATGTTATACATTAAATTCCGTTCTTTTCGACAAAGTACTCCATGCCATCAGCACACAGATCAGTGTAGCATTAATGTCACAAATACCAATTGGTGCGTAACTTGATGTATTTTACACACTACATATATATTTATTCTTTCTAATGTATTACCTATCATAGCTCACGAGTCGTCACACCGATGTCTTTGACCTTACTCTGCTTTATAACTTACATAAATACTGATGCACATGACTGTATTCCTTTAATGATTGCATGACAAATGACTATATTCCTTTAATGACTGCTTGACAAATGCCTATATTCCGCTAAACTGATACAGATGCAGACCAGTAATACATTCTGGTAAATACGGCATGAGCAGTGATTGTTTTCGCCTATTCTATTCCCGTTAACATGTGCATATGCAAACGAGTCCCTGCATATTCCTCACATGACTGCATAACCACTGACTATTTCTTTGTAATTTTTAGACAGGGTTCAATTTTAGAAGTCACATTATTATTGTGTAATAACTCTTAATTACATTCACGTCTTCTTTCATTGGATCTAAATCATCAATTCATCCTGAAATTCATTTGTATTTTTCGCTACCCACTGTTATTGTTTATTGCTTTCATGGTCGGCTATTAGGTGATATATTACGTATTATCATTACTGTATTATGTTTACGTTATTATCTTGACTGTATTATCCCAGTGGGCACACTCTGGTCGGTAAGACGTCCCAAAGACGTCATGTCCATACGTCGGAACCCAGTCTTCAGGTGGTCCCAGATAGAAGTCCAAACGACGTCTTTTTTTGGACGTCTTGATGACGTGTCGAAAAAGACGTCGAAGAGACGTGTTCGGTAAGATGTCTTCAGGACGTAGTCACAGAGACGTCTTCAAGGCATTACATACAAGTAAATCCTTTTCCAGTTACGCAAATTGAAATTCATGTGAGGAATTGGTGAAGAGCCCAGAGACAAAAGCGTATTGATCCATCTTTCTTTGTCACCAACACAACTGGGGATGACTACGGGCTCTGCGATGTCTCGATCACGCCCTGCTGTAACATGCGGTCGACCTCCTCCTTGGCTGCTGCCGTGCGAGCCAAGGGGATCCTTCTCGGTGCCTGTTTAATAGGAGCGGCATCACCTGTCTTGATAGTGTGCTTCGCGATATCTGTGCGACCGAGATCTTCCTTCGATCTCGCAAACACGTGATTGTATCTAAGAAATAATACTTTGACGCGCCTTTGTTCCTCTGCAGTCAGCTCTGCTGCAGTTCTTTGCCACACATTCTTCAGGTGCATCGGGATTTATTCTTCTCCTTCTTCATTGATTACTTTCTCCGCCTCCTCTACGCCATTAGAGGGCTTTACAAGTCCCGCTTCTTGGCAAGTTGCCAACAAAGTGTTGAGATGCAATTTCTGTGGCTTCTCTCCCGGGTTCATCACTCGCACGGGAACCCTCCCGGTGCTAGGATCGACCAACATCTTGGCCACCAGGATATTCTTTCCTGTCATGAAGGCTCTACATCCTTCGACGGCGCCTGCCGTGTAACTCGGGCAGCCCTGGATTTTTCCTTGGACTATCATCTCGCTCCTCGCCGGGATACAGACGGTCTCAGAGAGAGTGACGCGAAACACGGAAGGCATGTCGCTCTGCTGTTCACACTGGTAGGTGATATCATTCAAACTTATGGTCATGGTCCTGGTATCCAGGATACCACGATGTTTTCGAAGGAAGTCAAATCCCATTATCATTGGGACATCAATCTCAGCGACTGCAAACAGGTGCTGAATCACCTGTCCTCCTTCAAATGTTACGGGTAACGCCACAAAGCCCCTGCATGGCGATAGTCCGCCATCTCCCATCCACAGACTGGTTTCTTTCTTCATAAGTGGAGGCCGCCTCTTTTCCGGAATGGACTCATACAGCCTGGGCTGGATGACGCTAACAGTGGCGCCGCTATCAACCAAACAGCACACCCTTCTTGTCGCCACATCTACGGTCACGTAGGCGCTGTCACCTCCGGTTGACTCCGTTGTGGACCGGTCAACTGTCATAGCTGGGGCCTGGTCCTCGGCCTCAGCTAACAGTCGTTTTCCTGGTTCACTTTGTTCGCTGACTGTGGTGAAGGCTCGACTCGGCGAGGCGTTGCACCTGCCTCTCTGTCATTTGACCATCTCGCTGGAGCGCATCTCTCATTCTCGCATTCAAATTTTCGGTGTCCCGGCTTGTCGCAGTACCAACAACGGCTCCTGTCGTCCGGTCTTTCTGTGTTATTTCTTCTCCACTGTTGCTGCGGCTGTTGTGTTGTCTGTCCTTGGTCATTCTGTTGTTGGCGTTGACGTGGCCCCACACTGGTTGTCTTTTCATGATGAACGCGTGAGAGCGTCTGCTCTACCAGCCGTTGCACCATTTCCGACAAGTCATCCGGATTGACCAGACCTGACGATCGTGTCGGGGCTTCACACACTGTGCGCACGGACTTCCGGTTGTCCACTCTCTTCCTTCTGCCCATCTGAAATGCTTCGAACTGAGTGGCAATTTGGACGGCGGCTTCAAGCGTCTTGGGATGCCCTTGGAATACGGCCCATTCCAGGTCTTGATTACCCAGAGAGTCCGCAAAACAATCAAGAGCGAGTCTATTTCGGCTGTCCATACCCTCTCCGGGGTATGCTTTTCGCACTAAGCGCCGCACGTCCTGTGCCAATTCACTCTGGCTTTCTTGGGATTTCCGGACCCTCATCTTCATCTGGGCCCTGTACACCTCAGCCTGGTTTTCCGGCTCAAACCGGGTAGATAAAGCCGATGTGAGACAGCTGTAGTCTTTCCGGCTGATGGGGTCAAGGTCAGTCAGCACACCCTGCGCTTGTCCGCGTAGGCTTGTAGCCAGCTCGAGGGCTCTGCGTAGCTCACCCAACTCATTGAGGTCGGCAATCATTTCGAAGTGAACAGAGTAATCACTCCAACTCGATCGGCCGTCATAAGTGGCGGGTTGCTTCGGCTTCATTGCCTGCTCAGGTCCTGAGTCCCTAAAGCCTGCCGTCCGCTGTAGCGACTCTCTGGGTTGATGGTCAAAGCCCACTGGATTCGACTGGGGAAGCAGCCACCTGGCAGAAAGTGTGGTGAACATGTTGGGTGGGACTGGATCTCGCACGTCTGTCCTGCTTCCTTCTTCGGTTGTGGCCTGGACAGGAATTGGCCGTTTTCCTGTAATCAGCTCCGGGGCCGGTTGACCCACAAATACCGGCACTCCCTGGGTTGACCAGCTTCTCCACGGGTCTGCACTAGTCATCCCAGGATCCGTCATCCAGGGCGCTCCCTGCGGCGGCATATAGACTCGCCCCCTCGGAGCCCTGATCCGCTCGGCTGCTCTGCTGCTGGCCTGCTGCACGTCGTAGGTCGCTCCGGACGTGTTTTCACCCATCGCGAGGTCAGGGGAGGGCTGAAAAATGTCATCTTGTTTCCGCCTACCCAGCTCTGCAGTGTATTGAAGCCGCTGCTTCACAGTTGTCAACTCCGGTGACTGGACTCTAGGAGAATCGCGCCCCTCTTCAAAACTGACAGGTGTTGTGCGATGTTCAGTTGGGCGAAGCCTCTCAATTTCTCTGCGCATCTCCTCCTGGGCCTGCTTCATCCGCTGCATCTCATCCTGTATCATGGCCCACTGTCGCTGCATCCGCTCTTGGATCATGGCCCCTTGTCGCTGCATCTGCTGCACCTCCTCTCGGTCTCTCTGCATCTGCTGTCTTTCCTGCTGCACCTCCTCCTGGTCTCTCTGCATCTGCTGTCTCTCCTGCTGCACCTCCTCCTGGTCTCTCTGCATCTGTGCCCACTTCTGCTGAACAGCATCCCACTCTTGCCGGATTTGATCCTTCCCCTCCTGTACCGCATCTCGCTCTCTTCGCATCCGCTCCCTCTCCTGCTCCATCTGAGCCTTCTCCAACTTCAGCTGGTTCAGATCTGCTGCAGAATCACTCTGCAGCTTTGCAGGGGTAAATTTGACCTCACTGGTAAAGGTATTAACTGGGGAGTGGGCTGGCGCTTCTTCTCCATGGCTATCAGTATCTGCGACTGCAATCAGGTCTGCCATCTTGCATTCACCAACACTGCTACTCTGCACCCAGTCTTGGCTCGTATCTCTGGATAGTGCCGGCTTGACACTATCCCACCGCTGTCACCAATTGCTGTAACGTGCCGAGGGGGTGGGGTGTTGTAGCGTGTTGGTGCTTTAATCTAACTTATAGAATTTGGTAGCGTCATATTAAATTGTGCCCCAGCATTCCTACTATTGAATTGGTTTTTCGCATCCACTCTATTTCGTCACAAGTTCTGCATAACAGACACAAGCAGTTCGAAAAGAAATATGCCAATATACCTTTCAATGATTTATTTGTATATAACACACCGTACTCTGTACAACAACATAGATTAATATTCTGTAGTTCAGGCGGATAATGACTATATTCACATCATTAACCCCATAGACTCCTTTACATGCATACTAAACCAAGCAAAACCCTCTTACAGCACTGAATCCTCAGCAGTAACATAAAACTATACCAAACAGCTTCCTATAATACAGACAGTCCTATCAGATAAACCTAATCTTAAATACCTAGGTCTCTAACCAAGATCAACCCACAGGAATGATGATTACAATAGTAGCGGCAATGTCGGCATACACAAGCAAACATAAATCCCTCACCCTAAACCTATAATTGCATAAACTGGACTAAACCCCCCAGGGATGATGATTGTTATAGTAGCGGCAATGGCGGCATACACAAACAAACATAGATCCCTCACCCTAAACCTGAAGGCTACCGTGCAATGAAGTATACTAGCTGGGCTACCATGCAATGAAGATGGGACAACGGGGCTACCGTGTAATAAAGATAGGTACCGAGGCTACCGTGTAATGCAGATAGGCCACCGAGGCTACCGTGTAATAAATATAGACTACAGCTAAGCAGAGCAGGTTTCTTCTCCAGGAGTCAGCAGCAGCATCCCCCTTGAGGCCCCTCAATGCAGCTCTATTTATACAGGCCTAAGCCCCAAGCGTCCCCTAAACCCTCTCAGCCAATGAGCGATAATCAAGCTAACTGTATATCTACGCTTGAAAATAAACCTAAAATGCGACTGACTACACTTCCAAGTACTAGAGAAACAAGCTAAATAACCTACATAAAAAGATAACCAAACTATTCATAAAAATACTCACGTTAATAGCCTTTAATCCTCTGTTCTTCTTTCCCTCAAACTTTTCCTCTCTCTGTTTCCTACTCTGGCGGAAGTTTACCAAACCCAATCTCACCCACGCCCCCTACCGAGCTACCATCCTACTTCCTGTACTACTACCCCAGCCCCCCCTAGCGAATGTACTTTTACCTATCCTGACTTACCCTGCTGCTATCCGCTAGATGGCGCCACTAACATGTGTAATTCGAAGCGGGGAGGGGCCTGTACGTTACAAATAGATAACCCAAAAAAAACACACACAAACAAACAAATAGAACAAATGTGTCACAATTCAGGGAGTTAATGGCTAAAACATGGAATTGTAATGTAGATAAGTAGGTATACTATGGGCCGCTGTATGCCAGTTATAACTTTAGTTGATTACATGTGTAGCAGTGAAGGATGTTACATTCATAGAAGTATGAATCGATGATCGTATTTTTTATGTATTGCGTAAATCCCTTTAAACAATGTGATATTGCTTTGTCTAAGATGATCCGTGGAGTGTCATTCATTACGGTTAGTAGGTTGTGTCCAATGCAATCATCGGCAAACTTATGGTTTGTTCTGGGGATGTGAAAAGCATGCTTTTGTCTAGTATTATAATTATGTATGTCGTATACTCTTGGGAAAGTCCGGGCTTGATAGAAATATAATGGCAGATCGTTGTTAACAAGTTTATAATAAAACTTAAGTTCCTGTAATTTATGTAGGTCCTTTAATTTTAGCTGTTTTAACTCCTTGAATAGTGGTTCTGTGTGAGAAATATATCAATTCAATTCAATTCAATGTCATTTATTTGAGCAAGAACCACTACAAACATTAGATGGCAAAAAACATGGCAACGTAGAAAATTCTCGCTCTGGGGACTCCTATTAAGACCACGAGGGCCGCTGGCATAGGAGCCACCAAAGAAAAAAAAAGAAAAAAAAAAAGAAGAAAAAAAAAAAATCATCGCGTCATCACAAAGATACAAAGTTATATTAAGTATATGTAAAGGCGAGAGTCTTGAGGGAATTAGATGAAATATTAACACGTCGCTCTTACCGAATAGTAAACAAAGGGGGACCCCTCTTATATTCTAATTATTTCTTTGGCAAATATAACAATTAACCATATCACATACCAATGAATACCTATTAAGCAAGAACTGTTTGACATATTTTGAAAATCCGTCCAATTCATGAGTTTTGACCTTATCTAATATAATATCAGGTGTTTCGTTTATATTTCTAGCAAATCGATATCTTAAACATTGTTCAGCAAACTTATGTTTTACCCGTGCAACTAGCAGGTCATCCTTTTGTCTTGTGTCATAGTTATGAAGATCCGACACTTTGGAGATAGGCATATCAGTTAAAAAGTAATCTGGTAGATCCCCGTGGAAATGCTTGTAATAAAATTTCAGTTGTTGAGAGAACATTATGTCTGTCAGCTTCAACACACTTAATTGCTTAAATAGTGGTTCCGTATGACAAAGATATGAACCCTTTGCTATGATGCGAATCACCTTTTTCTGCAATAACCTTATACGATCAGCTTGGAAGCCCCATGCCAGAACATTATAGTGTAAATGGGGTAGGATCAAAGAGTTGTATATCATTTTCAAAACATAGGATGGAACTGCATGTTTTAACTTACTCATTACCCCGATAACCTTTGATATTTTTGAAGATATCTTATTAATATGACCGTTCCACTTGAGATCTTTCTGAACTGTCAGACCCAAAAAATCGAACTCTTCTACGCACTCGACATGTATGTTATTTATGAATAAACGCGGAATTCTAACAATTTTTCGCGGCATACAAAATATCATAAATTTGGTTTTGGACACGTTAAGCGATAACTCGTTTGCACATAGCCAATCGTATATCTTAGAGATTTCGTCGTTTAATATATCATCAACCAGCATGTTATCAGACGATGACGCAGTCAACGTGCTACACAGAGTGGTATCATCAGCATATACAATAGCTCTAAATAGCTGACTGGCGCGTGACATGTCGTTTACATAAATAATAAATAGCAGGGGACCCAGAATAGAGCCCTGAGGTACCCCTCGTGATATTTTCGTTACATTTGATTTAACATCTCCCAAGTGCACATATTGATAACGATTTGTGAGATAACACGTTAGCAAAGAAATAGCTGGTTCAGATAGACCATAGTGTTTTAGTTTATGGATAAGAATGTTATGATTTAAAGTGTCAAACGCCTTCGACAGATCCAGATATATACTGATAGGAACCTCGCCCTCGTCCAGCTTTTGCAGAGTTCGATCAACTCATTCAAGCGCGGCAACCTGGGTGGAATGTTTCTTTCTGAAACCATATTGACCATTGTAAAATAATTTTTCTTTCTGGAAATAATCATAGATTTGATCATAAATAATCTTTTCAAATACCTTTGAAATTGCAGGCAGAACCGAGATAGGTCTATAATTGTCGATATTGGAAGCATCTCCTTTCTTAAAAACCGGAGTTATCTTTGCAATTTTCAATTTGTCAGGGAATATTCCTGTAGAAAGCGATTGATTAATGATTAAGGCCAGTGACTCACTTAGATCGAATTTTAATACCTTACGTAGTTTCACAGATAGCCCATCATCCCCAGTGCTTTGTTTAGGTTTGAGACCATCGATGATTTTTTCAACTGTTGCTTTGGTTATAAGCTCAAAGTTCATTTTGGAAGTAGCCGGTGATCCAAGGTATTGAGAGAAAGAGGGATGGTCTTCAGTTCGAAGTCCTTCACAGGCTGTCGAACCAACAGAAGAGAAGAATGCATTAAAAGTATTTGTTACGACTACTTTGTCACTAATAAGTTCTCTATTTATGCTAAATTCCTCAGGCAATGATTTATTCTTCGCCCTATTGTTATTCAGGACTGTGTTAATCGCTTGCCACGTTCTTTTTATATCCCCCTTACACTTATCGAAGTAATTATAATAGTAATCTTTTTTTGCGGTACGAATACATTGTTTTAAAATATTATTATAAGTTTTAAAATTTATTTTTAACGTATTATATTGTGAACTGGTAGACGGAGTCGTCTTAAGTTTCTTATACAGTCGATCCTTAAATGCAATAGATTTGATGATACCGTTCGAAATCCAGTTCGACATTTTATGCTTTTTTTTTATTAAACTTCACGACTTTATCCGACAAAAACATTTCTTTAGATTTTACTAAGATATCCTGTAAGATATCGTAATTTAGGTTAGGATCAGTTCCCATTTCATGGTTCAGTCTACTAAACACATCAAAATCTACCACATGATCAGTAAACAAATTAATTGTAGCAGGATCATTATTTTTAATTGTGACGTATGCGGGTGATTTCCTCGTTGCCTTTTGCTGTAAGTCTAGGCTGAGGAAATACGGGAAGTGGTCTGAAATCGATTTCACTAAAATACCAGAAACAGCAGATTGCATGGCAGGAGATATTCGTACCAGAAAATTATCTATAAGGGTTCCTTTATACTTTGAAAGTCTTGTTGGAAATGTAATCTTTGGGAAAAAGCCGAGGGATGTGATAGTGTCAACATAATTACTAAATGCTGCTTTTTCATTGATTTGAAGTAAGTCAATATTGAAATCTCCGGTTACTAATAATTCACCGCTCTTTCTCTCAAAGAGAGATAAGATTTTTGAAAATTCCTCAGCAAAGGTCCAGTAATTTTCATTAATGTCGCATGGTGGCCTATATATATTTCCTAGTATAATAGTTTTATCAGATCCCTTTACCTTTATAAATTGACCTTCCCAAATTTCAGAATCAATAGGAATATCTAGGACCGTGAAGCTTAGAGTATCTTTTAAATATATCATTAGCCCACCATGCTCACTGCAAGTTTTACCTTTGGATATAAGTGTATATCCCTCAATATGAAATAGGGATGTATCTGACATGTCGGTTAACCAGGACTCTTGTATACATAAAGCGGAAAATACAATATTTTGCTTATATAACATATCAATCATTATTTGAAGTTCATCGATCTTGGCATTGATACTGGCCACATTCATACTAAGAATGGAAAAATCATCGGTCCTGTTTTGCAGAACAGGATCCAATTGATCTAACTCATAATACGGAGAATGCTGAATATATTGGTTAGCAGGGTCTACATCTCGGATATTACCATTATTGGGGTTTAAAAGTTCGACCAGTGAGTTCTTTTTAGCTCCTCCTAACTGTAGCAAAAATTCATTTACATCCACAGGCAATAAATACGAGCATAAATAATACTTTCATTACCCCAATAAGACCAACGCGAGAGTGATGCGATGAAGTGAAAATATAATAACACAAAATTAAAGTAACAATAGCAAATACATCCGTGGATGGCGGCATCCACAAAAACAGTATGCGTACCCTTGGGTGCTCATTGAAATATACACACTACCAAATAACAACACTGGTGACGGATTTTGAACATACAATGGTTTACCATTTATAATGTTATATCGCATTCTTCAACCTTTGCTGCCATAATAAGCATAATACTGTACACCTATTTTTAAACCATTAACAATATATAACAGATTTCAAAGAACTTGACGCATACCTTATATCGCTTAGATGAGCGGTAAGATCGCGAGCCAGAGGCGCGGACATCGCTTATGACCGTGTGTTGTCCCGTGTGACGTTTTCTAGGGACACTTGGGGCTAGCCCGTGTGCGTCACAGGGAGGGCGATCAAAGGGGAGGCAAAGGTGAGAGGGGCAAGTGGGAGTTAATTCAAGTCTTGTCACAATAAGAATAACCCGAGCCCTGAACAACTCGAGCCCCAGGAAACCTAGCTTAGTGTGCATTGATTGCCAAACCTCTACGATGTCCCTGACACCAGCAAGCCCACGCTCACGGAACAGGTATAGGGCTCGAAGGGAGTACAAAAAACATGCCTGTGGACACATTGCAAAATATTGGGCCCACTAGTTTACAGTTTTAAGGTCAGCGGGTTTCTGCTCAGTTGGAGCAACAGTAGGCCTGCTTCGACGTGGCTTGGAGAAATCAACATTGTTTTGCAGAGCGGTCAGTAAACAGGAGTACCAGCAAGCGGTGCAGTGCACTCGTATAACACGTAATTAACCATGATTGCAGTCAATAGGCAGCAAACACCAATACACGGCCGGGGGGGGGGGGGGGGGGGGAGAGAGACACGGCAAGTAGCATTTCACTAGAATCAGCTGTTTGGTACAAACATTTGAACCACTGTCTTGTTTTATGCACGTAGTGCTTGCATTAACTTTGTTAATGAGGATAATTCGACGTTTTGACTTACTTAGTAACTTGATGGAACCTATTCAGTGCCGAGTCCAAAGCTGGGTCGATGACTTTGAATTTACCGAGGCCAGGCTGTTGGGGGTGAAGACCGCACGTTGTTGTGACCACCAGAAGGTTTGTCAGTCCGCGTCGGCTGAGAATGTTCTTGATGTAGCGCCCTGAGCCGTGATTGCCGTCGTCCTGCCAGCCATCCGTACCCCCTGACAGCCGAAAGGCGGCGACGTTGTGCAGGGCACCGGCGCGCGCAGGGTCGGACACCAATCTGCGATACGCGCGACGAACTTCCTGTACGGTCTTGACCTGGGCGACGGATGAGAATACCTGGGATGATCCTGATGTCGCTGTCTCTCCCTGGGCGAGGTGGAGGTCCGTGTCTGTATAGGTGTCATCTCCGGGATCGGCGCGGAGTATCTCCGAGGCAGTTAGCGGTAGGAGGATATCCCTTTGTCTCTCGTTATTGACATAGAGACAATCATTAGTAATCCTTGTCCGGACAGTGTGGGGGGCGGCCCGCTCACGGGCGACCTCGGCCAACTCCCCAAAGCCGCGCCGCTTCTCCAGGATTTCTTGTGGGTACTGGGGAGTAAATCTCAACGAATCTTTTCCCTTCGGAAGTCGTGTCCGGGAGAAGTTCAGGATAGATTCTGTGTCCTTGTAGCATAACAATTTTGCAACGATGGGTCGGGGGTAGGATCTGTTAGGGATAAACGGCCCTAAACGGTGGCACCGCTCGATGGTTGGGGTCCCAGTAAAGCCATGCTTTTTCAAAAGTTCTAATATTTTGGCTTCACAATCTTCTTGTGTGCTTTTCTCGGTTTTGGGGTCTTCTTGCACATTATGAATGAGAACGTTGCTTCTCATTGATCTGCTTTTCAGGTCTAGGCATTCACTTTTTAGCTTCTGAATCTCCAAGTCCTGTTTTATAACCACAGTTTTCAACACTGCAAACTCCTTTCTAAGGTCCAAGATATCATGGTCTTGAGTGGCTATTTGTCCAGCATTCTCACCTTGATTTATAGCAGCTTGTGCCAGCTGATCAACTATTCCATCTCGTCCATGAATTTCTGAAGAATGGATATCCTGTTGTGCTGATATTAAATCCAACTTGATGTGAATTTGGTTCAGTGAGTCCGTGATGCTGGCCTGCTCACCCGGTGGGGGTGACTCTATTGTTTGGTGTTGCTGTGGCGACGCCACTGGCAGGTCCTCGCTGACGGTATTATCGTTCATCGTTTGTTGTTCACTGTTAAAATACAGCCGTTTACTGGTGGTGTTGTCGCTCTTTGTTCGATATCTCTTTCTTGCATTCTTTCCCAAATTTTTTTAGTGCATTACCAGTGTGTTGTTGGCAGGTGATCCGATAAACACGTAGATATTTATCAGAGCTCCCTAATCGACGCACCTACTCCACCGCCATCTTGGATCACTCCATATCTGTTATTAGTAATAATCCTAATTGCCTTCCTTTGAAGTTTGCTTAGTCTATCTATCTGGTGACCCCATGCAAGTATGCAATAGTATAGGTGCGGCAGAATTAGAGAATTATAAATAGTGACTAGGATATGTGGAGGAAGTACATTTTTCAACTTGTAGAGTATACCCGTAACCTTATTAATTTTTGTCGCTACTTTACACGTATGGCAGTGCCAATTCAAATGTTTATCAATTGTGAGACCTAGTAAATTGAAGCTATTCACTTGTTCTATTTTCTTTCCATCTATATAGATATCAGGAGAACGTATTTTCTTTTGTGGCATATGGAATAGCATGAACTTTGTTTTACGTGTATTGAGACACAGTTCATTTACTTTTAACCAGTCGTTTATTTTCGATAGTTCCGCATTTATTTCTACGATATTTGATGTATCTGTCTCCAGAGTGCTAAGGAGTGTGGTGTCATCTGCATATATTATAGCTTTAAAAAATTCACTTGCATTTTCGATATCGTTAACATATATTATGAAAAGGAGAGGTCCTAAAATTGATCCTTGGGGAACTCCGCGGGAAAGGTTAAGTCGAGCAGATTCAACATTATCAATGCTTACATATTGCTTGCGATTGGAAATATAGTTTTGTAAAAGAGTTAACGAGTTGCCAGTCACTCCATAGTGTTTTAATTTTGCCGTAAGTATATTATGATTAAGAGTGTCAAAGGCTTTAGACAAGTCAAGGTAGATACTTATAGGAATATCCCCTTGGTCTAGTTTTTGAATGGTTCAGTCTATGAGTTCCAATGTAGCTAGCTCTGTAGAGTGTTTTTTTCTAAATCCATATTGGCCGGGGTTAAACAGTTTTTCAATGTGAAAATGTTCATATAGTTGGTTGAATATTGCTTTTTCAAATACCTTAGAGATAGCTGGTAGGATTGAGATTGGTCGATAATTATCTATATTTGCCTCATCACCTTTCTTTAAGATTGGAATAACTTTCGCTAGTTTAAGCCTGTCTGGAAACATTCCTGTGGCTATAGACTGGTTAAAGATGAACGTGACAGTTTCGCTTATTTCATCTTTTATGATTTTAAGTAATTTAACTGATAGTTCATCATGCCCAGAGCTAGATTTGGGTTTTAGCCCATTAATAATTCGTAACGTCTCATGCTTATCTATTGGCCGGAAATTAAGTTCCGTTTTACATGGGGCCTGTTTCAGATAGTCACTAAACGTTATATTATTCGGTTTTTGTATTTTATGACAGATATTTGTTGCGCCATTCACGAAAAATCTATTAAAACTATTAGCTATGACAAGTTTGTCCGTTACAGGGATGCCATCAATATTAAATATCTGTGGAAACCTGTCTTTATGTCTTGTGTTATTTAAGATCTTTTTTATTTCAATCCAAGTATTTTTCATGTCCTTTTTGTAGTGATTAAAACGATTGCTGTAGTGTATCTGCTTTGCTGATTGTATATTTTGTTTTAGGATTCTGTTATACGTCTTTAAGTTAGTTTTAAGCATTTCATATTCATCATTGTTCAATGGTGTCTTTTTGAGTTGTCTATAAAGGTTGTCTCTGAAAGATATCGATTTCATTAGGCCGTTAGTAATCCAGTCAGACTTTTTGTGCTTGCGTTTATTAAATTTAACTCGTTTGACAGGCATTGATATTACTTTGGCTTTTTGTATTGTATCATCTAATATCTCGTAATTGTGGTTCGGATCTGTAGTCATGTCTACGTGGAGTTTATTAAATACGTTGGAGTCTGCGATATACTTTTTGAAATTTATAATCGCTTCAGGGTCAGATTTACGTACCATTATATGAGAGGGGCTTTTTATTGGCATTACGAATATCAATGTTTAAGCAGATAAAATATGGAAAGTGATCTGACGTCGCCTTTGTTAAAATACCCGCTGTTGTATTTAAAGTATTCGGCGTTAATTTGCAAAGAAAATTATCTATTAGGGTACCCCTATGTTTCGATAGTCTCGTAGGAAGAGTAATTTTAGGGAAGAAGCTTGAAGAGATAACTGTGTCAAAATAATCATTAAACGCTGGTTTCTCGTTTAGTCCTAATAAATCTATGTTAAAGTCACCAGCAATAATGACCTCACTGTGGTTTCCTCCATAGACATTGAGGACACGTCCCATCTCCTCCGTAAATATTTCATAATTTGCATTGGTATCACAAGGGGGCCTGTATATATTCCTTATTATAAGTTTTTTTTCTGAGGAACACCCGCCTATTTCAATGAATTGACCTTCCCAGATATCTGATATAACCAGTGGTACAAGTTCTTTGTACTGATATTTATCATGCAAATAAATTAATAATCCACCACGAGTACTACAATATTTACCCTTAGAAATTAACTTATAGTTGTCTAACTGATAATATGCAGTATCCGAATCATCCGATAGCCACGTTTCTTGTATACATATAGCAGAGAATTCTAAATCATTTCCCTTGATCCACTCTATAAACAATCTGAGTTCATCAAATTTTGATGAAATGGAACATATGTTTAGACTTAGTATACAGAAATGGTTCTGTTTACTTTTTAAGACGTGCGACATTTCTTCATCATTAAAATAAGGAGAATGCTGTATTGGCTCAGGTTCCACAGAAGTATCGTCAGTGATAATTCTTTCCCCTAGTCTTAGGACTTCGATCAAAGATTGATTTTGCATAGTTCCAAAATTTCTTAAGCTATCGTCACCATCCATAGTATTAATTATACATATATTTCAAGTTCAACCAGGTTTTGTATAGATGTGACACATTACCAACAAAGTTAAACAACCCAGATATGACAGGAGATATGATGAACATTATCACACACTGCTTTTGTATGAATAACTGTGTATCGGAACCATAACTCAAAACATGCGGGCAATACAAACACAATAAACATGAATATTTACATTTAGGTTCACCGTTTCGGAACATCCGATGAACCAAATTAGTGCGATGGTCATTGAGTAATATAACAGAGTGGCTTATAAAACATTTCCACAAATGCAACGAACTTCTACATGACATGGAGAACCGAGGTGGGGGGGGGGGTATCTGTTCGCTCTGGTTAACCGGAACCTACCCAATGCCAAGCGGTGGCCTGGTACCCGAGCTCAGAACAGGGACTGCTCGGTCGTAGGGATGAGTCGTAGGGACGAGTCGTAGGGGTTGGAATGAGTGAAATGTAAGTGAAGTCGAGTGCCAATTTAGTGGCTTTCAGCGAACTAACAGGGTGATCGAAATGGGAGGCCAGTGGGGGGTGGGTGCCTCCTACCCTGGTGCACCAGGACCCCCTACGCACGAGCTGTGCAAAGGGGTGCTCGGTGGGGAAGGACTCATCGCAGAGAACGGGGGAGGGGGGTGGGGGGTGTATGGCGATGTTAGGTGAACGACAGGCATTACCGACATTAACTCGTTTTGGAGTCGCTGCAGTTAAACGATTACAGGCATGATTGAGCTGAAGCGTTACATTGGCCACAAGCACATTGTGGCCATAATCACAGTCTTCGGCTGGTATGTCCGTTACAGCTCACGTTTGTAGCCTCAGTTCCTCGTACTTTGTCAACGCCGAGTTGACTGATTTCTCATGCAGTCTAAATTTACTGGAGCCAATAACAGTGGTATGTTGATGGCTGATGATGAACACCGCGATATTAGTCATTTTCTGTCTTTGGAGGAGATAGCGGAGGTGTCTTCCTGTCCCGTGGTTCCCGTCGTCTTGCCACCCCTCTAGGATATTCCCTGATGCGTCAGCAAGGCGAAATGCAGCTGAAATGTGGGCTGCCCGAGTCCTGGCCGGATCGAGGTGTAGTTTTTTGTACGCCAAACGGATATCATTCATACTTTGAACGGAGGCAGCTATCGCTATTAGAGACCCAGTTTCAGTGGGGCAATCACCAGGAATCATCAGCGGCGCCTTAGCCATGAATCCATGGCTATGGTTGAAGAATCATAGCCATGTAGCATTCTATAGTGAGAAATCAACTTCACATGACAAATTGAATTATTTAAGTACAGCTTTCATAATTAGTTTCAACAATGTAAAAGTACTTTTCTACATATAATTACTGATGTATGAACTCTTCCAAGGTTGTTGAACTCTTCAAAAGGATCCATAATTGCCTACTGACATAAAAATGGACAACAACATGCCACCATTTTTTTACAGGAAGTTGTTCACTGCACATGTGCAATGTCATCACATGATATTATAAGCCATGCTAATTGGTTCATTGTTCAGGGACCCAGTCATTGGGTCAGTGAAAACACATGTTTTCATATGAATTTCTGGTGACAGACTAGATTATTTTTGCCTTTCAAGAAAGGTTACTTATTTGATTAGTCATTACTTGTCAGGAAGTATTAAGAAAAGGATTAAGGTTTGTTTCTGTTATCAAACTTTTCCCACAGCAAAGGAGAATCAGAGCTACACTTGCTCAAAGTCAAACAACCCTGAAATGGGGTTGTTCCAGACCAGAATTTTACTATGGAATGCGACTAGGCTGTGTTTCAGCCCACACACTGACACAGCCTTGGGTTCTGGGCTAGCGGCGCCTCGTTGATCAGCTTCTCTCGTTCCAGCGGAGTAAGCAGTAGCAGATCTTTTGCCGTCAGTGCAGGTAAGCGATCACGCTGACGTTCATTGTTGATGTATAATGCATCGTTGGTGATATTGGTTTTAACAGGGTGGGGAGCACTGCGTGCCCTGGCTGTGTGCGCCTGCTCGCCAAAGCATTTCCTCCGCTCGAAGATTTCTGGTGGGTTATGAGGGGTGACTTTAATTACGTCTTTTCCTTTAGGAAGGTGGCATTTGGCGAAAGTCAAGATGTCCTCAACGTCTTTGTGGCAGAGAAATTTCACCACGATGTGTCTGGATCAAGCGTTCTCTTGATAACGCGTTCCCACGCGGTGACACCGTTCAACCACAGGGGTGCGTTTGAACCCGTGGCGGGCCAGATAGGCAAATATGGCCTGCTCACAATCCTCAGTGTGACCATGTTTAGCTTCTGGTACGTTGTGAAATAGTAAATTGTTTCTCATACTTCTCCATTTAAGATCGATTAGTTCTTCTTTTACTCTTCGTAGAGTCTCATCCTGACGTATCACAAAGCCTTTCAACAAGCTTACCTCCTTTTTGAGATCTTCATTTTCAAACCTCATGATTTCCCTTCGATTCGCCAAATCACCAGTTTCCACTTCCAATTTTTCAGGTATCCCTTCTTTCTCATACAGTTCAATATTATGCGTCTCTTGCTGAGTCGCTATGTTCTCCAATCATTCATGGAGAAGTTCAATAGACTTCTCAGCCATGATAGGCATGCGCGTCGAGTGTTCCTTTGTTGACATAGTTGCCATTGGTTCCAACTCCAGCTCGCTGCCCTCTGTATCGCCCATGTCAGATGTGGGCGACGAACTTTCACTGATCATATTAGCCTTTTTGTTCACGATATCCATGCTGTTTGTTCTACGACGCTTCCTTGCTTTCTTCCCCATGTATTATACTTGCGTTTGGTTGATATAGTTCGCCAGTTAGTGAAAGAAATCGGGATATAGTTTAGACCATCCGAACGCCTGACCTTATGCGTCCGCCATCTTGCGAATGCTACCACCCACTTACCGTCCAAACCACTGCGATCTAACGATATGCTACACGAAATACCCGATTTTGGCTATGTCCCACACAAAACACTCGGTTTTACAGATAGAATACACAACACGCTCGCTTCTATCAACATGATGTACGAAACACTCGCTTTTAGCAATGTACTACAGTAACACACCATATTTCACTATTACACTTCTCAAAACACTCGGCACGAGCGATATAAAACTCAAAACAATCGGCTCTTGCGATATACCATATAAACACTCCGTTCTAGCAATATACAACACCAACAAACATGATTTGATCATTTTATTAACAAAAACACCCGGTTCTACTGACAAAGCACGTAAACACACCTGATTGTAGTATTACAATAACAAAAACATTCGGTTCTGGTGATATGCTACTGAAAACAACCTGTTTTAGCGATATACTATACAAAACCCCCGGGTGTAGCGACAAACTACAGAACACTCGGTTTTAGCAATATACCAAAGTAACAAACAAAATTCCAGTATTACACTTATCAAAACGCCTGTTACGAGCGATACACTACTAAAAATAGTCGGCTCTTGCGATATACTATATAAAACACTCGGTTCCAACGATATACAACACAAACAAACATGATTTGATCATTTTATTAACCAAAACACTGAGTTCTACCGACATAGTACGTAAACACACCCGATTCCAGCATTACACAAACCAAAACACTCGGTTCTGGCGAAATACTACTCAAAACACTCGGATTTAGTTATATCCCACACAAAACACTCGGTTTTACGGATATACTACACAACACGCTCGGTGGTATCGACATGCTGTACAAAAAACTCGCTTTTACCAATATACAACGGTAACAGACCATCTTCCAGCATTACTCTTCCCGAAACACTCGGTACGGCCGATATGCTACTCAAAACAGTCGACTCTTTCGATATGCTACCACCCACTTACCGTCCAAAGCACTCCGATCTAACGATATGCTACACGCAACACCCGATTTTAGTTATATCCCACACAAAACACTCGATTTTACGGATATCATACACAACACGCTCGGTTCTATCAACATGCTGTACGAAACAGTCGCTTTTAGCAATGTACTACAGTAACACACCATATTTCACTATTACACTTCTCAAAACACTCGGCACGAGCGATATAATACTCAAAACAGTCGGCTCTTGCGATATACCATATAAACACTCGGTTCTAGCAATATACAACACAAACAAACATGATTTGATCATTTTATTAACAAAAATTGTAGTATTACACTACCAAAAACATTCGGTTCTGGTGATATGCTACTGAAAACAACCGGTTTTAGCGATATACTATACAAAACCCCCGGGTGTAGCGACAAATTACAGAACACTCGGTTTTAGCGATATACCAGGGTAACATACAAAATTCCAGTATTACACTTATCAAAACGTTCGTTACGAGCGATACACTACTAAAAACAGTCGGCTCTTGCGACATACTATATACACACTCGGTTCTAGCAATATACAACACAAACAAACATGATTTGATCATGCTTTTAACAAAAACACCCGGTTCTACTGACAAAGTACGTGAACACACTTGATTGTAGTATTACACTACCAAAAACATTCGGTTCTGGTGATATACCAGGGTAACACACAAAATTCCAGCATTACACTTATCAAAATGCTCGTTACGAGCGATACACTACTAAAAACAGTCGGCTCTTGCGATATACTATATAAAACACTCGGTTCCAAAGATATACAACACAAACAAACATGATTTGATCATTTTATTAGCCAAAACACTGAGTTCTACCGACATAGTACGTAAACACACCCGATTCCAGCATTACACAACCAAACCACTCGGTTCTAGCGATATACTACTCAAAGCACTCGGGTTTAGTTATATCCCACACAAAACACACGGTTTTACGGATATACTACACAACACGCTCGGTTGTATCGACATGCTGTACAAAAAACTCGCTTTTAGCAATATACAACGGTAACAGACCATCTTCAAGCATTACTCTTCCCGAAACACTATGTACGGCCGATATGCTAAACAAAACAGTCGACTCTTTCGATATGCTACCACCCACTTACGGCCCAAAGCCCTCAGATCTAACGATATGCTACACGAAACACCCGATTTTAGTTATATCCCACACAAAACACTCGGTTTTACGGATATAATACACAACACGCTCGGTTCTATCAACATGCTGTACGAAACACTCGCGTTTTGCAATGTACTACAGTAACACACCATATTTCAATATTACACTGCTCAAAACACTTGGACGAGCGATATAATACTCAAAACAGTCGGTTCTTGCGATATACCATATAAACACTTGGTTCTAGCAATATACAACACAAACAAACATGATTTGATCAATTTATTAACAAAAACACCCGGTTCCACTGACAAAGTACGTAAACCCACCTGATTGTAGTGTGACAGTTTGGGTAGCCGTTGCTGCCGTCACTGAAGTTATCGACGACCGGTGTAACATAATAAAGTGTCCGGGTGTGATAACCTGTCCGGCCCGGACACGTTATGATAGACTAGAGACATCATAAGTTGTCCGGCCGTGATAATGCGTCCGGCCAGTCGGGATTTACACAAAGTGTTTTCCCTCCGATTAAAAATGAATAGGAGAGAAAAACAGGTAAAAAAGTGAGTCAGGGAAGGGTGGTCCGACCTTCCTCACTCCTGCTCTAGGCAACAGGCAGAGAAATTACACGGGTCGGACACCTTATCACGGATGAAATCAGGCCGTGAGGAGTTGTCCGACCATCCTCAGTCCTGGTCTAGACCACAGACAGAGAAATTACACGGGTCGGACACCTTATCACGGATGAAATCAGGCCGTGAGGAGTTGTCCGACCATCCTCAGTCCTGGTCTAGACCACAGACAGAGAAATTACACGGGTCGGACACCTTATCACGGATGAAATCAGGCCGTGAGGAGTTGCCCGACCATCCTCAGTCCTGGTCTAGACAAGAGACAGAGAAATTACACGGGTCGGACACCTTATCACGGGTGAAATCACGCGGTGAGGAGTTGTCCGACCATCCTCAGTCCTGGTCTAGACCACAGACAGAGAAATTACACGGGTCGGACACCTTATCACGGATGAACTCACGCCGTGAGGAGTTGTCCGGCCATCCTCAGTCCTGGTCTAGACCACAGACAGAGAAATTACACGGGTCGGACACCTTATCACGGATGAAATCACGCCGTGAGGAGTTGTCCGAGCATCCTCAGTCCTCCTCTAGAACACAGACAGAGAAATTACACGGGTCGGACACCTTATCACGGGTGAAATCACGCGGTGAGGAGTTGTCCGACCATCCTCAGTCCTGGTCTAGACCACAGACAGAGAAATTACACGGGCCGGACACCTTGTCACGGATGAACTCACGCCGTGAGGAGCTGTCCGACCATCCTCAGTCCTGGTCTAGACCACAGACAGAGAAATTACACGGGCCGGACACCTTATCACGGGTGAAATCACGCCGTGAGGAGTTGTCCGACCATCCTCAGTCCTGGTCTAGACAAGAGACAGAGAAATTACACGGGCCGGACACCTTATCACGGGTGAAATCACGCCGTGAGGAGTTGTCCGACCATCCTCAGTCCTGGTCTAGACCACAGACAGAGAAATTACACGGGTCGGACACCTTATCACGGATGAAATCAGGCCGTGAGGAGTTGCCCGACCATACTCAGTCCTGGTCTAGACAAGAGACAGAGAAATTACACGGGCCGGACACCTTATCACGGGTGAACTCACGCCGTGAGGAGTTGTCCGACCATCCTCAGTCCTGCTCTAGACCACAGACAGAGAAATTACATGGGTCGGACACCTTATCACGGATGAAATCAGGCCGTGAGGAGTTGTCCGGCCATCCTCAGTCCTGGTCTAGACCACAGACAGAGAAATTACACGGGTCGGACACCTTATCACGGATGAAATCAGGCCGTGAGGAGTTGTCCGACCATCCTCAGTCCTGGTCTAGACAAGAGACAGAGAAATTACACGGGCCGGACACCTTATCACGGGTGAAATCACGCCGTGAGGAGTTGTCCGACCATCCTCAGTCCTGCTCTAGACCACAGACAGAGAAATTACACGGGCCGGACACCTTATCACGGGTGAAATCAGGCCGTGAGGCGTTGTCCGACCATCCTCAGTCCTGCTCTAGGCAACAGGCAGAGAAATTACATGGGTCGGACACCTTATCACGGATGAAATCAGGCCGTGAGGAGTTGTCCGGCCATCCTCAGTCCTGGTCTAGACCACAGACAGAGAAATTACACGGGTCGGACACCTTATCACGGATGAAATCAGGCCGTGAGGAGTTGTCCGACCATCCTCAGTCCTCCTCTAGAACACAGACAGAGAAATTACATGGGTCGGACACCTTATCACGGATGAAATCAGGCCGTGAGGCGTTGTCCGACCATCCTCAGTCCTGGTCTAGACCACAGGCAGAGAAATTACATGGGTCGGACACCTTATCACGGATGAAATCAGGCCGTGAGGAGTTGTCCGGCCATCCTCAGTCCTGGTCTAGACCACAGACAGAGAAATTACACGGGTCGGACACCTTATCACGGGTGAAATCACGCCGTGAGGAGTTGTCCGAGCATCCTCAGTCCTGGTCTAGACCACAGACAGAGAAATTACACGGGTCGGACACCTTATCACGGATGAAATCAGGCCGTGAGGAGTTGCCCGACCATACTCAGTCCTGGTCTAGACAAGAGACAGAGAAATTACACGGGCCGGACACCTTATCACGGGTGAACTCACGCCGTGAGGAGTTGTCCGACCATCCTCAGTCCTGCTCTAGACCACAGACAGAGAAATTACACGGGTCGGACACCTTATCACGGATGAAATCAGGCCGTGAGGAGTTGCCCGGCCATCCTCAGTCCTGGTCTAGACCACAGACAGAGAAATTACACGGGTCGGACACCTTATCACGGATGAAATCACGCCGTGAGGAGTTGTCCGAGCATCCTCAGTCCTGCTCTAGACCACAGGCAGAGAAATTACACGGGCCGGACACCTTATCACGGGTGAAATCACGCCGTGAGGAGTTGTCCGACCATCCTCAGTCCTGGTCTAGACAAGAGACAGAGAAATTACACGGGCCGGACACCTTATCACGGGTGAAATCACGCCGTGAGGAGTTGTCCGGCCATCCTCAGTCCTGGTCTAGACCACAGACAGAGAAATTACACGGGTCGGACACCTTATCACGGATGAAATCACGCCGTGAGGAGTTGTCCGAGCATCCTCAGTCCTCCTCTAGAACACAGACAGAGAAATTACACGGGTCGGACACCTTATCACGGTTGAAATCACGCGGTGAGGAGTTGTCCGACCATCCTCAGTCCTGGTCTAGACCACAGACAGAGAAATTACACGGGTCGGACACCTTATCACGGATGAAATCAGGCCGTGAGGAGTTGCCCGACCATACTCAGTCCTGGTCTAGACAAGAGACAGAGAAATTACACGGGCCGGACACCTTATCACGGGTGAACTCACGCCGTGAGGAGTTGTCCGACCATCCTCAGTCCTGCTCTAGACCACAGACAGAGAAATTACATGGGTCGGACACCTTATCACGGATGAAATCAGGCCGTGAGGAGTTGTCCGGCCATCCTCAGTCCTGGTCTAGACCACAGACAGAGAAATTACACGGGTCGGACACCTTATCACGGATGAAATCAGGCCGTGAGGAGTTGTCCGACCATCCTCAGTCCTCCTCTAGAACACAGACAGAGAAATTACACGGGTCGGACACCTTATCACGGGTGAAATCACGCGGTGAGGAGTTGTCCGACCATCCTCAGTCCTGGTCTAGACCACAGACAGAGAAATTACACGGGCCGGACACCTTATCACGGATGAACTCACGCCGTGAGGAGTTGTCCGGCCATCCTCAGTCCTGGTCTAGACCACAGACAGAGAAATTACACGGGTCGGACACCTTATCACGGATGAAATCACGCCGTGAGGAGTTGTCCGAGCATCCTCAGTCCTGCTCTAGACCACAGGCAGAGAAATTACACGGGCCGGACACCTTATCACGGGTGAAATCACGCCGTGAGGAGTTGTCCGACCATCCTCAGTCCTGGTCTAGACAAGAGACAGAGAAATTACACGGGCCGGACACCTTATCACGGGTGAAATCAGGCCGTGAGGAGTTGTCCGACCATCCTCAGTCCTGGTCTAGACCACAGACAGAGAAATTACACGGGTCGGACACCTTATCACGGATGAACTCACGCCGTGAGGAGTTGTCCGGCCATCCTCAGTCCTGGTCTAGACCACAGACAGAGAAATTACACGGGTCGGACACCTTATCACGGGTGAAATCAGGCCGTGAGGAGTTGTCCGACCATCCTCAGTCCTGGTCTAGACCACAGACAGAGAAATTACACGGGTCGGACACCTTATCACGGATGAAATCAGGCCGTGAGGAGTTGCCCGACCATACTCAGTCCTGGTCCAGACAAGAGACAGAGAAATTACACGGGCCGGACACCTTATCACGGGTGAACTCACGCCGTGAGGAGTTGTCCGACCATCCTCAGTCCTGCTCTAGACCACAGACAGAGAAATTACATGGGTCGGACACCTTATCACGGATGAAATCAGGCCGTGAGGAGTTGTCCGGCCATCCTCAGTCCTGGTCTAGACCACAGACAGAGAAATTACACGGGTCGGACACCTTATCACGGATGAAATCAGGCCGTGAGGAGTTGTCCGACCATCCTCAGTCCTCCTCTAGAACACAGACAGAGAAATTACACGGGTCGGACACCTTATCACGGGTGAAATCACGCGGTGAGGAGTTGTCCGACCATCCTCAGTCCTGGTCTAGACCACAGACAGAGAAATTACACGGGCCGGACACCTTATCACGGATGAACTCACGCCGTGAGGAGTTGTCCGGCCATCCTCAGTCCTGGTCTAGACCACAGACAGAGAAATTACACGGGTCGGACACCTTATCACGGATGAAATCACGCCGTGAGGAGTTGTCCGAGCATCCTCAGTCCTGCTCTAGACCACAGGCAGAGAAATTACACGGGCCGGACACCTTATCACGGGTGAAATCACGCCGTGAGGAGTTGTCCGACCATCCTCAGTCCTGGTCTAGACAAGAGACAGAGAAATTACACGGGCCGGACACCTTATCACGGGTGAAATCACGCCGTGAGGAGTTGTCCGGCCATCCTCAGTCCTGGTCTAGACCACAGACAGAGAAATTACACGGGTCGGACACCTTATCACGGGTGAAATCACGCCGTGAGGAGTTGTCCGAGCATCCTCAGTCCTGGTCTAGACCACAGACAGAGAAATTACACGGGTCGGACACCTTATCACGGATGAAATCAGGCCGTGAGGAGTTGCCCGACCATACTCAGTCCTGGTCTAGACAAGAGACAGAGAAATTACACGGGCCGGACACCTTATCACGGGTGAACTCACGCCGTGAGGAGTTGTCCGACCATCCTCAGTCCTGCTCTAGACCACAGACAGAGAAATTACATGGGTCGGACACCTTATCACGGGTGAAATCAGGCCGTGAGGAGTTGTCCGACCATCCTCAGTCCTGGTCTAGACCACAGACAGAGAAATTACACGGGTCGGACACCTTATCACGGATGAAATCAGGCCGTGAGGAGTTGCCCGGCCATCCTCAGTCCTGGTCTAGAACACAGACAGAGAAATTACACGGGTCGGACACCTTATCACGGATGAAATCACGCCGTGAGGAGTTGTCCGAGCATCCTCAGTCCTGCTCTAGACCACAGGCAGAGAAATTACACGGGCCGGACACCTTATCACGGGTGAAATCACGCCGTGAGGAGTTGTCCGACCATCCTCAGTCCTGGTCTAGACAAGAGACAGAGAAATTACACGGGCCGGACACCTTATCACGGGTGAAATCACGCCGTGAGGAGTTGTCCGGCCATCCTCAGTCCTGGTCTAGACCACAGACAGAGAAATTACACGGGTCGGACACCTTATCACGGATGAAATCACGCCGTGAGGAGTTGTCCGAGCATCCTCAGTCCTCCTCTAGAACACAGACAGAGAAATTACACGGGTCGGACACCTTATCACGGTTGAAATCACGCGGTGAGGAGTTGTCCGACCATCCTCAGTCCTGGTCTAGACCACAGACAGAGAAATTACACGGGTCGGACACCTTATCACGGATGAAATCAGGCCGTGAGGAGTTGCCCGACCATACTCAGTCCTGGTCTAGACAAGAGACAGAGAAATTACACGGGCCGGACACCTTATCACGGGTGAACTCACGCCGTGAGGAGTTGTCCGACCATCCTCAGTCCTGCTCTAGACCACAGACAGAGAAATTACATGGGTCGGACACCTTATCACGGATGAAATCAGGCCGTGAGGAGTTGTCCGGCCATCCTCAGTCCTGGTCTAGACCACAGACAGAGAAATTACACGGGTCGGACACCTTATCACGGATGAAATCAGGCCGTGAGGAGTTGTCCGACCATCCTCAGTCCTCCTCTAGAACACAGACAGAGAAATTACACGGGTCGGACACCTTATCACGGGTGAAATCACGCGGTGAGGAGTTGTCCGACCATCCTCAGTCCTGGTCTAGACCACAGACAGAGAAATTACACGGGCCGGACACCTTATCACGGATGAACTCACGCCGTGAGGAGTTGTCCGGCCATCCTCAGTCCTGGTCTAGACCACAGACAGAGAAATTACACGGGTCGGACACCTTATCACGGATGAAATCACGCCGTGAGGAGTTGTCCGAGCATCCTCAGTCCTGCTCTAGACCACAGGCAGAGAAATTACACGGGCCGGACACCTTATCACGGGTGAAATCACGCCGTGAGGAGTTGTCCGACCATCCTCAGTCCTGGTCTAGACAAGAGACAGAGAAATTACACGGGCCGGACACCTTATCACGGGTGAAATCACGCCGTGAGGAGTTGTCCGACCATCCTCAGTCCTGGTCTAGACCACAGACAGAGAAATTACACGGGCCGGACACCTTATCACGGGTGAAATCAGGCCGTGAGGAGTTGTCCGACCATCCTCAGTCCTGGTCTAGACCACAGACAGAGAAATTACACGGGTCGGACACCTTATCACGGATGAAATCAGGCCGTGAGGAGTTGCCCGACCATACTCAGTCCTGGTCTAGACAAGAGACAGAGAAATTACACGGGCCGGACACCTGATCACGGGTGAACTCACGCCGTGAGGAGTTGTCCGACCATCCTCAGTCCTGCTCTAGACCACAGACAGAGAAATTACATGGGTCGGACACCTTATCACGGATGAAATCAGGCCGTGAGGAGTTGTCCGGCCATCCTCAGTCCTGGTCTAGACCACAGACAGAGAAATTACACGGGTCGGACACCTTATCACGGATGAAATCAGGCCGTGAGGAGTTGTCCGGCCATCCTCAGTCCTGGTCTAGACCACAGACAGAGAAATTACACGGGTCGGACACCTTATCACGGATGAAATCACGCCGTGAGGAGTTGTCCGAGCATCCTCAGTCCTGCTCTAGACCACAGGCAGAGAAATTACACGGGCCGGACACCTTATCACGGGTGAAATCACGCCGTGAGGAGTTGTCCGACCATCCTCAGTCCTGGTCTAGACAAGAGACAGAGAAATTACACGGGCCGGACACCTTATCACGGGTGAAATCACGCCGTGAGGAGTTGTCCGGCCATCCTCAGTCCTGGTCTAGACCACAGACAGAGAAATTACACGGGTCGGACACCTTATCACGGATGAAATCACGCCGTGAGGAGTTGTCCGAGCATCCTCAGTCCTCCTCTAGAACACAGACAGAGAAATTACACGGGTCGGACACCTTATCACGGGTGAAATCAGGCCGTGAGGAGTTGTCCGACCATCCTCAGTCCTGGTCTAGACCACAGACAGAGAAATTACACGGGTCGGACACCTTATCACGGATGAAATCAGGCCGTGAGGAGTTGCCCGACCATACTCAGTCCTGGTCTAGACAAGAGACAGAGAAATTACACGGGCCGGACCCCTTATCACGGGTGAACTCACGCCGTGAGGAGTTGTCCGACCATCCTCAGTCCTGCTCTAGACCACAGACAGAGAAATTACATGGGTCGGACACCTTATCACGGATGAAATCAGGCCGTGAGGAGTTGTCCGGCCATCCTCAGTCCTGGTCTAGACCACAGACAGAGAAATTACACGGGTCGGACACCTTATCACGGATGAAATCACGCCGTGAGGAGTTGTCCGACCATCCTCAGTCCTCCTCTAGAACACAGACAGAGAAATTACACGGGTCGGACACCTTATCACGGGTGAAATCACGCGGTGAGGAGTTGTCCGACCATCCTCAGTCCTGGTCTAGACCACAGACAGAGAAATTACACGGGCCGGACACCTTATCACGGATGAACTCACGCCGTGAGGAGTTGTCCGGCCATCCTCAGTCCTGGTCTAGACCACAGACAGAGAAATTACACGGGTCGGACACCTTATCACGGATGAAATCACGCCGTGAGGAGTTGTCCGAGCATCCTCAGTCCTGCTCTAGACCACAGGCAGAAAAATTACACGGGCCGGACACCTTATCACGGGTGAACTCACGCCGTGAGGAGTTGTCCGACCATCCTCAGTCCTGCTCTAGACCACAGACAGAGAAATTACATGGGTCGGACACCTTATCACGGATGAAATCAGGCCGTGAGGAGTTGTCCGGCCATCCTCAGTCCTGGTCTAGACCACAGACAGAGAAATTACACGGGTCGGACACCTTATCACGGATGAAATCAGGCCGTGAGGAGTTGTCCGGCCATCCTCAGTCCTGGTCTAGACCACAGACAGAGAAATTACACGGGTCGGACACCTTATCACGGATGAAATCACGCCGTGAGGAGTTGTCCGAGCATCCTCAGTCCTGCTCTAGACCACAGGCAGAGAAATTACACGGGCCGGACACCTTATCACGGGTGAAATCACGCCGTGAGGAGTTGTCCGACCATCCTCAGTCCTGGTCTAGACAAGAGACAGAGAAATTACACGGGCCGGACACCTTATCACGGGTGAAATCACGCCGTGAGGAGTTGTCCGGCCATCCTCAGTCCTGGTCTAGACCACAGACAGAGAAATTACACGGGTCGGACACCTTATCACGGATGAAATCACGCCGTGAGGAGTTGTCCGAGCATCCTCAGTCCTCCTCTAGAACACAGACAGAGAAATTACACGGGTCGGACACCTTATCACGGGTGAAATCAGGCCGTGAGGAGTTGTCCGACCATCCTCAGTCCTGGTCTAGACCACAGACAGAGAAATTACACGGGTCGGACACCTTATCACGGATGAAATCAGGCCGTGAGGAGTTGCCCGACCATACTCAGTCCTGGTCTAGACAAGAGACAGAGAAATTACACGGGCCGGACCCCTTATCACGGGTGAACTCACGCCGTGAGGAGTTGTCCGACCATCCTCAGTCCTGCTCTAGACCACAGACAGAGAAATTACATGGGTCGGACACCTTATCACGGATGAAATCAGGCCGTGAGGAGTTGTCCGGCCATCCTCAGTCCTGGTCTAGACCACAGACAGAGAAATTACACGGGTCGGACACCTTATCACGGATGAAATCACGCCGTGAGGAGTTGTCCGACCATCCTCAGTCCTCCTCTAGAACACAGACAGAGAAATTACACGGGTCGGACACCTTATCACGGGTGAAATCACGCGGTGAGGAGTTGTCCGACCATCCTCAGTCCTGGTCTAGACCACAGACAGAGAAATTACACGGGCCGGACACCTTATCACGGATGAACTCACGCCGTGAGGAGTTGTCCGGCCATCCTCAGTCCTGGTCTAGACCACAGACAGAGAAATTACACGGGTCGGACACCTTATCACGGATGAAATCACGCCGTGAGGAGTTGTCCGAGCATCCTCAGTCCTGCTCTAGACCACAGGCAGAAAAATTACACGGGCCGGACACCTTATCACGGGTGAAATCACGCCGTGAGGAGTTGTCCGACCATCCTCAGTCCTGGTCTAGACAAGAGACAGAGAAATTACACGGGCCGGACACCTTATCACGGGTGAAATCACGCCGTGAGGAGTTGTCCGACCATCCTCAGTCCTGGTCTAGACCACAGACAGAGAAATTACACGGGCCGGACACCTTATCACGGGTGAAATCAGGCCGTGAGGAGTTGTCCGACCATCCTCAGTCCTGGTCTAGACCACAGACAGAGAAATTACACGGGCCGGACACCTTATCACGGGTGAAATCAGGCCGTGAGGAGTTGTCCGACCATCCTCAGTCCTGGTCTAGACCACAGACAGAGAAATTACACGGGTCGGACACCTTATCACGGATGAAATCAGGCCGTGAGGAGTTGCCCGACCATACTCAGTCCTGGTCTAGACAAGAGACAGAGAAATTACACGGGCCGGACACCTTATCACGGGTGAACTCACGCCGTGAGGAGTTGTCCGACCATCCTCAGTCCTGCTCTAGACCACAGACAGAGAAATTACATGGGTCGGACACCTTATCACGGATGAAATCAGGCCGTGAGGAGTTGTCCGGCCATCCTCAGTCCTGGTCTAGACCACAGACAGAGAAATTACACGGGTCGGACACCTTATCACGGATGAAATCAGGCCGTGAGGAGTTGTCCGACCATCCTCAGTCCTCCTCTAGAACACAGACAGAGAAATTACACGGGTCGGACACCTTATCACGGATGAACTCACGCCGTGAGGAGTTGTCCGACCATCCTCAGTCCTGGTCTAGACCACAGACAGAGAAATTACACGGGCCGGACACCTTATCACGGATGAACTCACGCCGTGAGGAGTTGTCCGGCCATCCTCAGTCCTGGTCTAGACCACAGACAGAGACATTACACGGGTCGGACACCTTATCACGGATGAAATCACGCCGTGAGGAGTTGTCCGAGCATCCTCAGTCCTGCTCTAGACCACAGGCAGAGAAATTACACGGGCCGGACACCTTATCACGGGTGAAATCAGGCCGTGAGGAGTTGTCCGACCATCCTCAGTCCTGGTCTAGACAAGAGACAGAGAAATTACACGGGCCGGACACCTTATCACGGGTGAAATCACGCCGTGAGGAGTTGTCCGGCCATCCTCAGTCCTGGTCTAGACCACAGACAGAGAAATTACACGGGTCGGACACCTTATCACGGATGAAATCACGCCGTGAGGAGTTGTCCGAGCATCCTCAGTCCTGCTCTAGACCACAGGCAGAGAAATTACACGGGCCGGACACCTTATCACGGGTGAAATCACGCCGTGAGGAGTTGTCCGACCATCCTAAGTCCTGGTCTAGACAAGAGACAGAGAAATTACACGGGCCGGACACCTTATCACGGGTGAAATCACGCCGTGAGGAGTTGTCCGACCATCCTCAGTCCTGGTCTAGACCACAGACAGAGAAATTACACGGGCCGGACACCTTATCACGGGTGAAATCAGGCCGTGAGGAGTTGTCCGACCATCCTCAGTCCTGGTCTAGACCACAGACAGAGAAATTACACGGGTCGGACACCTTATCACGGATGAACTCACGCCGTGAGGAGTTGTCCGGCCATCCTCAGTCCTGGTCTAGACCACAGACAGAGAAATTACACGGGTCGGACACCTTATCACGGGTGAAATCAGGCCGTGAGGAGTTGTCCGACCATCCTCAGTCCTGGTCTAGACCACAGACAGAGAAATTACACGGGTCGGACACCTTATCACGGATGAAATCACGCCGTGAGGAGTTGTCCGAGCATCCTCAGTCCTGCTCTAGACCACAGGCAGAGAAATTACAAGGGCCGGACACCTTATCACGGGTGAAATCACGCCGTGAGGAGTTGTCCGACCATCCTCAGTCCTGGTCTAGACAAGAGACAGAGAAATTACACGGGCCGGACACCTTATCACGGGTGAAATCACGCCGTGAGGAGTTGTCCGACCATCCTCAGTCCTGGTCTAGACCACAGACAGAGAAATTACACGGGCCGGACACCTTATCACGGGTGAAATCAGGCCGTGAGGAGTTGTCCGACCATCCTCAGTCCTGGTCTAGACCACAGACAGAGAAATTACACGGGTCGGACACCTTATCACGGATGAACTCACGCCGTGAGGAGTTGTCCGGCCATCCTCAGTCCTGGTCTAGACCACAGACAGAGAAATTACACGGGTCGGACACCTTATCACGGATGAAATCACGCCGTGAGGAGTTGTCCGAGCATCCTCAGTCCTGCTCTAGACCACAGGCAGAGAAATTACACGGGCCGGACACCTTATCACGGGTGAAATCACGCCGTGAGGAGTTGTCCGACCATCCTCAGTCCTGGTCTAGACAAGAGACAGAGAAATTACACGGGCCGGACACCTTATCACGGGTGAAATCACGCCGTGAGGAGTTGTCCGACCATCCTCAGTCCTGGTCTAGACCACAGACAGAGAAATTACACGGGCCGGACACCTTATCACGGGTGAAATCAGGCCGTGAGGAGTTGTCCGACCATCCTCAGTCCTGGTCTAGACCACAGACAGAGAAATTACACGGGTCGGACACCTTATCACGGATGAAATCAGGCCGTGAGGAGTTGCCCGACCATACTCAGTCCTGGTCTAGACAAGAGACAGAGAAATTACACGGGCCGGACACCTTATCACGGATGAACTCACGCCGTGAGGAGTTGTCCGGCCATCCTCAGTCCTGGTCTAGACCACAGACAGAGAAATTACACGGGTCGGACACCTTATCACGGATGAAATCACGCCGTGAGGAGTTGTCCGAGCATCCTCAGTCCTGCTCTAGACCACAGGCAGAGAAATTACACGGGCCGGACACCTTATCACGGGTGAAATCACGCCGTGAGGAGTTGTCCGACCATCCTCAGTCCTGGTCTAGACAAGAGACAGAGAAATTACACGGGCCGGACACCTTATCACGGGTGAAATCACGCCGTGAGGAGTTGTCCGACCATCCTCAGTCCTGGTCTAGACCACAGACAGAGAAATTACACGGGCCGGACACCTTATCACGGGTGAAATCAGGCCGTGAGGAGTTGTCCGACCATCCTCAGTCCTGGTCTAGACCACAGACAGAGAAATTACACGGGTCGGACACCTTATCACGGATGAAATCAGGCCGTGAGGAGTTGCCCGACCATACTCAGTCCTGGTCTAGACAAGAGACAGAGAAATTACACGGGCCGGACACCTTATCACGGGTGAACTCACGCCGTGAGGAGTTGTCCGGCCATCCTCAGTCCTGGTCTAGACCACAGACAGAGAAATTACACGGGTCGGACACCTTATCACGGATGAAATCACGCCGTGAGGAGTTGTCCGAGCATCCTCAGTCCTGCTCTAGACCACAGGCAGAGAAATTACACGGGCCGGACACCTTATCACGGGTGAAATCACGCCGTGAGGAGTTGTCCGACCATCCTCAGTCCTGGTCTAGACAAGAGACAGAGAAATTACACGGGCCGGACACCTTATCACGGGTGAAATCACGCCGTGAGGAGTTGTCCGACCATCCTCAGTCCTGGTCTAGACCACAGACAGAGAAATTACACGGGCCGGACACCTTATCACGGGTGAAATCAGGCCGTGAGGAGTTGTCCGACCATCCTCAGTCCTGGTCTAGACCACAGACAGAGAAATTACACGGGTCGGACACCTTATCACGGATGAAATCAGGCCGTGAGGAGTTGCCCGACCATACTCAGTCCTGGTCTAGACCACAGACAGAGAAATTACACGGGCCCGACCGGAAGGACAGAAAATAAAAATTGTTTCGTGTCTGCGGTTAGAAGAATTATTGTCAGTTAAAATAGTATGCAACTATTTGTACACAAGGTTGGTTACCAGTCTGCAGTTTTGTTTTAATAACGACCATAAGTGGACCGAAATACTCGGAATAAACAGTTACTCATGAATGGTCTATGATATATAAATTACCATATCTGATGAATAGTTACGGAGTTTTCAGTTTGCCGTTATCCACAGATAGTTGTGACCAATGCCTTTATAAAGCACAGTAATATTATAGAGAACAATATATGCAATTTCTGTGGAAAAAATCCGGAAACTACGGACCATCTTTTCGTGGAATGTGACGAGGTGAAGATACTGTGGACGAAGTTGTATTATTGGTTACGCAATGAAGCGAATATCAGAGACGTAGATGTGTTCACTGCAAAAGACATAATGATAGCGGTTTTAAAAGAAAGCAATGAAGATCTTCTGAATTTAATTCTATTAGTAGCAAAGAGATATATATATGTGGCCAGATGTACGGGCAAAATTTTTTTATTGACTAGTTGCATATTAAGAAAAAGATAATTTTAATTCCAAAGACAACGAAAACGTGAAAAATTTTGGCAAAAATGCGGGAAATCGTTACTAGAATATTTTCTGTCAAGTTGAACTGGTGTTTATATAATCTTGTGTTTTTCAAATGTACAACATGGGTAGTTTGCTTTTTCTTTTTGCACGAAATCGTGACATGTGTGTATGTATAATATAATTCCATAAAATATATATATATAAACCTATACACAATAAAATAAAGTACATTATCTCTATTGTGACCACAAATGAGTATAACGAATTAAAATTACTGATGTGACATTGACAAGAGGGTAACACGACCATAAGATAGGTCAACATTCGTTTGTTACATTGATGATTGGGAATAAAAGATGAGCATCAAATAAACCGACCAGGCTCGTTGATAAGGCGGGACATGAATACATGTGGATAAGTTTGTATCCGGTTGACTAATTGACGTTAAGCCAAACAGTGGTCAATTCTCCAGTTTGCTCAAGGTTGGAGGAATCGGTAGTATTTCTAAGATTTCGTTGAGCAGGGTAGACCTATAGCGGCTTCGTAGGCGCGACAATGCAATACGTAGTGGGTCGTAGTTTAACGTAGATATAGTTGCCCTGCAGGAGACGCGATTGGCTGACGAGGGATAAGTGAAAGAAGCTAATTACACGTTTTACTGGCGCCGCAAGGTAAGTGGGCCCATGCAGTACCGTCGCGAACACGGTGTGGGCTTTGCCGTCAAAAATAGACTGACAAGGACAATCGAAAAGCCTGTCGCAGTTTCTGAGAGAGTAATGTCACTCCGTATGCATTCCAAACGGGCGTCCGTTTCTATAATCAGCGTATACGCTTCAACGCTTTATGCTACCGCTGAAGACAAAGATCGTTTTTACGACTCTCTTCAGGAGGTAATGAGTCAGGCGCCAAAAGCGATCATTTCTTCATTGTGGGGGATTTTAATGCACGTGTTGGGGATGACTATGAGTCTTGGTCGAGTTTCATAGGACATTTTGAGGTGGGAAAAATAAACGAAAGTGGACGTTTACTGGAGCTCTGCGCGCAGAGCGAACTCTGTATCACCAACACATTTTTCCAAGGAAGCTTTAGGGTTTCTTGGCGCTATCCAAAACGGCGTCATCTGCCTCGAGTCATAAATACACGTCTCGTATCACAGTGCAGATTGCGATACCGATCATTCGCTTGTTCGAAGCAAGGTTTTGATCACCCCCAGGAAACTCTACACAATTAAACACAAATCTTAATCACTGATTGATGCTCTTGATGCGCAGGAGAGCGACAAGCGTCGTCACTTTCTGCAGACGTTGGAGCAGACGCTGCCGGATACTCAACAATCTTCTGATGTAGAAGAATGTTGAGGCACACTGCGCTCTGCCATTTTTGGCGCCGCGATGACAGCGTTCGGGAAAAAAGAAATCCGACAACAAGGATTGGTTCGCCACTCACTCAGCAGTGATGGAACCGGTTCTCGAAACCAAAAATGAAAAACACATAAAGCACAACCTGAATGCGACAAACATTGTGTGAGATCCAGGACGCTTCTGATAGAGGTAATATGCGAGCAATATATTCCGGAATTAAGAAAGCCCTGGGCCATCCGATCACTAAATCGGCCCCTCTAAAGTCACTTGACGGAGAGGTGATTAGCTTTCGAGCTGGGCGAGGCAATCGATTCATTGGGGGGCGGGAAATCGCCTGGAATTGACAGGATACCTGCTAAAGTACTAAAGTGTGGTAAAGCTATGTTGCTTCCTTATCTCCACCAACTTTTCGTTCTTTGTTGGAACAACGGCACCGTTCCACAGGACATGCGGGACGCAAACATTGTTACGCTCTACAAAAACAAAGGGGATCGAGGTGATTGTAACAATTACCGCGGAATATCGCCAGAATTGCCTTAATGACACTGCAGCTCCTGACAAACAGTTTATCCTGAAGCGCAGTGCAGTTTCAGATCCGGACGATCCACTGTTGACATGATATTCTCGCTACGTTAACTCCAGAAGAAATTCAGAGAGCAGCACAAGTCCCTCTACCTTGCTTTTGTTGATATCCCCAAGGCTCTTGACACTGTTAGCAGATCTGGGTTGTACAAGATATTGAAATCTATTGGCTGCCCCCGCAGACTACTCAACCTTATTCGCTCCTTTCATGAACACTAATTCAGCACAGTACAGTTCGGCGGATCTACATCCTATATAGGTTTCAAGTTATAAAGGTTGTGAAGCAGGGTTGTGTTTTTGCACTAACTTTATTTGGCATATTCTTCTCCATGCTGCTTTCGCACGCATTTGAGGAAGACACTGAGGGTGTTTACTTGCACACGAGATCGGACGGTAAATTGTTCAACCTCTCAATATTATGATACGTTGTGAAACAAATGTAGTGATAACGAATGAGAAGAATGAGGCAGCGTATTCCAGTCATTAATAGTGGATGGGGAAAACTATTTCTCTCGACTTAAACTTCATGATGGCGTCTGCACTTGATGGGAAATATAAATCAATTAAGTAATATTAGGTGCAATACCATTTAAAATTCTGTGAAAGTGGCATCGGCGAAAGTAACATCTGAAAGTCCTGGCAGCCAGGGCATATTAAGCGCGCGCTACTCTCCCGGGGAATATTCTGGTGATCAACGGCAGCAGATATTCCACACAGATTATTCATTTTATGCCAAAAGGTTGGCCGAGGTGCATTGTGGATCTATGAAAATAGATCTACGTAGTCCGGGCAGCCTGTACTGCATCAGGGGTCAACTCGAAACAAATTCCAATAGTAATCAAACCCGTTTTTTTCTGATTCCTTATGTATCTGTGAAGGTCTTTCCAAAATCTATTCATTGAAACATATTAATACGGGGGTGCTTTACTCTATCCCCGAAACACCAAAATTGACAACGTACTTGTCGTAACGCGAAGTGGCAGAGTAGCGTGGCAACTGATACCTCTACTCCGAATTATGACCAGAGTATCCTTCCCCTACTACATGTAATGGAGTGTTATTTAATGTCCGAATACAAGAAAAAAAAATATCTTTAATACGAAAAGTTTCTCAATAATCTTGAATAAGGGACCCCTCTCCCGTTTTTTTGTCTGTCGATCGACGCCAGCGTGTATTTATACCGAGCGCCGGATGGGCCTTAAGTTTGACGGACTCTTTTAACTGTTTCTTAACTTGTCCGGTCTCCACAATTTATTCAACTATATACGCGGCTGATCTTTGTGCAATTCAACCGTCGTGTCGGTCGAGATCGGCATAGTAAAAAGTTAGGGATTCTCCCCTCCCCTAATTTGGGGTACCACCACAACTTGGGGTGTTTCCCTCCCCTAACTTAGGGTTTCCCCCTCCCCAAACCTGGGGTACCAACTCTACTTGGGGTGTGTTCCCTAAAATACCTTGGGAGTACCTCCTCAACTTTGATTGTCTCCCCTTCCCCATGTCTGGATGTCTCTCTTCCCCTAATTTGAGGCTTCACCGCTCCCCAAACTTGGGGTACCACCGAAATTTGGGGTGTCTTCCGTTCCTTAATGATTGGTGTCTCCCCTACCCTACCTTGGGTATCTCCCCTCTCCAAACTTGGGATGCCTCCTCTCCTCTAACTCAGGGTGGCGCCCCCTTTCCTAACTTGGAGGGTGTCTCCTCCTCCAGTTTGGCGTATCTCCCCTCCCTAAACTCAGGGTCCCCAAGTCTTCGGGTACGTCCCAAACTTGGGTTGTCTCCCCTTCCCCAAGTTTTGGTGTCTCCTCTCCCCTAAAGTGAAGCCTCACCGCGCTCCCCAAACTTGGGGTACCACCCGAACTTGGGGTGGGGTGTCCTTGGGGTATCGTCCCTCTCCGAATTCAGTTAATGGTCTTCAACGGGGTGACAGATTGCCCAAACGATCACTCATAATGCTTCAAGCATCAAGATGGCAAGCACTAAACTCCTTCAATGCACAAGTATCTTAATTAATATATTCAATTTGATTGATTTGCCTGACCAAGCAGATCTATGAATCATAGATTCAGAAGGGTCACGAGAGTTACAATGCCAAAACAATCCTCAAAAATACAAACACTTTATTACCTTGATGTCAAGTGAAGACACGTTTACACTAAGAATACAGACATGACCGTTAATGACTCAAGTTTGCAGGATCACTCATTTCGGCTCCAAACTCGGTCAAAGAACTAGGTTCGGCGAAATCGTAGGCATTTTCTTATTCTAAAATGATAATGCTAGGTACTTTACTTTTTTACTTTCATGAACCTATATGGCAAAAGACACGGAAATCAGAAATCAGATACGTTCTAGTCAAAGATGTCGGGCAATAGCCTTACGCGGAACATCGGCCGCACAAGAAAACAAGAGAAGTATACGGGTCATTGATGCCGCATACACAAGTGGTGTGATACCATGCCACGCATCCATCGCACTTGACCTGCAAATAATCGCATAGAGACAGGTATTATGATGTGCCTTTCAGACCATAAATTATGGGATGGTAACATATATCACAAAATTGTCCAATCAGCAGGAAATGATTAAATGCATGGTATATTAATTTAGCATCATGATTATATAATATCTACATAACATAAAAGTGTGGTATGGCAGACAATATATTATAATGTCAATGAGCCTATGGAAGTATTTTTGTCATTACGATTACATAACATATGTTCTTCTGGATGTTGTATTGCAGAAAATTCATTCTTATTATTATGACAATAAGCCTAGTAAAGAGCTGTTCCTGTAGCAAGAAATTATCCATTTACAATCACTGCATCTTGGATTGGAGTTAGCAGAACTTATCAAGGGTTAGTTCAGCCCCTCATAACTATCGCGGTCACTGCATTCACTGAATCTGGGATTGGAATAAACACAACTTATCAAGGGTTAGTTCAGCCCATCATAACTATCGCGGTCACCGCATTCACTGCATCTTGGATTGGAATAAACAAAACTTATCAAGGGTTAGTTCAGCCCATCATAACTATCGCGGTCACGGCATTCACTGCATCTTGGATTGGAATAAACAAAACTTATCAAGGGTTAGTTCAGCCCATCATAACTATCGCGGTCACTGCATTCACTTCATCTTGGATTGGAATAAACAAAACTTATCAAGGGTTAGTTCAGCCCCTCATAACTATCGCGGTCACTGCATTCACTGCATCTTGGATTGGCATAAACACAACTTATCAAGGGTTAGTTCTGCCCATCATAACTATCGCGGTCACCGCATTCACTGCATCTTGGATTGGCATAAACAAAACTTATCAAGGGTTAGTTCAGCCCATCATAACTATCGCGGTCACTGCCTGTTGGATTGGAAGTAACAGAACTTATTCATGGTTAGTTCAGACCGTCATAATTATCTGCCTGTCGGATTGGAATCAATTTTACCCAGCAAATGTTTTCCTCATCAACCAGATTTTCCGTGCGACCACAGGTCCTGCAGGTGCTCTCAAGATTTTCTAAAAAATAATGGTGCTAAAATTCAGGGCCTTATTTTTGTCTGACTTAAAATAAAAAATAAAATAAATGACAAGCATTAAACTCAATGACGGACGAGCATCAAAATAACAACACCTACCAGATTGGGTGAGAAGGGTTACAGCGATTTCCCTCCGATAAAGTTGCATGAAATGTACATGATTGGTGACTTCATCGAGACTCTTGCTTTGCAGGATACAGTCAGCGAACTGTAAATGAGGTACAGTCAATTAAGGAGCACATCATCTTTCCTTGAGGACAAAATCAGTGGATAGAACTACATTATATGTAGTGTACTTCTCGTGAAAGCAGGCAATTAGTTTGTTTTTTTAAACTCCACAACTTTAAGCCGACGATGTATCATATTAAGCGTAAGATCATAATATGTACCTTCAGTACAAAGACACCGCAGTTATGTCCGTCAAGTTGCTTGATATGCCAAGTGAAGTTCATGGAATACTTTGTACGTGGGCTTAGACCCGACCGATACCACATGAACATGAAGTTTCTGCAAAGGAAGCGGAGGCGCAGTTCGTTGATAATAAGCTCGGATCGCGTATGTGTTTATCTCAATGCAGTTTATTAGGCTAGTCGGAACTGTTTATGATAATGTTGGTAATCGTAGTATTTGTCACATCAGTTTGGTAGATGATTAAACGCTGATTGATGCCGAATATTGACAGGATCTAGGTGAACAATGAGGTTAAGTGCTGGGATGCACTTTGCACCAAGCAACCTGCTCAATACACCTTGTACAACTATTCCACATTCCATGAGCTAGGAATTCATTCCACAGCTTTCAGCTCTACATTCTACTGGGAATGGCCAGACAACGTAACTTGTACACCTACTCCACCTACGTGGAGCCATGAATTAATTTCTCTAGCTCCCCCTGTTCGGATAAAAAAGGCTCAGCCTTTGCGACACCGACATACGTTACATATTCTATATTCGAATTCAGCGCACTAACATTAGGTTGCCAACTTTAACTGAAAAAGTCTTCAACACGTTTTCTGGGCCCCTCTTTCTATTTTGCGACTAGTGTGTTGCTTCTTATTAAATAATAAGGTGCAAACCAACCTCCAGTTTCGTAGGTGTTTCTGTGCCCTGGTTCCCAACTCCCCAAGGGGATTCACATACACCACTTTCTCTTCTTTTGGCTTGATCACCTAACGAGAAAAGCTTGCCCGTAGCTCATGCAATTGACAATGTTCTACGGCTAATCATTGTTTCTACTTTTTTATGAAGTATCTGATCATACTGTTTATGCAGCTTATCGCACGTATTCCTTTTCGCTAATCCATCTATGGTGGCGTTCCAATTCACTATCTTGTTCGATTATAACTCAGAAGCCTGTCATACAAAAATTCCGACAATTCGACAAAAAACAGAGTTAGTTATGAACTGAGCAGCTGTTACCTTTGAACACAACTGTATGCTCAATACGCTAAATAGAAATCCTGTTCATTACGGACAAGCGCTTCTTCACAATAAATACACGTTCAGTTAAAACTTACCAGCAAGCACCAGTGACTCCCAACTTCGAGCACCGCGCCAAGTACCATGTCATAAGAATTGAGATCCATCTGTAATTCAATACAGAAACAACCCTATCAATTTATCGACTTCGCAAACGGTTTTTGATTCATGATTGACGTTATTATTATGGGAGGGTTTATGCCGCCGGCTCCGCGAGTAAAGTACTGCGTGAATACACATGTATTATGAATGCTGTGTACGTACAGTTTTAACACTTCCTCAAAGCGTTCTCAGATATCATACAGACTGTGGTATGTGTCAAACCTAAGTGGATGATGGCTTACCTTGTTCAATAAGCAACTGCGGTCAAATCGGCCGTGGATAATGGCGGTCATGACATGGCAGTCAAGCATCAAGGCCTTCACCTAAAGATAAAAGATTCGTTTCAATATAGTATGGTAGATAAACTACTGTCACAAGATAAGTAGATGCCTGTAATAGACTAGATTCCCGTCATAACCAGCATCAATGGGACGGCGGGGAGCAAGGCTGAGCGGTTAGGAAGGACGGGTAAAATGAATTGTTTCCTTGGTAAAAGTGTGGTCTGAGGTGTCATAAAAATGGCCCCGTAGGATTTTTCTGGCAAAAGCATTTTTGTTGTACTGACTTGGTTTGGAGTCATATTAGTGCAACTGGTGGGGTGCACCTTTTCTGACCTCTGGCGCCACACCTGCCCTAAGGGCAAAAACGTGATTGTTACCACCTATCTCCTTCAATAATTTTGTCTTTGATACTTAAAGGACCTTGTGACAATGTGGTCATAATACGATATTTGATAGTGTTAAATTAATGCACTGACATAGATATAACTCGTCCTCCTCAGCAAAGTACTATATATTGGTGATGTAAAATGAAATATTATACGATATGTAATTATGTACTAATTGCTACCGCGGTAGTAATTAGATGACATTATGAAGGAAAGCGGCTCATCTTGACCCCTTGACCCTTTATCCTCTCCGTTCACCCTCGCCTGACCCCTAACCCGTACCGCCCGCCTGATCACGGCGTGCGCCCCGCGTGCCCTTCGAACTGCCCAGCCAATCCCTGTCGCCCACGCCCGAGCGGACGCTGCGATTGGCCGATTGACCCCTCAGCAGTCTCTGGATCCAGACGCCACTCCTCACTCCAGCGCAGTACTGCACGGACTCTCCGCGTTTGCCACCGCCCACCCAGACTATAGCCCACCAGTGGAATATCAGTTTGAAGCTGATGGGCATCTCTTCTGTATATATAATAAACTTTACTGTGTAGTTTTAGCTATTACATATAAAACCTTTTCAACCCTCGCCTCACCCTGTCCGAATAATGCTACGGAGCTATATATCAGACCATGCACACTATAAGTTTGGCGTTTAGTGGCCATTTAACCCCCTGTGGCATTATTTCGACGTTAAATGGTGAGCTTGACCCTGTTATTTACGGTATACGCTAGTTTTAAAAACTAGCCATGACAAGAGTAAAGTGGTTAACCTGTAACCCTCACGTGGCACATTGAACTTTGACCTCATCTACATCAAACTCAAAAAGTATCAATAAATGACATGTACCATGTTTTGTGGCCACCATAGTAGAACGTACGTTCTCTTTTAAAGGCTAGTCTCCCTGTGTAGATATCAAAAATGGCTGCCCTTAGATTTTTTGGGTTTTTATTGTGGCAGTTTTTCATTCGTCATTCTCCGTTTACAAACCCATGCTTATTCCATATTTTAGTCATATTCACATTCTTCATTTTTATCGCTACCAGCCCCTATATTCGCAAGAGGGCACTCACTATTGTTTGCCATTCCTTTGCATTCATTGGCCCATTGTTTCATCTCACTTTTCATTGGTCAATGTCCCCCACTCTGTTTACGAGACCAGCAACCCCGCGTAGATTATGTGTGGGGATTGCACCGGCAACACGTCGGCACTAATATCTGCTCTTCAACATTACAGGTAACTATTATATACTCGTGTATGTGTTATTCTCAGTAGCAGTATATGTATGGTACTTATTTCATGTGCATATATATGGTATATTTCATATCGTCTTGAGGATCATTGCGTTATTAATATTATCTATTTAATTTAGCAGATTATGTGTGCGGATTGCGCCGGCAATACGCCGGAACTCATATCTCGTCTTCAACATTAAAGCTACTATAATAAAGACCTCCCCGGCTACAAGCCATGGTGTGTGTGTGTGTTTGTCTCTCTCACCCCGCGAGCACAATCTGTCACATTATTATGCCTGATAATGACCTTGAACTTTGACTCTTTTAACTATATGCAGCCTGAGACATTGTCAAATAAACAGTCGAAGTCCTAAGGCTTTGTAAGGTCTTTCTAAGCTGGATTACTCGTCTAATTCACGTCATTACAGTTTGCGCTTGAAAGTGTAATCCCCATACATTTATTGCAATCTTCCACTGTTACCTTGACTTTGACCCGAATTGCACCAAAGCAGATAGGGTTACACGCTTCTGGGTCTCGTAGATGGCTCAAGCATGGAGTTATACCGGCAAAACTACCTTTCTAATTTGAAAGGCGTTGTAAGCTGGGAAGCCCCATTCAAACTTTTCATTATATTAGACTTTTAAAGTGGTTATCGGCAAATTATGAGGAAAGTTACGATGTTCTAACTGTGCTGGTCAGTTTTTTGACGTTTTTTTAAAGAATTTTAATCAGATGTCATCGTGACGTATTTGGATCGCGTACAATTCTACAGAATGCCTCGGACTGTTTTTCTTTAACAGTTTAAGAGCCGCGTAGCGACCTGTGCAGAAAGCACAGACAGACATACACACACACAGACAACAGCACCAGCCTGCATGAGACGGAAATATATAAGACATATAATGAAATTGTCCTATTAAGACAAGTATCCTGGCACCCGTATGAAATTAATAAGCGTTTTTTAAACAGTGCAGGATTATAGCGTCAAAAGTGTGAACACCGATAAAGTAACTAACCTCTGAACGACTGACAGCTTGTTGTAAGTATGCATTGACCACCTGAGAACGAAAATCAGAGAACTGATGATATTTTGTTCACGACTATGCACTTGCTCGATCAATAAGTTCCGGTTAAGTATGTACATAAGCGGCAAAAAAATTATTATTTTTTGTGGCATAGCATTCATCAATTCAGTTAGTATAGACGGAGAGCGACAGTTTCTTTACAATAGCATTTGTTGTAATGCGTGGAAATAAAACTATTCTACATAGAAGGAGGATAAAGAAAGTATTATATCACCTAAATTGTCATATGTGCCATATCAATTGACCCCTTTTTTTGGCTTTCGATGCTTCAACTATGAAATGAAACACATATTAAAATATCGGCTGCATGAACATTATTGCATTACCTCATCAGTGAGGAAGTTGTTGTCTTTTAAAGATTGCAAACTGTTTCCGTCCAGCTTATAAGGACCTATCTTTGACTCTAGGAATGTCAGGTTTCCCTCTCTCTGCCATATGCGGTCCAGCTCTGCAATTACAATAAAGGACGACACAACATATACAATATCTGTCACTCGGAAGGCGTACTTAGGGTGTCACGCCTCTGACAACGAGGAGGGGCTGGTGGCTCGCCTGTATATAAAAAAAGACGGATGTTTTGATAAACAGCACAAAAAGGATCTTCACGTGACTGGAGTATGTCACCACAATAGCGATAATGTTGGTTGATCATTCGTCCAATAAACTAACCGGACTCAGGGACGTCACCACTTTCCACGTCACAAGGGGAAGTAGGGACTGGCGGCTCGCCTGTATATGAAAAAAACAAAAGACGGATGGTCTGATAGCACAAAATGTTCTTCACATTGCTGGAGTATGTCACCACAATAGCGATAATGTAGGTTGATCATTCGTCAAATAAACTAACCTGACTCACGGACGTCACCACTTTCCACGTCACAAGGGAAAGTAGGGACTGGCGGCTCGCCTGTATATGAAATAAGAACAAAAAAAACGTATGTTCTGATAACAGCACAAAAGGTTCTTCACATTGCTGGAGTATGTCACCACAATAGCGATAATGTAGGTTGATCATTCGTCAAATAAACTAACCTGACTCACGGACGTCACCACTTTCCACGTCACAAGGGGAAGTAGGGGCTGGCGACTCGCCTGTATATGAAATAAGAAAAAAAAAACACGGATGTTCTGATAACAGCACAAAAAAGGCTCTTCACTTGGGTGGAGTATGTCACCACAATAGCGATAATGTACGTTATTCATTCGTCCAATAAACTAACCTGAATCACGGACGTCACCACTTTCCACGTCACAAGGGGAAGTAGGGACTGGCGGCTCGCCTGTATATGAAAAAAACAAAAGACGGATGGTCTGATAGCACAAAAGGTTCTTCACATTGCTGGAGTATGTCACCACAATAGCGATAACGTAGGTTGATCATTCGTCAAATAAACTAACCTGACTCACGGACGTCACCACTTTCCACGTCACAAGGGGAAGTAGGGGCTGGCGACTCGCCTGTATATGAAATAAGAACAAAAAAGCGGATGTTCTGATAACAACACAAAAAGGCTCTTCATATGGGTGGAGTATGTCACCACAATAGCGATAATGTACGTTATTCATTCGTCCAATAAACTAACCTGACTCAGGGACATCCCCACTTTCCATGTCACAAGGTGAAGTATGGGCTGGCGACTCGCCTGTATATGACATAAGAAAACAAAAGACGGATGGTTTGATAAGAGCAAAAAAAGGTTCTTCACGTTGCTGGAGTATGTCACCACAATAGCGATAATGTACGTTATTCATTCGTCCAATAAACTAACCTGACTCAGGGACATCCCCACTTTCCATGTCACAAGGGGAAGTATGGGCTGGCGACTCGCCTGTATATGACATAAGAAAGCAAAAGACGGATGGTTTGATAAGAGCAAAAAAATGTTCTTCACGTTGCTGGAGTATGTCACCACAATAGCGATAATGTACGTTATTCATTCGTCCAATAAACTAACCTGACTCAGGGACATCTCCACTTTCCATGTCACAAGGTGAAGTATGGGCTGGCGACTCGCCTGTATATGACATAAGAAAACAAAAGACGGATGGTTTGATAACAGCACCAAAATGTTCTTCACGTTGCTGGAGTATGTCACCACAATAGCGATAATGTACGTTATTCATTCGTCCAATAAACTAACCTTACTCAGGGACATCTCCACTTTCCATGTCACAAGGTGAAGTATGGGCTGGCGACTCGCCTGTATATGACAAAACAAAAGAAAAGACGGATGGTCTGATAACAGCACAAAAAGGTTCTTCGCGTGGCTGTCACCATAATAGCGATAATATAGGTAATCATTCGTCCAATAAACCTCTTCCCATCTCACAGGGAGAAGTTGGGGTTCATCGCTCGCCTTCGTGAAGATGTTTTAGACCACTACATCGAGCGACTCACAGTGCTTTTCTTGGCACACACTTATTTTTGAAGATGCAAGAAAGCCAGTAACATGGTTGCTTCTTTCAAAATCATAATGTCGCCTGCTATTTTTTAGTCATTATAGGTGTATCCGCGTATCCGCATAATTCGATGGATTTCCACTTATGATAGCAAAACAAATAAAATAGCGCGGCATCAGATTACAAAGGCTTACTCGTGGGGATTTTGTAGAGCTTAAGATGGTCTGTGCTGTAGGTGGTTTTCAACACCTTCCCGTTCATATCCGCCAACGTGCACGTTTTTCCGTGCAGGGCGATGATTCTGTAGGGACCATAAAAGTCCGGTTCAAGTGTCCCTCCTTTGCGACTCTTTTTTTTGCGTTGTTGCGCAGCACGAGATCGCCGGTCTTAACAGGATTCTGATGTTTCCTTTTTTCGACGCATTTCGCTTTTGCCGCTCATGTGCGAAGTCGATGTTGGTGAGAACGTTCTTTTGAACATCTTTCCGAGCACTTTCTACTTCTTCCTCTTGAACCTCCACATCTTTCACGTCTGGAATAGCTTTGACGACCTGAACGAGACTTGATTTTAAGTAATAACATCAGTGGAAATCTTAAGAACTCCTACACGGAAAATTTGTTCTCATTATTATTCCCTGATATTGCCTTGCTGACAGTTCTTTTATGGCAGGGCTTAAGCAATATCCGTTAAAGGAAAATCCACAAATGTGGAGGAAAATTACACTTACCATCTCTGAGGGCTCTGGCAGCTCCACGGGGTATTTCGCCTCTCTATGATACAGCAGATGAAACGGACTGAATTTGGTTGAGGCTTGTTTTTTGGTTCGCAAGGAGAACAAAACTGGCCCAAGAAACTGGTCCCAGTTGTCGCCTCTCTCGGACACTAGTTTCTTCAAAGCTCTGAAACGCAATTCTTTTCTAAAATAACCTTTCGCGTTGGCTGCCATATTCTTGTCAATAGCCTTGTCAGTCACTGCGGAATAAAGTCTTCAGCGGACTCCATAATTTCAACCTGAGCAGCTAATACTCATAGAGCAACAGAAATGAACAAAAATAACAAAATTCATCGTATATGAAGCTATTTGAAGTATGCGATATGATTTCGCTTTGACAGGTATCGTGTAATGAGTAATCAAGATATAGTTCAATCACAAGAGTTTTGAGACTATCATTATGTCATTCGGCAATAATCGCTTAGTAACTGGTGCAACGATTACCTAAAAAACAAGGTATCAACATCGCGCGTATCAGAACCATGGTTGCAATAAAGTTTATATACTTTTGCAGTACTCGATTAGACTAACCTCTTGATAGTCCCATTTGTGCGCTCATCCAGGCCGTTGGTCTGCGGATGATAAGCTGCAGTTACCTTATGAGTTATATTGAGCTTTTCGCACAAGTCTTTATTGATCTGAAAGGAAGCGAACTTAAAATAGAAACAAACAGTACTGAAATCAGCTGTAGTCTGACGGTTACTGACAAAAGTGACATTGCTAGTCTTAGTTTACTCTTTTCATCTTTCAGCACATGCACAGACACCGCAAAACCATACATGTTCGCGCTATGATGGCTATGTTTTCATACACCCGCCGTTAGATAGCGACGCAAAACGGGGTGGTCCGCTGTGGCGCCATAAGCCGCGGAAGCTAGGCGTCCTAGGCTACAGGCGAATCAATGCGTACCAAAACAGACTTTTCATCCGTCTTTTCCAGACGGATGCATCTTCCTAGGGTCAATAAAGAGCGAAAAGTGCTTATACCAAAAAGGAAAATGCCTTGAGTCGATTTCCCTATAGTCAAAATATACTTCAATCACAAGAGTTTTGAGACTATCATTATGTCATTCGGCAATAATTGTTTAGTAACTGGTGCAACGATTACCTACAAAACAAGGTATCAACATCGCGCGTGTCAGAACCGTGGTTGCAATAAGGTTCATGTACGTTTGCAGTACTCGATTAGACTAACTTCTTGTGGGACAGAGCGAGGGGGGGGTATCGATGTTTGTAGTAACTTGGCGCCCACACTATGCGCACTGTGTCATTTTTGAGTCCAGTTGTTTTTAGAGATAGTTCAGCCCTACTACGAAGCGCAAAGATCGCAGCTCTAGCTTGCCTAACGGATTTTTGACGATTTTTTTAATGCGGCCAGAATCTCTATACTTTATCATTCGGCGTAATTCCCTGACGCTCACTAAAAGTGAACAAATGGGCTTCTAATTTTTCATTTCACTTATTTAGTTACTTACAGTGACGGAACATATTACCGTTTTGCACCATATTATATGAAACGGACCAGTGCTGCATCTGCAACACTTATTCCTCAGATATAGCACTGCCCCGCTTTCTGCCATCTACCATCCCTACCCTGCATGTCACTTAACCATTCCAAGGCCGTTCTACCAACAGGTATAGGTTGGCATCCGTCCGTCTGCGAAAGACGATGGATTTGCAGCTTTGTTTGGTTTAAGTTATAAGATTCGTAACGCGGCATTTACGCTGATGACTGAGTAAGCCTATCTGTGATCGACAAAGCTTTCCGCAGTCATCGCAACGGTGACCTGTCGATAGATCTTGGTTTGTGCTCGCTGGTGGACGCCTAGATTGGCGTTTCAAGCCCAGTTTCACAAACCATAGCGAGTCGTGGTGGGCCATTCCGTCACGCACGAAACGTGCCCATCCCCTCTTTTGGGATACCAAGTCCTCCCAAAAATCTGGATCGATGCCGAAAGCCTTCATGTCCCGCTTACAAACATCCTTAAACCTAAGCTGTGGCCGTCCAGTTGGCCTTTTGCCGTCGACGAGTTCACCGTATAGCACATCCTTGGGAATGCGTTCATCTTGCATACGATGAACGTTCCCAAGCCAACGTAGACGACTTTGCTTCACAAGAGCAAGAATGCTTGGTAGGTTGGCCCGGGCTAACACTTCAGCATTTGTGACCTTGTCTTGCCAAGATATGCCTAAAATGTTTCGCAGGCAACGAAAATGGAAGTTATTCAATTTACTTTCTTGGCTGCAATACGTAGTCCACGTTTCACTGCCATACAGCAAGCTACTTAGAACGCACGCCCTGTAGATTAGCATTTTGGTTTTACCAACCAACCCATGCCAAACGAATAAGGAGATAACAATGTTTATCAAGCCATAACATTTGGCAAAAGACAATCTGCCCGACAAAGGGAGAAAGAATGCACCTGTCGTTTGATTTTTGATGCCTCTTAAGTCATAAAGCAATTTTACTGCGGTCCCGAATATTGAGATATATCAAGGGTGCACTGTCTAATAGCCAAATTATCCTATGTTGAGCTGTGAGGCAGTTATGCCATAAAGTCCTCGTTCAGGTGTTAATACTTCCACAAGTGATATACTACTAGCTAACTAAGCGGTCCACTAGTTCGCCAGCTGTCATCACCTTATCAGCTTGCAACAGACTTATCCCCAACTGTCTATTACAAAGGTACAATTTTAGTGTGGTTTATATCTATTCAGGACCTTTAAGCGATCAACTGTACACCTGGTCGAGGTACACTTACGATGACGTTCTAAAGCGCCGGAGAAAAATTTATGTTACTGCCGCGAGTTCAGTTTAAGCAGCACAGAAACGCTCGTGACTGTCTTATACAGTTAGGGTCTTCGGCATAACATTCTGTGCAAGGAATCCTTTCGAAGAAGCCTCATGCACTGAAACGTGTAGTAAATAAAATAAACAATTACGGTAACATTTAGTATACAGATAATTATGTGTCGTTACTCACTTGGTTTACAAACTCACGGCCCTGGTCTGTCAGGACGGCTTGCGAGGCCCCGTGTCTGTAGAAAATCTCTAGCAGACAAGCAACAACACTGTCTGCCGTTTTATTCTGAATGGGGAATGCCTCAACCCATTTTGTGAAGTAATCGGTGGCAGTCAGTATGTACTTGTTGCCATTTCCAGTGGTAATAAGAGGGCCGACCAGGTCCACGCCCAGCATTTCCCATGGTTGTGTCACCTGTTTTGAAATATACATTTCGGAGATAAAAAGAAGAAAATGAAGAAAAATTAAATGAAATTTAACTATAACAATGAATTATGTATTTACCTTCATCAATACCCGGATAGACAGGATCAATGTAACGCCATTTATAATTATGTAAAGTCGAATACAATAGTTTACACAAAGCTCGATACAAGCATCGCACTTGTTAAATATATTAAATTACGTTGAGTGCGTTATACACTGAATACTAAATTAGTTTCTTTCCATTTTTCTATCAGAAGTTTGACAGTCACTGCAATACACGTTCTTATCAGCGTAATGCCTTCTATAATATAAATGGCCTTGGTCGCGTCTGGATCTGCATCGCTGCTGCCAACAATTTTTTTTATCGGTATCTAGATGGCATCAAATATTAAAAGACGTAAAGTAAAGGGCGTGTTGCATTAAAAATAATTGTCCATCATTGAAAATCATTCGAACAAACCTTACATCCCTACAAACCTTAATCTGTTGCAGAGGTTCATTCTTTTCAAGAGGCCCAATGCGCTGGCATTTGTCACAAGCAGATATCTTGAATAAAAAAGTGCATTAAGGACGGATAACCCGATGAGACATCATCCATGATTAAAAATCTGTCTAATCACGCGACCCAGATGCTCGCGCAACAATTTCTTTCAGGCTGTGCCAAGCCAAGTTTATAACCCTAAACCTATCCTTAACCTGGCTACAACTGCCGTTATGTGCAACAACCTGAAGTTGGACCTCATTTACCTCAAACCCCTTTCCCAGTAACAAAAAAGTCATATTGTATGCCCCCCATGATTTTACCCAAAGTCTTGTCTCGCCATGTCCCATATGAAGAAAAGGGCGACCCCTTAAAAATGTTCTTATGACGCATGATCATGACCTTGAAATTTGACCTTCAACCATATGGAGGCTAAAACGTGGTCACATAAGTCGTAAATGTCCTTAGGCGAAGAAGTGTTTTTTTCCACGCTCAATGGCTCAAAACCGTAGTGTAGCTAACGCAGACAATGATTACCATTATGCGGTGTCTAAGGCAGTAAAGTCTCATAGGGAAGTTGCAATAATCCACTGTGATCTTGACCATTATGACATACAACGGATGCCAACCGATGAGGCCGCAGAATTAGATCATTGTCGGTCAATAGCACCTGTTCTAATGTTCTATTGTTAACTTTTACACATCGACGCTAAATAAAATTGTATCCTATGTTATCTTATCAAGATGCGGGGTGGCTCAGGGGGTTGGAAGGAATAATAGCAAGATCTTCACACAATAACAATAGCATCAGTTGTAATAACAACTGTTTGACAGTGATATTTTGAGTCTCATACGTGTCCGGTTTTGGGGCTACTAATTGTCTCAGTATAGGTACAGATGTGCCAGCTGTGACTGTAAAGAATCAAATACACTTCAGATTAATTACTTGTTGCTCTATTTAATTCTATTTTTTTCTGAATAGGCATTTATTTCCTAAAAATATTTTAATATATTCAGGAATATATGTGATTTTTGTAATATTGACCGTTTAAGCCGTTAAGGGAAATAGAAGCTTTATATCATTATGATATGTACATGTATGGTGAAAGGTAAAATATACAAAATGCTTTCATCTTGATGTTAGAATTTATAAGAAAACTCTTCCACATGAAATTCTCCAATATGGCTCTATATTTATGTTTTTAACATGTCTATCAATATTTGTATTAAAAATATTTTGTGTATAGGAGGGACCTATATGATTTACATTGGAACTACTTTCTGACACAGCTTCTAGCTTCTTCATGAAGGCTTCCTTTTTTAGTGTTTGGAGAATAAGCAATGCAACTGATTTGTCAGAATGCATCATATTGAAATAAAGAAAAAAATTATTGTGGAGCAATAAGTTATTTGTAGATATGTCACCAGAGCATGTGAACAAAGCATTGCAAATGTATACACCATAACACTTCGTAAAGACTTCTCATTGTGTCAGAAATATTTGTTTTATCTGACATGGTTATTAAATACCGATTTAAGTCTCCCTCACAAAATCATATTTTGCGATGGTAAAGATAAAAATATATTGAGTGAACTGATATGCAAGATACAGTAGAGTTGCCTATCTACTCGAGTAGTTGAAATCGTGGCAGTGGCTCTTTAACATAACAATGTTTTGTTGTTCGTCTTCGGGAGGGGGGGGTGGGCGACACGTTCATGTCACGTGAGACAAGTAAAAATTAGTTCTGCTCCTTGCCAAACTGTTTTTGTATAATTCTGATTTGTTTACTCATAGTAAGAAATATTATTATTATTATGTTCGGAGTTAGTGTAGAGCATGACTGGCAAAATTATTTTTGTGACAAAGAATTGAAAATAACAGAATAATATAGAATAATTACCTGCAACATAATAGTATTTGACCGATGAGTCATTCTATATGGCTTTGTTTTAACTATATGATCGGGAATGTTTGGCACCCATGGACAACCATATAATTGCCTGCCCCATTGCACTTAATGATATCATGGAAAAAGCTAAGAAGCAAGCAAGAAGCTTTCGCGCATGTCGTATGGATGTACCACCCCCTCCCCGCACCATCCTCCGCCTCCTCTCCCCACCTCTACCTGCTTTCCTATTGGCTTTCCAATACATATAGTATTACAGTTGTTTGTAATACTATTTTATAGTATAAATTGTACATTCTGGCAGTATTACTTACCCATTTCTTTATGTCCTCTGACACTCCGGGCCAATAAAAACGCTGACTTATGGCATCAATCGTCTTGTTGACCCCTGAGTGGCCCCCGATTGCACTGTCATGAAATTGTTCGAATAGTTCATGACACTCGGCCCGTGAATCTACCACCCGCAGCTCCCTTCCTTTCGTACAATACAAAAGGGAATCGTCTGAGCCTGGAACAAACACATACTGACAATTATCTTAAGCTCATAATTTTTTATGTCCTACTTTTAAGGAATCTAATACTTGTCTGCTGTGCCACTGGGTAATATGCACAAATTCCATATGTAGAACATGAAACTATTGTAACCCAGGGAAGGACTCGAACCTTCACACAGACAAGCCTATACTGCCGCTCAGTCACACCTAAGTGGATTACGGTAGTATGTTTATAATTGAGTGTTAAGAAGATAAAATGCCATGACTTACAAATGAAATTCAAGCAAAACATAATGGAAAAGCTATCTGGACGAGTGGCCGATCTTTAAAAATAAAACCCTTACGGAAAAATTACAGGATAACATTACTCTTAACCAAGTTAGTTTGACTGAAAAATAATGAAATACAGTAAACAAAAATAAACAATAAAGAAGATCCTTATGTCTTTATGAGCATAGCTGCTGTCAATTCATGTCAGCTGAAATTCCACATGATGCCATAACACTGGGGCAAAAATGTTGCAACACATCTGAAAGTAGAACTATACATAATGATCAGCAATAACTTACTAAAGTAGCTATAGCTGTTGCATTAAATACAAAACAATATTATTCATAAATGATATAAAGACAGAAAGGATTCTTGACAAAAAAAAGATCAATTTAATACCTATATAATGCTATATAATGTTAAAGATGCAGGGACTGATGCAGGACGTTGTAACTGTAGTAAGGCCCCCATCATCACTAAAAATAGGGGGAACAAGAATAACTTGCTTTATACAAGTTGCAACTTCCATAGTATTTATGAAATGTACTGAATATGCTGGAAACCTATTAGTGTCATGGTTACTCCATGCAGTCAGCACTTGCTTTGACCAACAATGTGATTGATACCAAAACAAAATGCTAAGACACATGCATGTTTTTCTAATAATGATTTGTGTGCAAGAGAATGAGAATTTAGCCTTATAGTTATACTTTGTTCTTAAACATCCTTATCTAAGTTATATAACATGTTAACACTCTTCTAGCGGTCTTAAGTTGCAGTAGTAACCAAGTACAGTATGCTATAAAAACTATAAATAAAAAAAGTGAAATTTAGCCTTCTAATAACACCTCTAAAACTTGAACAGGTGGACGAAGCGAGGGGTATATAAAGTGGTATACAATGTGGCGCTGGCTCTGTGTGCAGGCTGCTGAGGAGGTGTGAAGACTTATCATTGTTTGGGGATTTATAACTTTGGTGAATGTGCAATTGGTTTATGTATAGATCAAGGGGATTATCACTCCTTCTACTGAAACCATGCAAGAGCACTTCAAATAGTGTTTTGTGACTTTAGGGATTATTACACCTGTCAAATATAATAAAGCAATTTGGCCTATGTTTGAAAATATTCCTGTGGAAGAGTTTGAGAACAGCTCAGGAGGATCTCTGAAAGAGCTCTGCACACAAAGATGACATAAAAGCAAACGTTAGAAAAAGGAAGAAAGTTGCACTCAAGGAGTTCCACCCCTCACTTGAGGCTTACTTGTGGAGCCCCCTCCCCCTACCCAAGGAGTCCCACCCCCCATCATGACATGAAAGTTGATATAATTTCAGTTTTGCACATAAGATCAAGGTAGCCCTGTTGCATGCCCCTCCCTGGCTTATCCGCTCTGGGTAGTGGGTCAAGGCTGCATTATGAGCAAGGTCCCATGTCCTGGGCAAAACATTATATCCTAGCTTAGCCTGAAAGTTCAGCTGTTACAGTCTTGACACTTGTTCTTGTGACTGTACAGTCTGTAACTGTACTGTATGCTGTGACTGTATAGTCACAAGTGTCAAGACTGTAATGTCTGAACTTTTAGGCTAACCCTCATTGTAGAATGTAACAATTAAAAGTTTAACATGTGTTCCAAACCTCAAAAGTTTAGGTAAACCTAGTGCTCAATCACTCAGTCCTAGTCTCTTAGGACTACGAATTGACAACAATATTTACTATACGAAAATAGACCCAGCCCTGTAGCTGTGCTAGCATGTAGAACATACAAATATGAGATTGGCACCAGCGAATGTTGAACAACATACATTATAAAACATCAATACATTTACATTTATTTACATTATAATCTGTATAGACTCTACTTGTGAAATTTTGTGGCCGACTGCACTGGATTTCTCTATTAAAACATCTCTAAAATCGCTAAGTGGGGGAGGGCACACTATATACAAAAGACTTTTGTGTGCGGTGTAGGGCCCCTACCTACCCACCACCCTCCTCCTCCACTGATGATTTACTGTACCTGTGCTTGTCACATTCACCGTTCAAGTCAACAACTACACCTGTACACGGTCGTTGTTCCATAATAAAGACACGCTTTGGCCTGGCATGTATTACTCCTGTTACCAGGCATGCAGAATTGTAACCTGAAAATCATACGTTAAAGTCGTGACAGTCTACTGTCTGAAGGATGGACACTGTCTAACATTTATAAAATGTAGTGTGTCGTCTGTCGATCCTTCACTGCTGGCTTCAGACTGTCACAAGATTAACGTGTGATTTTTAGGATAGCAGAAACACAGTACCTCAGGCTCAGTAGATATCAGAAACCCCTGAGAGACTCTTCTGGGCTTTTTTACGTGCATGATACCATTAACTTACCAGACTAGCATTAGTTTAGTGAACCCTGGGCAAGAATATGACAACGCTTCGACCTCCTGACTGAGTCGCGCTTCTCAAAGGGAGTTGAAAGGCCCTTTAACCAGTGTTAACTGTTTAATTTATTGCTTTAAAAATTGAAAGTAGGTTACATTCGAACTTACCCAAACGATATTTGGCAGACAATCGCCTGAGGGACCGCTTCTTACTTTCACTTGATCCCTCAGGATAGACTTTTGTTGTGAGGTAACTGCGGATTTCGCGGCATTTTGTTTGCCACGAGTCCCACGCTCGTCTCTCCTCTGGCTCCGCCATGATCAGCCTGATAAAAAGACACCCGGACAAGTTATCACGGCAGGCAGTATTTGCATCAGATGCGCATGCGCTGCGCATGCGCATACGTCCCCCGGACACCTTATCACGCCGGACAGATTATCATGCTACACCGGTAGTTGAAGATCCTCTCTTCGTCAGTCATCAGTTTCTTCGAGAACGGTTTCATGAGCCAAGTCCTCAGAGCAAACGCATCGTCTGCAGCGATAAAGTACGGTACGTTTCGTTCATCACCAGGAAGGGGTTCGGCTGGGGGGAATCCAATCGTATTGTCCTCGATGGATTCTTTGAGATCACTGTTGTTGAAGACATGGGCATCACCAGCAGAACCGTTAGCGCCAATATCCACCCAGGTGAATTTGTAGTCCGCGTCCACCAGGGCCATCAAGATGAGGGAATGGAAGCCTTTGTAGTTGTAGTAGATTGAACCAGCGCCCTTCGGGCACCTGATGGCGATGTACTTCCCATCCAGGGCACCAACACAATGGTGGAACTGCCAGCGGTCAGAGAAGGCTGTGGCGATGTCTTTCCATTCGTGAGGCTTCGTAGGACAGGGGATGAGTTCTTCGGCATATTCTGCAATGATGGCTTCACACACTTCAAGAACCAGCAAGGAGATGGTGTTGTGGGCGACCCGGAATCCGTACATCAGGGAGTGGTAGCTGTCTCCTGAAGCAAGGTACCGCAGCGTGATGGCTAGCTTCAACCCTGGAGATAGAGCTTTACGGTATTGAGTGTCTTTCTTCGTGATTCTGCCCTCTATACGTTGGAGAATTTCCATAAACAAGTCTGGATCCACTCGTAGGAAATTGCGAAAACCTTTCACATCTTCTTTCTTCAGTTCTCTCATGAGACGAGCATACTGCCCAAATTTTGGTCTTCTCAGTATTCAGCGTCGGACCCAAATGCTTCTTTTCGCTCTCTGCTTCATCATCAAGCTTCTTATTCTTCGTTCTTCTATACTGGCTTTGGCCATATGTATGGTATTCGCCGTCTTCTGAATGTTCAGCTGCAGCTGGTACTGCATCAAGCGGAGTCTGTTCAGTCTGTTCAGCTGGGACATGATGTGACGCGTCTGATGTCTTCGTGGGAAATGATTATGACATCAAAAATGCTGTCCTTTTATATGGCCACCGGGACACACAGGGACCATCCGTGAGCAACCGTGTCGCCACCGTGGTGTCCGTAGTGTCACCGTAGCATCGCCGGGTCAAACCGTAGCGTCACCGGGTGAAACCGTGTTGTCGCCGGCGTGAAATGATTAGTCCCGGTCGCTCCCGGTTGCTCCCGGAGGCGCCAAGGTGTACACGGTGGTACTACGGTCTTACTACGGACGCGCTACGGTGGCCCCGGTTCCGCTACGGTTTGAACACGGTTCTCACTTTCCCACGCTTTCGCCCCGGTGCCACTACGGTTCTCAAAAATTTTTAGGTCCGCGCTAAGATTTATTTTTGCCTCCCGGAGCCACCACGGTTCCCCCCGGTTCCCCCCGGTTGTCCCGGTTTAACTACGGTTTGAATACGGTTGGCCCCGATTGTAACACGGTTCACCCCGGTTCAGAACCGTAGTGGCACCGGGGGGAACCGGGGCTTAGGTGTGACTGGGGCTTACAAGAATGCCTTTGTCTCATGAGTGACTGTCAGTGTCAGGCGATCTAATGTGCTGCGCGGGGTTTTCCAGGGCGTATGACGTAATAATCATCATGACGCGCGTGTCTGCGCGCGGTATCTATGGTTACATAACAACGCTCCTTATATGGACTGAGCAGGTGAGGACAATGGTGCTCGGTTTGTCGTAGAACTGTAAACATCGATGATTTGGCTCAAACTATAACGCTTCCAACGGCCTCATCGAATGGCTCACATGCATTATGGAGAGATAAATGTCTTATCTTTAACTATATTATGATTTTATATTTAACAATGCCTGGACCAAACAAAAAAATAGTTTCACACACACTCGATTCTTTACGCACAAACCGCGCAGCTGGCCGGTTCCCAATACTAAAACTTTGACTACAATGAGTGCGCGTCACGCAGTTGCAGCCAGGCACCAGCGTGATGCGCACTCGTTCTAAGAGCAAGTGTTTTTTTGTTGGTCCCCAAAAGACCTAAGCCGGAAATAAAACCCGCGAGAACTGTACAGCCCTATAACAGACCCGGATCCCAGGAATGTCACCAAAGACCTTACTATGGGCCCGTTCGATTGGCACGGTTCTCGAACCGGAACTACTGGCTGCGCGGTGGGGTCTAGTTCTAGAACTGCTGGTGTGAAACGAGCGGAAACGAGAGCGAGATTGGAAGGTCAAGGTCGTCAGGCTGAAGATGGCAAAGAATGAAATGGACCAAGTTGCAGTTTTTAATGGCTGCGGAAATGCTCTGCGCTCCCGCCCTGCCCTGGGCAGCGAATGACGATGTTGATGTTGTCACCTTAATTATTGCTCTAACAAGTTATACATTATGTATGATATTGGAAGTTTGGCACCGTTGGAGGCCTGCAAGCGAGGGGCAAATGCCGGTTATTGTTAAACTTAGTAAGATCAGCCTTGTTAATAAATAAAGAATAAAGAAGTTTATTCTTCGTGATTTGGACCCCCCCCCCCCCCCCCAGTTACCAAGCGAGGCACAAAGCATATAAGCCACTTAACAACATACAGTAGGCCTACCCCCTTTTTCTACCCCAGCCCGACAGCCTCACACTCCACCCCAAGGGACAGTCCAGACGGGCGCGGTCGAAGCCAGCTGCGGTCATAGCGACCCTAGACTTGTACGGGCCCATAGTAAGGTCTTTGGTGACATTCCTGAGATCCGGGTCTGTTATAGGGTGGGGGGATACTACGTAACCATTTGCCACGGATTTCTGAGGGTTCCGCGATAAAGCCTCCCGTATTCGACCTCAACCGCTTCGGAAGGGGTATAGTTTCCACTGACCAGCTCAAAATATATCACCGCACCATATAGACCATATTTTCCCTGGCGAACCCGCTGCAGGGACAACATTTGTCTCTGTTTGCAAGTTTTAAATATGTATCCGTTTTATCGTGAATGTCCGCTCTACGGTACAGGGGTATATTTTCATCAGACATGTCAGTCCTTTCTTTATGATATTGCATCGTAGCGACAGATTTTTTTTATTTCACAGGAAGCGTAAGAGGGATCGAAACCGGATTCCAGACTACTGTAATGATGTAGTCCCTACCTACAGACCAGATGAGTTCAAAGTTTTGTTTTCGCATGAGTCGTCGCTCTGTTGAACAGTTATTGGATCATATTGGGGCAGTCAATCAGCGAATCCACTGCATGTGAAATAACCAAAGCAGTCATTGGATTGATCCAGACGCACATACTTCGGAGAGTAATAACCTGGCTATTGGTATCGTTACATGAAAATACAATAAGCTGCATGAGTGATACTGTTGCTATGCATGTGTTATGTGTCCACATTTTTTTATGTTGTAACAACGAGATATGTATCATATAACTACATTTCCAGTGCGTAGTCGACATATATATACCAATAATAAACGCAATGATCATAGAAAGAAGACATTTGAAAGTAAGTCCGGGTTAAACACATAAACGGTTTATTTAAGTATTACGATACACCCAAACTCCATAAGCAAATTGTAAACTAAAGTAAAACTTAATAGATTACGACTCGCGTGTATAGAAAACGATAATACAAAGTGCACTTAGCATAAAGTAGAGACTAATTAAAGTACGATACACTTCCCCGAAAGTGTATACGCGCACAACAAAACGGATAAAAATAACTAAATTGTATTGAAGACACCTAGCTGTTATATGCAAAGTGGCGTTTGACAATTACTTAAAAAAAAAATTACTTCCCGTACGAAAAGTTGGGACGCATTCGCAAGTACTAATTTAGTTTGTTGTATCTGAACAACTCTGACGCTCTCTATTTCTTGAATGCATCCACGAGATTATGTAATAAAGAAAGCTTCCTTTCTTCAATCTCTTTCATCTCCGCCAACCGCTTCTCTTCCTGTTGCTCCCTGTTTTTCATGACGGTTTCCAAAAACTTCACCATCTGGCCCTCTTCGCCAACCCGTTTGCGTTTTCGTTTACATGTGGTATCCCCTGGTGCGGGGTCCACAGCCGCTGAGGTAGTTGGTTTCGGGGCAGGTTCTGCTGCTGACGTACTCGATACAGGCTCATCGGCAACATTATTGCCAACAAGGCTGGTAGGGAAAATGTCATGTCTTTTACCAACTAGTTCGGACATTTGGTTCGCATATTTAAAATATGCTTTCTTTGCGCCTGATTTCTTCTGCTGGAAAGCGTACGATTTGTAATTCCGCAGCAGCACCTTCCACTTGTTTTCGCAGTTGACTGGAGAAACCTTGTACGTTGATAACTTATTCATTGACTCTGCAATGTCTTCTCATATCGCCTTTTTCTTCACCCACTTTTCTCTAAAGCGGGGCTCGTTGTCTTTGTAGATATCAAGAAGGAGCCCTCAGTCCACATCTGACTACTCTGGTCATCCAAGTCGGCTAAAAAGGAACAAACATAAAAAGACCCTTAACGAAGTAAATACAAGTGAAGGTGTACGTAGAAAACACGGTAGTGCATTGAGTGTTACATCGGTATATCACCGCATTGTTCACATGATACAGTTGTGTCCTGAAAATAATGCCTGTTGTAGCCGAATATCATATAGGTCACCAATAAACTTATATCAAAATGATGAATGGAAATAAAGATTTATCAATGACTCACCAGGATCGATGTCATTGTCACCAGCTGCAAATTGCTGAACACCATCTGAAATATTACAGTAACAATTGTAATCTCTGAAATACCAAGTGGTGTGTGTAATCCAAGCTGTGTGTACACGTCATTACTTGCCGATAATATAATAAATAAGTTTCATATAATACCAAGACTTTAATTCAATCCGCATTACAGAGACAATTTCACCCAATCCCACCCCTTATTTTATCCTTTCATGGTACTAAATAAGCCATGCTTACCATTGCTTGATGCAGCAGGACTTGAAGGTATAATCTGGATTCTAGTATCTACAATGATAAAGGTAATGCAATGCATTAACTGAAAAGGTAGTCACAACTTTTATATATACAATAAATAATTGATATGTATCATGCGCAACTAAATATATACAAAATTGATTATTATCTTTGATGAATATCCTGTACTAGCAAATGGAAATCGATATATATCATGCACAACTAAATATGCACAACATTGACAAGGTTCTTTGATAAATATCATGTACAAGTTTCAACCAAGATGCAATGACAGCTAATATTAGCAATCTATACCCAGAGAGCTTCCCTGTTGATCCACTGTTTCCGGTTGAAGAGGAGTCTTGTGGGGGGAGCAGCTGCAAATAAAAGATGTTACATTAAACAAGCAGTTTGCATATATCTTGCTAAAATTTGTAGCGGTTGGTGTATCATCCACAAATCATAGGTAATTATAAATTTAGACAACTTAATGTCATCGACAATGACAATAATGGTGTTCGCTTTAATTGATCATGGACAGATGCGATATCCTAAACTAACCTGCATTGGCTTTCTCAAGATCGGCTTTCATGGTCATGAAATATCCTATATACCGGCTATATAAACATTTTAACATATACAAAGGTTAATATCAGGTGTGTGATAGATACCTACTTCTTTCACTCCTTCTATTTCGGAGATGCGTAAATGCATTCGGAGATGCATAAACCCATCTCGCACTCGACGCAATGTCATATGCATATCATAATATAGATTAGATCAGAATAGTATTTTGGGTGTAAGTTGCATCTGATTTCCTGTCGCCTTAGGGGTACAGACGACTTATACTCCGGTGCAACTTATAAAAGAATGTGTTGACATTTCTCCCCCCCCCCCCCCCCCTTCGAGCCTTCCATTACGGCCTGCAGCGAACAAAGACGATTTGCTCCAGTGCCAGTTGCGGATAAAAGCTTTAACCAAGATATAGTGACATAGACCATATAGTCTATATAAATATCCCAAACACATATTTCTAAATTAATATCACGAATACATATTTCTAAATTAATATCCCAAACACATATTTCTGCATTAGTTTCCCAAACACATATTTATATATTATTACCTCAAACTTAATCTTAAAGAATGACTTAATATATATATGGGTGCTAAAAGTACCCCCTTCCTCCAGCTGGGTGGCAATTGTATTTGGCACAACTACCTCCAGGATGACACCATCCAAGTAGCGGAGCTGCACTTTTTGACAATAACAGAAGACCAACAGATCATATCTTCATAAAATGTCTTTGTATACCGTATTTCACGTATGTTTTCGGACACTTAAAAATATATGAAATTATGTGCCATAATTTCTTTTGTTGTGCAGCAACGATAGAAGTTATTACCCCCTACTCGCAGGGGGCCTCTCCTAAGTATATTCTCCCCACCTGGAGCCCCGGGTCCTCCCGTCCCCCCATCGTGGGATTTAGGTCACGTGGGCGTTGAGTCACGCGGCGTCACATGACCCACGCGCATTTGTTGTCCGTCCGCCATTTTGCTACTTCAGCAAGAAACATCGAAATTTTGTTGGCACCCGGAAAAATCATCACACTACCTCGTTTATTGCGCATTACAAGGCAGAAAGTCAACGGAAATCCCCTGCTAGGTACGTAGATACAGACAACATGGTTTTTTTTCCGTATTTTACGTCGGTCATTCCTTTTTTTCAGGTTTCGAAATATCTTTGCGCAACCACAGAGCCGCGGCTCGCCGTTTAGCGTTGATGCTGACCAAAGCGGAATCTCTATGATCCAGAATCCGGTCACAGTCACACCCTCCTACATAACATATCTTGCCACGCGCCGTGCGGCGCTAGCCGTGTCCCCGTTTTCTCGCCTCGGGGTGCCGGGCTGCCACGCCCCACAGGCGGGCTCGGCCGGGCCGCTGGGAGTGTGTCTCACCAAGCGGTGTGTGGCGCGGCTTTGAGACTCCGCGCCGGCTTTGACACAGCCAGTGCCGCCCAGCGTTAGGCCCCTGCGTCAGGCTCCCTTGGTACTTCTTAAATGGTCTCGCACGCGGCACCGCTTTGCGGCCACCGGCCTGCTAGTGATGATCTCTCGCCTACGGCTGTGTACTGGGAATACTTGTTCCCCACTATGTCGCTTGTCCCCTGCTCGGATTCTTCGTTTCTTGTTTCTGCCTGCGTTTTCCTTTATTCCGTTTACGTTTTCATATTTCCCCCGCCCCTTTTTCTTTTGCGGGAGTTTTAATCAATGCGCACTGATACACATAGTATGTTTACCACTTTTTGCTTTATGTGACCCCAGCTGTTACGCTCACTCCTCTATTATTACATAGCTATACAGCTATATGCTTTCTGCTGTGCGCTTAGGACAACCTGGCGGTTGCTACACATGATAAACCGTATCTGTATGCACGGTGACAGCATTATTCTTCTGGGGTCAGTCTTTAACATGAGACTTCAGCCTCGATGAGTGACCGAGTCTCCTGTGGCTTCCCTCATAATACCCTCAGCAGAGTCAATATATATATTTGGCTTCAGCACTACTTTTTGGGGCAGAGTCTTCAAGCATGAGACTTCAGCCTCGATAGGTGACAGAGCCCCCTGTGGCTTAGGCACGGGACAATGTCTAAGCTGCAATAGTGGGCCGGTCATCCCATGCAAGCTGATCACAGGCTGGTCATCTCCCACAATTGTGTCGCCTGTCATTGCAGTCATGACACAAGGCATATGAAAAGGCCCCATAGTCGACTTTGGGTTGGGTTGGGTTTTCACACAACATCGCAACGCCACCCCACCCGGCTACTGCTTCGCATTCCATGCCCGCGAACAGAGATGCATCGCGCGTGGCCAAGGCAGGTTTAAGCACAGTTGTTACCGTTGCCAGCAGCCACACCCCGCCTTCAAATGCCCCACCTCACGCCCCGCAGTCACCCGTCCCCCCACTACCCACGCCCGTAAAGATTAGGGCGCTTGCCCATCACCTAGAGGGATACCCACCTCAGCTCAAAGCCCGCATAGAAAGCGGCTTTACCTCAGGTTTCAAGGTTGGGTTTGAAGGGGAAGAGGGTGATTTACGCTCCAAGAATTCACAGTCAGCTCTCCTTAATCCCGCAGCTGTCAGAGCAAAAATCAAACAGGAGTTGGAGGCTGGGCGTATAGCTGGCCCCTTCAACAAACCACCCTTCCATCACTTCAAGTGTTCCCCATTAGCACTGCGGGAAAAGACAACACCTGGTAAATATAGGCTCTTACACAACCTGTCTTATCCCTACGACTCCCGGTCGGTCAACAGAGGCATACCCTCACAAACCACCACTGTTACATACCAGAACATATCCAACGCTATTCAACACATTCAACACTTACACCACCTCACAGGCCACGTCTTCATGGCAAAATCTGACATAAGCAACGCGTTTAGGCTTCTACCCCTTCACCCGTCACAATACCATCTGATGGGGTTCACCTGGGAAGGTGCGTACTACTATGACAAATGCCTTCCCATGGGGTGCGCAGCAGCATGTGCCATCTTTGAAATGTTCTCTGACGCCATTCAATGGATCCTTGAAACAAAGCTACACATCAGTCACACAACCAAAATATTAGATGACTTCCTCTTCTTACACCCTACACAGACAGGTTGCCAGGCACAATTATCAGCCTTCGTGCAGCTTACAAATGAAATTGGGGTGCCTTTAGCACCGGAGAAGACCGTAGGACCCGCGCAGACCATTACATTCCTAGGCATCGAACTACGAAAAAACTCCAGGCCCGACTGCCAAAGGAAAAACTCGAGCGCTACGCTTCGGACATTGACACATACACGGATTCCCATAAGATCACCCTACGGGAGCTTCAGTCCCTTGTAGGAAAACTCCACTTTGCCACGTCTGTCGTACAGCCGGGCCGCCCATTCTTGCGCCGCCTCATTGACCTGTCAAAAGGGGTAACATGTCCCTCACACTACGTGAGGCTCACATTGCCAGCTAAGCAAGACCTCCGGACGTGGCACGATTTCTTGAAGTGCTACAACGGGGTCTCCATCATATCGCCCCTTTCTCTCGGTACATCCCCTGCTATAAACATGTACTCAGATGCTTCCGGCTCTGGATACGGCGCGACCTTCGGGTCTTCTTGGATACAAGGAACATGGCCCCCCACATGGGCATCTTGCCACATTACAATCCTCGAGCTCTACCCCATCCTTCTCTTACTGCAAGTTTTCGGACACAAACTGCGTAACTCGGTTGTCACTTTTCACTGCGATAATATCGCCGTAACACACATACTTAAGACACAAACGTCCCGTGACCCGAAGATCATGGCTATCGTAAGACCTTTGGTGCTATTTTGCTTGCGCAATAATACCAAGTTCTTAGCGGTACAAATTCCGGGCGTGACAAATGTACTAGCAGATGCCATATCTCGTTCACAGGTGACTCCACAATTGCTGCGTCAGTACAGCATGAAGCCCCTGCCGGAGCCTATACCCGACAGGTTCCTGCCCAAGAACTTCAGTCTACAATAGACACATTGGTCGGCAGATCACTGACGAAGTCCACTGTCAGGGCATACCAGCACCACTGGCAACAGTGTCTTCACTTTATCCGGAACACCCTCAGGCACAACGTGAAACTTCCACTACAGCCACAAGCAATAGCTTCATTCATTGCCCACTTATACAAAACTGGAAAAAGGTACTCCACCATTCTCACATACATAACGGCAGTGTCGTTCGCTCACAAAATCAGATCACACCAGGACCCCACAGCTAAATTCATCATCAAACGAATGCTAATCGGCATAAAGAAGACCACTCAGCCGACACAACGGCTGCTGCCGATAACAGCCGATGTGTTGGAATCATTGCTATCCCAAATGAAATACGCTACCGCCTCGCGGTACCAGGACCTGCTATTCAAGGCGCTATTCACGCTGGCTTTTCACGCTTGCCTTAGAATCGGGGAACTCGTCATTTCCAACAATAATGCAGATAACATACTGCGCCTGGAACACATTAACATGCCTCCTTCGGCCTCCAGTGCCCAACACATGGGCATCACATTCCACTCCTACAAACACAGCACAGGGGAAAGCACACAGATCACGGTCCAGGGGGTTCCTGGTTCGGGCTCGTGCCCTATCATTAGCCTCCGTTCCTACCTGGAGGTACGACCCGGCACCCCGGGTCCACTCTTCCTTACCCAGGCCGGCCCCCCACTCGATCGCCAACAAGTGGTCGACTTCCTGAAGCTTACCTTGCGATTAGCAGGGCTTCCGGAACACCGATACAACACTCACTCGTTCCGAATCGGCCGCGCCACTCAGCTTGCACAGGACAACATATCGCACGCAACCATTAAACAAGCCGGACGCTGGAAATCTAACGCCTACACGGCATACATACGTCCTAAACAAATCTTGCTTCCTACGCCCTCACCCTCTAAGTCCTCCTAACCATGCGATATGGGCCCCTACCTTTCTCCCCGCGCCTTTCACTCCATCTCCTTGCCTGCTTTGCTTCCTCTTCTTGGGTGCCAGCTCTGACTCTGCCGGTCATTTCCCGACGAGTCAGACCTTCTTGGCGCTCCTTATGAGGAGGGCACCCATCACTACACGCCACTCCACCTAAGTCTCATACATTGCCTCATGCTAGTCACCACCCTCATTCACAAATGGGTAGGTCAGCTTTGGTTGCCTGCCCAGGTCACCCTCATAGTCAGGCAAAGTTCACCCCCATGCCGGGGCTAGCCCGGCACGGTGGACAGGGGGGAAGGTCAGCTTTGGTTGCCTTCCCAATCATTAGCAATTCTGTGTAACTGTGGGAAGGGTCGGCCTTGGTTGCCTTCCCAATCATCGGAATAAGCGTGTAAATATATAATGTTATACCAGTGATGTCTGTGACGCTAGTCATGATGTATCTGCGCGGATGTAATACAATACTGATGTTTGCGAGTATCTATCCAGCTGTACATAAGTTACTTTTACGTAGCGCCAGACCGGGACTAGCCCGGCATGGCGGTCAACTGTATATACGTTCGATAAAACACAAGTGCGCCGCCAGGCGGCCGCCTTGCTAGAAATAAGGTTTCACCCACTATTGGTGTATTGAAATTGGTTATTAATAGAAATAAGGTTTCACCCACTATTGGTATATTGAAATCGGTTATTAATAGAAATAAGGTTCACCACTATTGGTATATTGAAATTGGTTATTAATAAAAAAAAATTATAAACCCAGTTATCGTGTTCTGTCGTTGCTAGCGGAACAAAATTGTTTTTCTGGCTGTCCGAATATTTACAGTCAATAAAATGGACTCCCGCATCCACTGTCCGAAAACATACATACATAAAATATCGATTAAGAATTACTACATTACGAGTCGACTGATGCCGATTATATCACTTAACACCCAGGTGTTGCTGCTTCACACCTTAACAGCGGGTAAGGTGATCAAGAGTATAATATTGTTTTGAAGATACTCGGAGTGCAATCTGCTAGCGTCAGATCTCTCATCTGTTACAGGAGATAAAATATGCTCGATAACTTTAATGTCAATGAAGATATAGGCAAACAGTGTTTATGAATTGCACTCAGTGACAATGAACTGCAATCATTGTGCCAAATATAACGGTAACTTCTGAGAGATAAAACACAGTTATAAGAACAAAGGGGATTCCCGTCCGAGAGGTGCCATATATATAGCTGCGCATTTCGATCCTGTGACAGTTGTTCGGAAAACGATATAGAGCATGGATCAATTCTTGAGAAACTTTGATTCTGCAGCCGACGCGCTGCCCTCCTCTTGGAAATCATTGCCGTTGCCTTCCATAAAACGCACTCAAAAGCGGACAGTGGGACGCCCCAAGAAACAAAAAGCTGACCCTTTGCCAGATGAGTGTCAGCCCCCAGCTAAGAGGCAGTGCTGACCTCGAGGACAAGGTGACCAGCTTCAACAGCTTCGTCACCAAGCAACGAGAAGAGGATGACTTCATTGCTACAGACAGTGAAGACGACGAGGTCGACTTTGAAGACTTCCCAGCTCAGGAGATCAAAGACGCTGAGAAACGATTAAAGGCTGACTTCTGAACTGCATGATGTACATATTGTAATATGATCTTCGGTAAAATAAATGAATCAAATACTTTCATGCATTCCGTGATTTAAGGCTTGTTTACTTTCGCGGTTTATAAACAACTCATCCGCCGACTGACTCGTCCGTCGGCCAGCACAACGGAGACCAAAGCCCAGCTCATTACTTGGCAACCAAGGTGTTGCTCTTTCACACCTGATACGCAGCACAAATAACCCCCTAGACAGCGACTTGCCCCTCTCGCCGAAAGCCTGTAATCACAAGCAGTGAAGTGCAATCATGGGGGCCGGCACTGCGCAATAACAAAGGAGCCTAGACGCATTGTTAATTTAGGTCCGATAGTGTCCGAAAATATACATACACTTGAAAAATTATCTGCGTGTCCGAAAACATACGTGAAATACGTAAGCTATGATGGTTGGAGGTTTAAACGCGCATATTTTAATTTCATTAAAACATATTATACAATTTAGCCCACTTCTAGCCGTAGCCTCCCCACTAGAGTACACAATGTAGGTATAACAGGTCATTTTTTTATTTTTCGTTCACATCATCGTATGATGGCTTAAATGAAAGCTCACAATGAGGGAAAGCCCACAAAAAAACCTTATTTATATATCTTTCTTCATAAGTGAGTAATGAGCTGTTGAAAGCTGACATTTTCTGCCAGTGTAAACGAATGACGAGGTGGGCGATAATGACATCCGGTTTCAGTCAGGCCTTTAAGCAACGAGGGGTGCTTCATTAATTTTGCTTGGCGCTCAAAAGCGCCTTCCTTTAGAGACAAACAGTATGCGCTTTCACTTTATAATACACCAATGACATAGAAAATCATTGTTCACTTCTGTTTCCCGTTATATTAGGATTATTTATGGAGTTTTGAAAATTACCAAAGTTTCAAACAGCTGCGAAATGAGGAAAAAAACTAATTTTCGATCTAAAACAGCAACTTTCAGTTGATGAGACCTTTCATGAACAGGATAACACTAAATATCTTGTTTGATTTTGATTGGTTAATATTGCATACCATCAAAGAAGAGACATGGGGTGATTCTTGTCAAATTTGCAAATGGCCGCCGCCGCCGCCGCCGATGAAGCGGTTTATTTATGTTTCTGCCAGCCGTGTATCGTTTGGAAAATTAATTGATGTCTTGAAACATTAAGATACATCCTTTTTCTATCAAACAATGTCCGTTTAAGGAGAAAAGGTGAAATATTAAACGTCAGAAATGGTGGATTCGTGCGACCTACTTTTCATTGGTGACAGAATAGAAAAGTGCGTTATGACGGCCTCGCTGTCATCGCTACACACTGAATAAGAATAAAACGGAGGGGAGTCCGTGGCTGGCCCTGTGTCACATGCGAAGTGCCCCCTTATACAAAATACATAATATCGATACCCTCTCCGCTCCATGCATTCGTACGGTGCCATTATCATTATGATAGAAACACAGTCACAGTCATAGAGGGCATTTTCCGCATGGAACACCGGTTGGTTCATTCTAAATACAATACCCCTCTTTCAGAGTCTTTGCCTTCAGTCTAAAGTCAAAGTCATAAATGCCGTAGCGTGTCGTTTCGGCCCATATTTTCCACGAATTTGTCGCGACCGCTCTAAAAATCACTGACGTGAGAAAGCAACACCGTGCAATTTTAATGATACCAAACTTACGTGTGTACTACGAGGTTATCCTTTTTTAAGACAGAAATAATATTTCTCCATGCTGACACTCCATTGCCAACAGACACTTTGTCGCAAATAGACTAAATCACAGACAATGAAATGCTCTATAGTTGCCATGGCGCTCGTGGCTGGCACAAATATAGAGCATCTATTGTTCAGAGCACGTTCGGTGCCATGGCAACTACGTCATCTTATGACGTGTGCTTGTTAATCTCGCATATGATTGTTAGAACCTTCAGAACTCCGCTATCATCACTTCGTTTGCAGCTTGTGGTAGACAGGGACATGCGGATCCTCCATGCGTATGTCGGCTGGCCCGGCAGCACGCACGATACCAGGGTCCTGCGCAATAGCACATTGTACATGGATGCCGAGGCCGGGTTACTACTTCAGCAAGGCCACTTTTTGATTGGAGATGGCGCGTACCCTTTGAGACATTGGCTAGTGACTCCTTTCCGAAATGGAGCACGGCTAAACGCCGAACAAAGAAGATTTAATTATGTGGTGTCGTCACTCAGACAGACGGTGGAGAGATCTATTGGACACTTGAAGGGGCGCTTTCGGAAACTGAGAGAGCTATACCTCTTTAATGTCCAAGCGGCCTGCAAGGTGGTCTATGCAGCATGCATTCTACATAACCTGTGTCGTAGAGGAAGACCACATTGAGGAATACCTGGAAATGGACATGAATGATGACCCAAACAATTATCCGAGAGTCTTTGCAATAAACGACAATGGGTTGGCTCGTCGCAATGAACTTGTACAGGTGTTAGGGAGACTGTAGAATCGTGTCATGCACCAGCGATTTGCAACTGTTTAAGATAGGGCAACGATCATCAAGTATACAGTTTGTTATACATTAGTTTATTAACAATTAAGGCTTAAATAAAGAACAGATCCAGCTCATTTAGCAGATGCATGTACGTCATAATACTGAAAAGTAACTTCAACACTGATATCAAAATTTAAATGCCTCTTTGTGGCGAACATTATAACGTAACACCGCGTCTGCGTATGTTGCCTATGCTTGAACAATTACAGCATCACAGAATTCGCTTGAATAAAAAACATACTGCATCACAGATTTGGCTTGTGTTTTCACCAACCACCATTTTTCGCTTACAGCAGGAACCACAGCAATCATTTTAGGCAAAAAACAGAACATAAACCATCTTTGGTAAAAAGTCACAGAAACCAGCGCCATATATTTAGGCAAATAAATATAAGCCATCTTTGGAAAAACGACACATAAACGAAGGCCATCTTTGGGCAAATAACTGGACAGGGAACATGAACCAACTATGGTAAAAAGTCGACACGGGAGCCATATCTTTAGGCAAATAACTAGGGAAAGAACATAAGCCATCGTTGATAATAAGTCATTACAAGACCATCTTTGAGCCAATATAACAAGTAGAGACAAAGGCCATTTGGGCGCAATGTACACAAAAATAAAGACTGCGGCTGAGTATTAAATCCGATGATATTTACTCATTACTCTAGCAAACTAGGGGCATTCGAGTTTTAATATCACCCAATATGGCGCTTGCTACCAGGTCTTCTGAAAACGAGTGAATTACAATCGTTCCAATATCCATCCCAGGTCACTTCTTATCCGCAACTTGCTTAAAAATGTCCAAAAATTTGTCCATCCTGGTCATTTTTTCCTCATGCATGGTCTTCATTTCCTGGAGCAGATTATTTGATTGGGATTGGAAGTCCTGCATCAGACGGCAAACTTTTTGAGAAGCAGGTTCCTTCACCGACTTCCGTTTCTTGCCTTTTGTCGTCTTGTCTTTCTGAGCGTCTCCAATGTCCGGAATGTTGCTTTCGATGGTACACGTAGGGACAGCAGAAGCTTTGGTGCCGTAGTGCTGATCAAACACGTCCATATACTTCCAGTCTTTTCGTTCATTACCCGATTTCTGGTTATGATCGAGGACTTCGCGCCACTTCTTTTTCAGCGCATTGAATTTAAATTTTGCCTGGGTATCTGTTACGGGAACCCCCAATTCTCCAAGGCGAGATGCTACTCGGCGCCACAGCGTCAAGTGATTGGTTTTGCCGTTGAACTCTCCATCCATATCGAAACGGAGTTCCAGCAGTGCCCTGATCTCGTTGTCAGTCCACACATATGGTTGTTTGTCACTGTCTGCACATTCCCGAGAAAGGGAACAACCAGGTTCTGTATGGTCCCTTGATGAGCAGCCTCCTGTCTCAGAGCATGGTTTGTCAACGTCTTTTATTAAGAGGACTGCCTGTGGGTGTTTCAGCAGCTCTGCTGTAAGATCGGCAAAGGATGCAGCATCTGCAAGAGTGTGTAACCAAATACGATATTTATTGCCCAGCTTCTAATTCTGTACTTCTGCTACAGTCCATATCATATGAATTAATGTCACCCACAATTTGCTGTCTTAAAATATGCATTTCTTTGTAAGCATTAGGCCTAAATTAACTAATGAAATAAATGTAGGAGATATATTAACATACATTATATAACACCTTATCTTATTCTATATACATGTATATATTTACTAATATTGCATTTCTATGCAGACACAATGTAAGACCGCTTTATTACCTAACTGTGGAATAAGGTTAGCAATTTCTGCCGTTGATGGGACCTGCAAGATGGCATCTCCTCCTCTTTCATCGAGAACTTCAATTTCAAGTAGCTTGCTGAAATAAAGCATTACAGGCTAAAAATAAACAGCAAATAATTTCAAATTAAAGGGATTAAAGGGATCTTTTGGACAGGACAGCAGTTAATAGTATATACAGTGTCACTAATTAGATATAGTGACTATTTATATTCCATTATGGGCAGTACAAAGCTAGTAACTCTAAGACCCAAGAAATATTTTCTTATAAATGCATGGCCATAACTTTGACTAATTTATATAACTAAAAGTAAGGTTATTAAAAAAAATGTATTTTTATTATTTCTTCTTATTAAAATTTGTTTTTGATCCACATTTTAAAAATAATTCTAAATATTTGAAACAATTGTACATGTATTTCATGTTATAATTTTTGCAGTATTTTGTAAATGACTATCAACGGATTAAATTTATTTATAAATTTATTTCTTAATTTAATAACTTAGTGAATTGTGTTTTTTTTTTAAATATATATTTAATAACTTAATTTTTTATTTGAATCCTTTGATTTATTAAGGTATGAATGCATTATATTAATATGGCTAGCTGCAGAAAAAGTGTGACATTTTGCTTAAAAGAAAGATTTTACACAACACAGAATGTATTGTTTATTATGACTTCTAAATGTTGTTACATTTAATAAATCAATGTATACAATGATATATGTGGACTGATTTTTCTGCAATTTGAGATTTCCTTATTGGAAATACAGCCAAGATGAAATGATATTGTAGTACTGTCTGTACATAATTGAATCAAGATAATAGAATATCATTGAGGGTGAATAAAAGTTTCAAAACAAGGTATATCATTATTTTGTACTACTGGTTTCCTGAAACAGAGTATGCTATCCCCCAGAAATATGTTATGGCAAATTTGAACAATTGTACCACCGAAATTACAAATTGTTCATGATGGGAAACAAAAATTGGTCTATAGATGTAGATATGCCTGTCGGTAGACATAACATATTATAATATGCTTAACATTTATACTGTAATTTTTTCCCAACAGTAACAGTAAATGTTCGCTACCTAAAAAAAATTCTCAAGTAAAAATATCAAAAGAAAGTGATTCCATTGATTTTGCTCTGAGCACAGTATATACACATTAAACATAATCAATGTAAATATGTTAGATATTAGGAGTACTGCACCGAGACTTATTAAACAAGCTTAAATTAAATGCATGATCAAATATTTAATGGCTGACATAGTTAGTATAGGTCATAATCATTCCTTCATCCACATTAACAGATTAAGGTCATTACTTTTTGATAATATGAATATTTTCTGCTGTTGGGACAACACCGTTACTGTTGGGACATTATGTGAACTGGACCCCATCAACTGTGTTGTGCATGCTAGTCAGCAATTAAAGATTAGTCATTACACCCCTGCCGTATCCCTAGATCTACTACTTTCTTATTGCCTGGACATATCAGCAAACTTAGGAAGAAATGGTCAAAAAGGTCATGTTCTACCCCATAGGCCTAAATGGCAATGCTAACCTTACGCCAGTTATGAAATGCAAGTTGGGACTTCATTCCGAGGATTAGGCCATATGATTACCAATTGAGGGCACAGGTACCATAAATCAGAGGGGGGTGGGGGGATATCCGCTAGCTACGTCCTGACCATGTGCCTCCAACCCCATCTGATTTATGGCACCTGTGATTGAGGGCTATGATTTGTACTGGGCTGAGCCCAGATTTTATTTCATGTTAAGATGGAAGCAAATTTAACCTCCGTTTTGTGTAATGCCTGCTAATGGTGATGCATGGCTAGCTGAAAAAAAACAGTGGTGGATCCAGGATTTTGCCAAAGCCTTGAAAGGGGTGGGGCAAAACTCTGAAAAAGGTGGTGCATGTGTCATTTTAACATCTAAATGCCACCAACAATGGACCAAATTGGCCTTTGTACAGCGTGAAAGGGGGGTGGGCACTTGCCCCCGGGCCCTGTGGCCCCTCCACCCCTGGAATCGTCACGCCCCCCCCCCCCATACTTGCCAAGGCTAAGGCTGGGCTGCCTCAATCGCGGGTGGGTGGGGCGGGGGCGGGGCGGGAACACTAATATGTCATCATACGAGTGTTGCCGCCCCCCCCCCCGCGATTGAGGCTTCTGTGCTTAGCCTAAGCCATGCGGTTAGGAGTGGTCAATTGTGGAATTGAAAAAGTACTTGCATATAAGCTTTGGACAGTCTGTCAACAGTCACAACAGTTTACTTGAGATTTTTTAGCATCTATTGCCTTTGTTTGTCATTATTCAACCAAGTTGCGTTCTTTCCACCCATCTATTAATGATGAACAGTGAAAATATCACCGACTTACGCTTCGCTTGTCGACTTGTCCGCCATGTTGAACGCTGATGGTAACTACACCGACCACGCTCTGGGCAGTAGCTGACGTAGTCGGTCAAGAATGACGTCATCGTGACTAAACTAGGTCATAACGATGCCTGTTCGACTTCGACTATAGGCGCTAGTGTGACTATAGCCGGCCAGCCGAAAGCGGCCAGGTAATACACCAGACAGCTTCCGTATGGCGGCGCCACTAATGGAAGTTTTTGGCAGCATGTCAAAAACGATTTTGTGGCGTGCGTGAAGGAGTGCGTTATGACCGCGCGAGTACGTTACGCGCAGGCAGATATACTGAGTATGACTGAATAATGACGTCACGAAAAGGGGGCTAAAATGCGCAGTGGTACGGCAGCCAGTTAATTTATGTGCACCGGAAAGACGCGTGAGCGAACCAATCAGATCGCTGGAAGGGGACGCCACGCCATTGTTATTGTTCTTCGCGGAAGGTTTCTCGTTTTAGTAGACAAATTTTTCGAGTTCCCACCACCTCCCCGTCTGTGACCACCCTCACCCCTTTCCCGAGGCAGAGCCTCCGGCCTCAGTTAAACCCCACCTTCACACTACGGCTTATGTACGGTTTAGCTTAAGGTTTCACAGTTGTGTATAAACGGATGTTACTGGTACACTTTGTAGTTGGGCCAGCCGGGCTTACCCTCAGACTGTAAGAGTGGTATGACCCTGATAGTGTGGCGGCCCGTATGTAGATATGTTGAATTAAGTCACGTATGTTTTAAGGCCCACACAGGGCCGGGCAATGTGTACTTGTAACATTTTCTCTATTTCGTCATTTAAATAAATGACCTTTTCAACCTAAGCTGTGTTTTCTCCTTGTGTGAACGAGCTCCGACGAGTCACGTTACATCATTTACGCAACCTCACAAATTCTCGTTTTGTGTCTATAGTCGTGCGTGCGTTTTTGACGCAACTAGCGGCGCCGCCATGCGGATGATGTCTGTTTTATTGCCTGGTCAATTTTGAAGCGTCAGAGAGGAAAGCCGTTAACAACCGATGAAAATATCATTGATGTGCAAGGAATAAAGAGCAAACTTTAAAATGAATGCATCCTAGGGTCCAAGTAATGTGTAAAGAAGAGGGTCGCGGCGAGTTAGAGAGGTAGGCTCGTTGTCATAATCGACAATCATTCATCGAAGTGAGCTTGGTTATGCATTACTACTTTTTTAACCATGTGTATTGCTTGACCCTTCTGCCTATCAGCTTGTTGTCAGAAGGGTCAAGTTCACTGGGCTAGCGTTAATCCCAAAATATATGAAATTAATTATGAGCGATATTAGATGATAATTTGGAGTTGCTTGGGAAGCGACATAAAGTTGGAAACCAGAGGCAAAGGCAGGCAAATTAAATGTAAAAGTCAGTAAATTTAACTATGTATCAATGTATATTAAATCTTATTATTAATAAATAGTCATAGATCTATTGTACTTTCATACTTGTCATTTGGCGCAAGTGCCCCCAGGCAAGCCCGCTTCTCTAGGACTAGGGGCAGAACGGTAACCATGTTAAATTCCTTCGACGTTAGTAGGGAATCGACTGTGGCTTTTGTTGAAATGTGTACACGCGAAATCATAGTACTTACGTCTTCTGTATGCCTTGTTCTATGATCTGACATCAATAAAATACGTCAACTCCAAGTTCCTCCTGTTGTATTTCACGAAAACATTTTGAAAACAGCCAGCCTTTTCCCTACTTGCCGCCATTTGTGACGTGTGGCGCCACCAGCGGCCAATATCGTGTGGAAAAAACAACGTCGCGTATCAGATGCTTAATTTACTACCTTCCTCTGCACTCGCTTTATTATCGCCAACGTAGTTTTTAGCGTCGTATATCGTGCGGTTTACTTATTGTATTCTACTTGGTCATAGATAAATATCGGTCATGGACGTAGTTATTAAAGATGTCGCGCTGGCTTTTGGGCTGGAGTACAGCCTCAAGCCTGAGCAAATAAGTGGAATCAAATCTGTTTGTTCGGGGAAGAACGTTTTTGCCATTCTGCCGACGGCCTTCGGCAAGAGCGACATTGCCAATTTGCCATGTCTTGTGTTGGACAAGGTATAATTGCTATTGGTCCACACACCACGCAATTTTGAGCAAAGAATACCAAACTTTACATTAGAAACGACCGAATTATGGCATGGCAGGTCTGAAGCATTGGGCCTTGCCCCCCATATGCTTCCCCCCCCCCGGTCTGAGCTGCACACATGTGACCACTATTTCAAATTTATTTGCGAGGGGGCCTGTACACATGCGCCCGTTACTTCTAATTTGTTCGCGATTCGCCATGCAGGGCCCCCCCCCCCCCTCCCGGTCGCTAATTTTTTTTATAGAGCACATCCCCTTCCCGCCGTGTCGCAATTTTTAACGAGCCCCCCCCCCCTCCCACGGTCCCAAGTCGGAGCTGTACACATGCGCCCGCTACTTCTAATTTGTTTCCGACGGGCCATGCAGCCCCCACCCCCCCGGTCGCAAATTTGTTTATAGAGCACACCCCCTACCCGCTGTATCGATAATTTTTTACGAGTTCCTAACCCCTAAGTCTGAGCTGTGTCTGCCCGCCAAGGGGAGGCCTCTTTACAAATGCACGTTGGCATGAGGTGTACCAATTAAAAACAAAAATCTTAAGCTAGATTTCGGAAATAATTCTTGAAGAAACTGGCAGAGGGATAATTTTTATGCATTACTATCAAGTTAAATGTAATATTTGCAAAAAAGCGCATTTGAATAGTTTCTCTTTTGTATGACATTGTATTTATAAGCTTTACAATTTGTTCAACATGATAATATAATGAGTACATTTATTATAATATTTATATAATACGGAGTATATGTAGTCTGGTATCTAGTTGTGATAATGTTCGTGTTTCATTAGCACGCTTTCTTATGTATTTCTGAATGAGGTGATTCATTCATAAAATTGTTGCATCAGTAGTAGGAAGACTGCTTCATTCGTGCGGAGAAATTCTAATTTTGTATCCCCAACATATAAAACAGTATTGTTATAGTTATAACTGAACTTTCTATAAATAGTGAGTTAAAATTTGAGCGAAATTGTAGGAACAGTACAAATTTATCCATATGCACCATCTATGGTACATTTCATTGTCAACAATATGATCACTTGTTTTAATTATCAGCTCGATCCGACGAAGAAGCACGCTGCCATTATTGTGAGCCAACTGGTAGCTCTGATGAAGAACCAGGTATCCAGGTGGTCGGAAAGGGGAGTGGCCTGCGCCTGTGCCACTGATGATGATGATGCGATCTCCAGTAAGTCTAAACTGCAACAAAATAAAATTCCTTATTAAAATGCATTGTGGGCACAGGTGTGCACACACTCCCTCCCCCACCTCATATTTTGTTTGGAGCGATGTTGCTTTTTTTGGACATCTTCGGGTCCCCCTGTCAAACTTGGCATAGAAGACTATTTCCTTGCATGTGTATTATTTTTAATGTAGTAAACCCCCAGCCACCGCTTTTTTTTTCTCTTTAAAAAATATTAGAACAAAAAATTGCAGTGGTAGGTGATGAGAAGACATTGACGGCTCTGTTTCTGTCGCCGGAGTGCCTCTTCGAGCCAAAGTGGTCGGTGCCCTTACGTCGTCTGGCAAAGCGGACCTGCGTCTTTGTAATAGACGAAGCCCACTGTTTGAGCAAATGGTAACGCTTTAACGAATATAATACAATATGATGAACAATATAAGAATCCTCTAATTTCTTTTACTGGATCGGATATGTGACCAGCAAGTAACACATGGACTCCAGTAGTTGTTCATGCAAGTATGGAGTGCAAGACTAAAATAGACATTCCCCACATTTACTCACGCGTGACAATGCTCATGGTTATCTCATTTCCAGGGGTGGGTCCTTCAGATCCTGCTATGCAGAAGTGGGTCGCATGAGGTCAATGTTCAGTTGTCCCGTGCTACTGTTGACTGTGACAGAGAAGGTGTACCAAGACGTACTGGACCGCATGTACCTTGAAAGAGGAGACGTGCAGACCATTGCCATCGTACCTGACCGACCACTCGAGGCAGGACGACGGCAAGTCCAGGGCGGGACTGATCACTCGAGGCGGGACGACGGCAAGTCCAGGTCGGGACCGACCACCCGTGGCGGGACGACGGCGAGTCCAGGGTGGGACTGATCACTCGATGTGGGACGACGGTGAGTCCAGGTCGGGACCGACCACTCGTGGCAGGACGACGGCAAGTCCAGGGCGGGACCGACCAGGCCTGGAGTCAGGCTGGGCTATGGCTCCTGGCTATGGCTCCGGCCCCCTGACTAAGTCTCCGGCCCATAGCCCCAGTCACCGGGCTATGGCTCCTGAATCGGGCTCATGGCTCTGGGCGCCGGGCTATGCCTGCGCACCCGATCCGCCAGCACAGCATATGTTTTAGCCTGTTCATAGGGGGAATAACGTTGCGAAAAGTGTACTGTCCGACAGTCATAACATATATGTTGCGTATTTTAAAATATCTGTTGCGCCTGTTGGCAGGAGAGCGGCAAACGATGCTGCCATCTCCTGGACAACGTGGACGGTTTATGCATTAATGTCACGACAGAGGGCGTTCTCATCAGTTGGAGCAGGGTATCTGCGCATGCTCGTGGTGATCGTGACTTCCTTCGGCCATATATGGACAAGACGCAAGAGTCTGCAAACACATTCAGTGTCTGAAACAAATTATCGTTATTAGTTAACATTGAACTTAATATAACTTGCCTAGTGTGTCAGATCCCCTTTTCTATGTGACTTAGGTAGGTATGTGAAGTTAGGTAGGCCTGTTTAATCAGTGTCAGTGACAGTGTTTTGCCGCCGTGTTTTCTAATTTGCACGACATATTTCTTTGACCTTGTCATTGACAACATTCAATGTCAATGATTCATTGTCCCGCCTAAAATCACTTTATATTTTTCAGCTTCAAGCAACAACCTAACAGAATTTAGCTTACTCACAGTGTTTTCCAGATAAGAATGAAATGATTAGGCCTATAACTTGTATAAGGCAAAGTGGGTTAATCTCGATCCTTGGGTAACCTCGACCCCCATGAGGCATGACCATGTGCTAGATCTATTTTTATTGATGATGCCACCAATCCATATTTTTTCGCCGATTTGATTTTTCGATAACAATCTTAGAACTGCCCCTGGTAATTAAGTACACACAGAGAAGCTGGATTATAGATATGTACTTTTTTATCCAATTAGAATTAAATAAGTCATGCAACCCTACATTAACACTAGCCTCGGGAGACCCACTCTGTTCCGCCGTTGGCGGAACAGAGTGGGTCTCCCGAGGCTACATTAACACATGCTTTTGCAGCTTATCTCAAAAGTTAAGATACATGAGTTTCAAAAGCAAGCAGTATGCCTGATTATTACTGAGGATGATAATTTATTAAATAAAAAAGTGACGGCAGACGATGCTTACAACATGTGTGACATCATGACAGTTCTTCCCCAGTTCGACCTCGACCTTGTGAGAGATCGAGGTTACCCCACCTTTTTCACGGCCGTGGTCTAACCTCAATCCCCTCTTTAATTTAACGTCATTTTCTAACAATATGTCATAAAAATATATCATGTTTTAGCAGTGGATGGTCAAAAATATATGCAGCAATAACTGTCCGGCCCTGCTTCTGCATATTCTGACGTTGACAAATATTTAAATGTGTTGTAACATAAATGAGTTATTTTGGCTTCGTAACGCAGCTGTTCCAAATGGCACTCCCTTGGCATGATGGCCCATGAAGTATTCTAACTTTGCGTTATGACCACCCGTGTAATAAGACTAATAAATATAGTTTCAAGGGATTGGTTTATCTATCGTTGGGCATAAGAGGCACAGTTATGTGAATTAATATTGTTTCCTTCACACACCAAAAATCACGATATGCAGATTAAATCACCCACCTATCCCATGGGGTCGAGGTTAGACCACAGGGGTCGAGGTTCGACCATGGCCCCCACTGCCTTTCAGAAAATGAGCACTCCTCACAATCTGCCTAGGTTTTCGGTTTTTCTATAAACTCATATTATTTGAGTACCATGGTTTACAGTTTGAACAAAAAAAGGGTTCATTTCACATTATTAAAGAAAATAGACGTTTTTTTGTCTTAAGGGGTCGAGATTAGCCCACTTTGCCTTACTAGTAATAGTAGTATGGGCCTAATAAGTTTCACACAAACAAAGTCAATGCAGACAATGCTATGGCTATGCCCCCAGCTACCACTCTGTTACTTGTTAGCTTTGTCAACAAAACCTTCTAAGCTTATACAGTCCTGTTGACAAAGCTACCACTCTGTTTACCGGTCCTTGTCAGGTCATATTCGTGGGGTTTAAGTTGTGCAAATGCTGAGCCCTGACTCTCATTACGTTTCCTGGTCTCATATATAAATACAAACTATACTATGCTGTATAATCTGACCCATACCTCAGCCCCTCCTTCCCTCATTTTGCATAAATTACAGTGCCTGTGGTACAATCATGTTGGGGAGTAATTTTTTTTCATTTCATCTGCAGCAGGTACGTAACTTATTCAAGTCTCTGCCTACGCCCTAGTCCTGCAAGTAAGCCATTGTAGCTACAGCCAACAGTAGAACCCATATCGGAGCGGACTACGTTACATCTATGGAACTACCTACGCCCCTGCCTACGTTAATAATAATAGTATTAATTTTATTATTGTGGACCCATTTACACAATCCCTCCCCATGCCATATCTGGCACCATCCCTAAACACCTTCAAAAATAGGATTGACAGATGCTGGAAACTGCATATGTATAAAACTACTCCAGATGACTTTGCATCTATGCGCACTACCAAATTTAAGTTATGTAAGAACCAATGACAATCAACCTACGATGGTTGAAGAAGATATATGTATGTGTAGAGTCTGCGGCTAGCCATATGCCACAATTTCATGATTATGTCAAGGTTATATATATATAGTGCCCATTATCTTTGGACAAGAACTACCCAGGTATCAATGGGTATCAAGGAGATTCCAGTCGACCAGATTTGTATCATGGTATACCTCTCCTCTATTGGGCAGTCCCATATTAGTAGGGTTGCATTACAAATTACTTGAATAGGCCCCTTAATTCCCCGCTCCCTAATACTATCCAAACCTTATTTTTGATTCTTGGCGGATGTTAGACATGCATCTCGAGTGTGTCTAAAGGTTCAGTAGGGGCTGTGGTAGTGACATCACTATCCTGCTTAGCCAGCCTACTGAATACAGGCAGAGGAACTATATTTGCAGGACATCCCCCCTACCCCCTGAAGAAAATAATGCTACCAGAACTAGGTTCTACCTATAAATTCTGTGGGTGTCTTAATTGAGATTAAATAAATGAGCAGTCATCCTGCCCCCCTTCCCTGCCATGACATATTTGATCGTTTGGTGCTCCTAAAAAGGATATTTTGTTTGTTACCTCGATGGATATCCGATAATTCGTAATTTGCACATACATGTAGCAGAGTACCATACCAAGCAACTTATTAAGCACAACTGTTCTCATTAAGGTTTTCCAAGGTTGTCATAAACATGTTTACAGCCTTGCTGCCCTAAACTGCACAACAACAGCTAGCCTATATATATGCCCTTATTTCATTTCATGTGTTTCTCGATCTTTTTAGCTGATGATTACTCATCGTGTTTCTGCGAAATGGGTCGGGAGAGATTCTCGTCTCTAAGTCGACGAGTTAATATAGTCGTTGGAACGAAAAGAAGAAAAGTCAAGGTGGATGTGGGGCGAGAACGCCGTGCCAAGTGTGACTCAACCCTGATTGGTGATGACCCTCATTTAGCCACGGATGTCGGACCTGTCGACAGCCAGGAGTCAGCAACTCTAAATGATGGTAAGTGCATGAACAGAAATCAACCACACCAAGCACCCGTCATACTCTGCCCCGATTCCCATAATCCATGGTTCATTCGTTAATTATTTCGTGTGTATCATTTAATAAAGTTTTCAAAATTATATAATTAGATCTGTACATTCGTCTTGTATAATTACCCGTTCTATCCATATCATGCAGCTTCACAGTACGTCAAGAGGCGGCAACGCAGGGTGTCTGAGTGGCAGGACAGCCGGGAGCTGCTCATTGCTTCCCTGAAGGAAAGGAAGGCCCCAGCCACTGACACATGCTTGCTGTGTCAGCAGTCCACTCCCAATGTCATCCGCTGCTTGGACTGTGGCACGGCGGCCATGTTCTGCCGGGCCTGCTATGACAGACAGCACGTGCTGTTCGCCGCCTATCATACAGCCGAGATCTGGCACGTACGTACAGTTTGGGAATGTATATGTATTAATGTTATTCAAATGTCTTTTGTATCATTTGCCAGTAATAATGCAATAGTAATAATTTCAAATACCACATTTTGAATTAATTAATTAAATAGCGTATTATAATGATTATTTCGAGTTAATAACCGGCGTATGTGTGCAGTTTTTGACTTTTCATTATCTCCACAGGGGAACCTTTTTGTTCCGTATGTGCTACAGGGCATTCGCTTGGTATCCTCATTGCACGAATGCAAGAGCTGCTATCAGAGGACAGTCATCCTCATTCAGCCGAATGGTAAATGTTTATTCATATGTAATGAAATGATTCGAGTTTACCGTTCATATGTATATTTTAAGCCATGCATGCAGCACGAAAAATTCCTGTCGACATTAAAAATGAACTGTGAAATTTTTTAAATAGATTTTAAATAGCTGTTCTAAATGTGTTTACTTTTTTGTCAAATAGGCAGTCAACATAAATCCGTGGTGCAGTTTTGCCACACAGAACCGGAAACTGTCACGCTTTGCCGGCTGGGGTATTGGCCGGGTTCGCCCAAGGAGCCGAAAGTTGCCTTTTCCTTAGAGCTGCTTTCTATGTACAGAGCCCTCCTATTGGAAGGACACTTGTCGGTGCAAGCTTTTGTAAAGGCAATGGAGGTGCACCGGAAAGAGCAGTCGCCCATATGTGCATTGCTCACATCAGAGGTAATTGACATGTGACATTTGTTATTTATGGTCTTATATGTAATGCCTTAAGGTACTCGGGTCCCCATTTGTTAACATGTTAATAATCTTAATTACATATAACATTAACCCGTCGATAAAAACTAAAAACATTTACTACTTCATATATGACGTAAAAGCTAGTTATATTTTGAAACGTGGCATAGACACTTGTTGATCATTTCACTTATATGCGGCATTCATCCATCCGTCCGTGAAAGGCTATGTATTCGCAGCAAAACTGATCGATGCGATGCGGATTAACTTAATTTATTTCGCTGTATTTGGGCTTTATTATTATGTTAGACTGACTGCTAAAGTCATAAGACATCGATGTCCTGTAATCCATATTATATCATAATTATATTTCGGAATAAAATAACATCAATCAGGCATACAGTGCATTCCGCTTAATTAATCGCAAAATCTGTTTGCGATACGTTACATGAACTGATCAGGGAAAAAGTGTTGGCGCGCACTGTAGCACAGGGTTTTAATGGCCATCTTGCAGATTAAAGACCTGTACAAAGTGCTTGTGGGTGATACAATCCAGGAGTATTTCCATGCAGCTTACGTCATGCGGCAATGTGCACATGACAAGGGAAATCAGTGTTTCGCCTGTCCGGAGGCAAGTTACATCACTGCGAATTGTTTTTTATGTGCATCTTAAGTTGTAGATACTTTCCAGGACGCTTTATTTCTAATTGAGTGCATACCATGTTAAAAACCTGCTCAGCGTCCTATGACTTTCTCATGTAAGGATATCTTCGTATGACTGTCGTATGTATCCGCCCTTTATCTTCGAACACTCATTATGAAGCAAACGCATTGAAGGCAAGCTTTATGCACAGCCAGCTGAGGCTTACGTACGTTGTGGTTTTCTTTTAAAACTGCCTGTTTATCAACCTTCGAATTAATGAGGTCGCTTAACGTGACATTTTTATTGTAGAATGGACCGAACGTTGTGTCGGTTGACGCCAATTTCGGTCTGGTGCGCAGGAAGGCCTCTGGCACCTGTCTGTCACACCCGCTTCGACGCGGCCTGTTCTTTACGAGCCAGGACGAGGTTGATACGTTTGTGAACGGTTACCAAACTCTCTCCAAGAAAGGTAGTGGGGTAAGTGTCTTATCCACATAACATGTTTTCCATATTAAAATATCATATGTGAGCCATAACTGCGTTCTGACAATGGAAATGTCTATACATGTCTATATATGACTTCGCAGATATCCGCCAACTTGGGAAACACCTCAAGAGAATTCTTGGAATATTTAGTTATATTTAGCTGTTTCATGGAGGTATTTCCAGGAAATGTCGTAGAATGCGTCCAGTTAAGTGAGTTTGTGTAACTTACGTACAGAGAATATATATCTTCCTATACTTGGATGACAATATAGAATGGTTACTTGTCTGCAAAATATGTTGTCATGCAATGACGCCATCTTAACAGTGCGTAAAAACCAAACTGGTACCCATAATGCATTGTACACGCAGTGCATGCATGGCGCTTCACATTGGAATAATATGTGCTACAATTTGGTAGTCTATATTATAGGTGCGGTGGTACATTTCTTCAGCAAAATAGCCCTTTCTTCCAGGATTGCAACGACTTTCAGGCTGGTGACGATCTGCGGTCCAAATCCCGCACGAAAAAGCTTGACGAAACCGCGGTTTTCGGGTCGATTTGCAGACACGAGTTCCCGCAGACTTTCTTCAGTTTGAAACATGGAGAGAGGTAAGTCCGGACAACTATATGTCGAGGTCTGTACACTGTACAAGGTGGGGCCTCATTATGGCCCGGGGCGCCCCACCTTCGCTCTACTCCAGATACGACTCGCCTCTATGTAAATTTATTTATATGTTAAGTTTTCTTTGTTATTTAATAAACAAAGTTGGTTTTACCGTCTTTAAGCTTGAAGGAACCAGCTATCGATCGTGTCACACTTCGGCAAGCATCAATCTGCCTAAATCAGCATTTGAACTGGAAAGATTTGCGACCTTTGTTTAACTTCCTTAAATATCCGTTTTTGAACATGCTTACAATATACCACCAAATGTCTGAAGTGTCATAGAATTGTCTTTGTACAGTTATCAGTTGTTGTCATAGGTTGTCATACGCGGTTTACCTTCTGCAACTCTTGAAGTCAAGACGCGGTGGAAACATGACACTACTGTATGACATCGCATGCATTTTGGATGTGCACTTGAAGGTAAATTATTTTCATTTTACGATAATATATAATAATACTAATAAATTGAAGATCAGGGCGGGGCTTTTGGAAGGACCGGTCGACCATAGACCAATGTTTGTTTTGTATATCATCTTGTAAGCAAGTCTAGTGGCAGATGCTACTCTTTATTTTTCGAAAGTTTGTCACAATTGAAGGTCCCGCACCAAGCACTATGGTATAAATTGGTGAGCGTTGGAATAACAAAATAATGGTGTAATCTAATACGAATGAGAACCAATCGATTAGACAAGTGACCAACATGCATTGTATCATGCCTCAATGTAAAGAAGTTAAGAAGAGCCATATGCAACTTAACATGTTCCATGGCCATAGTGATTGAACTAGCTATAGGCCCGCATAGTGGGCTAGAAGCAGCACTAAGGTTGCAATTATTACATAGCCTTAAGTCGGCGACAGAGTGAGTATTATTACCAAATTGTACGTTAGTTGTACTGCTATATATGTTGTGGGTGTAAGCTTCTATGACTAATTAACCCACAGACACGGTGTGATCTTTCTTTCCTTTATTATTAAATCGCAGTAACCAATGATCCTGAAATATATAAAAACAATCGTAAGACTCCCGTGCAAATGGAAGCTCCCACAATTGGTAACAACAATAAAAGTCCAATTAAAACTACCCCAGACGCTCATCATAGTAACGGTTGGTTAAGCCCTGCTATGGCGATAGCCGTTAACCACGCGCGGAGCAACATATATATTGTTTATATGATGCTAACCCGTATATGGGTCCCATATACGGGTTAGCATATATTATGGGATACATTGATTCCCAACTAATGATCTAAGCTGCATGTGTTCCCTGTGCCCTGATAGCTTTCATTTTGTAAACATGGATGTATAATAGGCGTTGGGCCTATACAAAATAAATCTAAACACAGTCCCACGAAACAAAACGAATAAATAATCATACTGGTGTCACATTATTCATCGTCACAATAACACATTTGATTCTTTCAATGCTTATAATGTTTGATCAAATGTTACTATTTTATTTTTATATCAATATAGAAAAACAATCCCGAACTTCTCCGTGATGTCATCCTGGCCATACCTATATTTCACTGTTACGGCCACAAGATGTCCTGTCAGGTAATAAATATTTAAATTGTGGTTGTGCCTAGCTTCTACGCAGTATGTACAATGATGTAATAGCGGAAGGAACATGTCAGACATATTTTATATATGGGCGTGAATCACAGATGACATTTCAATTCGGTGTTATGTTGCACTATATAGCGAATTTGAATTGAATTGTTTTCTCGCATTGGCTAATACGAAGAAAGAAACTTCCAATTGTGTCATGGCATATTATATTGTAGTATTTCGACTTTCTGTGTGCTATTCGTTGTATTAACTACTAGGCATGGATTTTCCATCCCTTTAACTAAAACAAGATGCCGTTTGAGGGTTGAAAGGACTTAAAATACCAATGTGTTTAATGTTTACTATTCAATGTGGTAGTATTCTTCAATTAATTTCACGATTCGCTGTTATTCCAATTAAGCAATGGTATATCATTTAATAACCATTGACAAAACACTGCATGTTAAAAAATACAAGCATATTTTATTTTATATTTAAGATGAAGTATAGTCCACGTTGCATCGGCGGCCTTGGACTGGTTGACGGGGAGGGCATGGAGAGGTTATGGTCTCACCTGCGACGCTTCTCCACCATTTCCAAAGAAATGACGCCAGACCGCAGAATAGATCTTCTGTCAGAAGCATTGCTGCACTACGGCTCTAGGAAAAATGAAAATCTAAGTAATGATTGTAGTTTCAGCCAAATAGTAAAATCAGAATGTGCTGCACAAAATCGTAATCAATCATTCTTGTCAACGAGTACATCCTGGTCTCCTGTGGATATCGTGGGAGCTGCACGGTGGGATCCCTTTTCTTTTGACCAAACTTGGGACCACGATGTCCATGTTGGCTGGGTATCTGTCAATGGAAGGTTCTGCTTACTATACTAGCTAACATATTAGAAACGCCCGAAACTAAAGTATATTTGAAGCTATTTATTTATAGAATATTGACAGATAAATAGCTTTATCGTGAAAATATTTGACAGCTTCAATCTATCTTATTTGCTGCTATGTTTGATGAGAAAAAACTTCCCTTTTGTGTACTCTCACCTCGTTGTATTTATAAGATTTTATATTGATTGCTAGGAAGTACCATCCGGATGAAGATGCTGAAAACCTGTAACATGAAGAGAGCCACAGAAGAGGATTTGAAGGCACTCCTGAGTCGTGAGTTCTTCAATATCAAATGTAGCTATCATCGGATGCATGATTCTGGTATTAAACCGATTTATGCTATACATATATGCAGAAATATCAGCATTTGCCATCAGTCTGTCACTTTCTGACGCTCATAATAGCATACTGTTGTTTGTGTATATTTTGTGTCTGGCAGCTAACAAATTGTAAATTTTTTTGTTGAATGTAGTCGGCGTCGTTCGCGATGACGTCAAGCGTTGGAGAGACGAAATGCGTTGTCAGGCTGATAAACCTGGAGGAGGTGATTACATTTCGAAGCCTTGTATAGTGATCAGTAAGAGTCCAAACGCGTGATAATCAGTTACAACTTTGTTCTTTTGATACATTTGCTTCTTACAATTTAGGTTCTTTAATACGTCAGAGCTGTTGGCGATTTATATAGCTCAAACCTCCTTTACATAATTTCATACAAGGTGGCCTAGAGACCAAGAAATCTACTAATCCATCAATATCAGGTACAGATTGTCTGTATCGCATTTTCTTATATGGGCCGATGTAACACATTTGCTTAATACATCAGACTGAACACAAGGTATGAATAATGTCATATTTTGTTCGAATTTCTTACAGTGGCCTTGTCGAAGGAACATGAGTATGTCCTCAAATTGGACTATTTCTTCAAACTGAAGTAAGCGTAGTTAACATGTTCAATCGCTTTTGACTGTGACTGTTTGGGGGGAAATTTATGTCGGTAATTGTAAAACATGTGTCACACAATGTTGATGAATACAACTGTAATACCTATGTTTAGGTCATAACGGTAAATAAGAAACGAAATAAATACTGTATCTATAATTTTACTGTATTATAAATGTATTTACATACATGTATCTGTGTTGCTATCTCTGACAATGGTTGCAAGCTCTAACCATTGATCTTCCACCCCCGCTGTGTTTATGTCCCGTATATCTGCCGCAGGGGGCATAGAAACTAGCATGGCTAGCCTGCATAAATACATGTTATCTGATGATTTGTTATGTGATTGATGTTTTGACTGGCGACACGTTCGGTATGTTATCATCGTTCAAGTAATTGTTGCCCGTGTACTCTGTGGCCTAAGCGGTAAAATCTTCGAAAGACCTTATGGTCTCCAGATATTTAAGTGAAAAAATATTGTGTGTTTGTTATAGAGATGCAGTTGAACAAGAAGACGGCACAGAGGAATCAAGAAGTGAAAAACTGTGTGAACTGGACATGTAAGTTACACTTGGCAGGTCTTCTGGTATCTGGGCAACGCTACATACTTGTAGCTCTCTTCTTGTAAAATAATTCAGAGATGATTTATTAAATGTATGCATCAATGTCCTAGACACAAACAAAATAAATAAGCTTGGTTAGTCAGATAAAAACACATGCTATTAAATATCAATGAATTAACTCCAATTTCTCACACATTAATGACATCGCTGATCAATATGTCTATGCTCCTTTGTTCCTTAGTCTTGATGCCAAGCTAGCCAAGACCGAGCGCCAAATAAAGAAGGAGCGACCGTGCCAGACATCTGCAACGTTTAAGGATCACTTGAGCGAGGCTACTGCCAAAGAGAGGATACGCCTCCTGTCTGAGGCCCGGGCGAAAGCAACCGAGAGGCAGTACCTGCAGATACTGATGAAGAAATATGCCAGTACGTACAAAACATGCTAATGTGCACTCACCATGTCTGTTGACGTTAATTCCGAGCACCGAAATATTAATATACACTTAGGAAATTAGCACAAACATGATGCCTCATTATACTATACTAGTCACTGTAACCTATAAGACCAAACTTGAAAAAACTAAACTATTTGATAATGATATGACCCATTTCGCCCCACTCGTATCGTGTCCTTGTACTCTTATCTAGTTCATAAAATGGTGGGCAATATTATAACAATATGTTCTAATTTACAGAGGGACAAGCGATAGCGGGCAAATTGACAAGGAAGATAAGCTTGCTGAGTAAAGCCATGGCCAAACTGCAAGGTTCATTGATCCAACTCACTGGCGAAACTGCAGAACTCAGCGAAATGTACAATCTTGAGTCTTCTCTGTTCAATTCTCTTGACGTATGCACGTCTCCTGTCCCTCTATCACTGAGAAAAAGGGCAGTGGACGCGCTGTGTCTTCTTGAGAGAACCGAGGAAGAGGAAGAACTGCTTCGCGCCGACCTCCTGCAAGCCATCGATCGGATTAAACTGATCAAGTCCGCCGCACAAGAGGCGTGCTGTGATGCCATCGACAGATCTTCACGCGGTAACAAGGCTCATCTGTGGGAGCAGATCTTCATGTATGAGACGCTGCTGCTGGATCTGTCACTTCTTGCCAACGAGTTAGACATCGACGTAGCTCCGGTCACTGACGTGAGGGATTCTGTTTGCCATCTTCTGGACTCTCTTGCCGAGCAGTCTGCCCCACTTGAAATGGCAAATCTACATGTTGTCGATGACGCTCTCATCGAAGACGACCCACATATAGCAGATATGCTGCAGGTGTTAGACTCAGTCCATGGTCTCTATGAAGATAGTGACGAAAGTGACGACGACACTGATTCCAGCTGATGTGTACCTAATTATACCTGCGTCTGTTATAGGCGATGTTTAAGACATGTCTGCAATCTTAAGTGAAGAGTGCATCTGAACTGACCTAAGTGATGCAGTGCAGTTCCATCTGTTTAACATTTAAAATGGTGATCTTAATTAAGTACGACAAGAGTCGGGGTCCAGGGTACATCATACCTGAACATGTTCAATGTAAACCAAGTGTATATAAGTGAATTTGGCTGAGCAGCACTATACTCGTCTAACACATTCGTTGTGGTGAAAAAATGAGGAAAATATCTACTATGTAAGTTATCAATGGCCTCCGTTAAAAGTAGTCCAGTGGAACTTTAAAATGTGGTGAGCCACAAGTTCATTGTACACTCCGTAATTGGCTAGCATATTATTTGTGTCTCGCCAAATCGTAAGACGCCTGACCCATGACGTCACCACAGATGTTAGCGCTAATAATGTGACCGAGATGAATATACATTTTACCGTTTTGAGAAGCTCATCGTTCTAGTATAATTTTACGTTATTGGCCCTAAAAAACTTGACGACTAGTTTTGAAACTGTTTGAAGTAAAAACTAAAATATTTAACAAATTACTAAAGTTCCACATTTTGCACATCTTTTTAGTGCATACAGTGTACTCCGTGTAAAGTCCGTGGTGCAGCCGTATCCAGGCACCAGATCCCTTTAGCCGTTGCAGTGACTCTATAAATAAGGTAACACCTAACAGGATACGCGATAATACTGCCTAAGAGCAAAATTATATTGCCTAGTTGTTTTCCTCTGGTAAGAAGCAAGTCAAATATTTTCGGCAATGGACTACTTATGGGGATCGCTCTATAATTATTCGATTTTTTGAGGCTTTGCTTTCCGTCTTTGACAAGAGGTTGTATTGGAGCCATGCTAAAACCGTTTAGGATAGGACTGGTGAATCATCGTTTTAAAAATCATGACTGCACAAACAGCTTGTTGGACGTAATGATCAAATGGTAAGAATAGCACTGCCGCCCTGTTTGTTACGCTTGACACACGACATGGCACGCTTTACATTTTGTACTGTCGCCGCCTTACAAGTGTATCGACTTTTACTTGTTTTAACATCTTCTTAAACTTACCAATTATTTACATCGACAGCATATATATTTCTATTGGTTTGGGGCTTAGCTTTTCATGTTATTGCACGCTACTGCCGATGTTGACATTCTTTCATGTGCTGTGTTTTCTCCGATCGTCTCCGATATTTCAGGGTTGGCAAGTGTATTACGCTTCTGTTTACTTTGTTGGAATACCAACACACATGGGGAACCATACTCGTACTGCAGCTACCATGCACTTGTCTGCTAAACGCATGATGTTTTTGGATCCGGTAAGCGTACAAAGGTGGCGCAATTTGTCAAGAAACAATAAATTGCAAATGCATTGCACCATTGCTGAAGTATATAACTGCTTTTCACGTTTTCTTATTTACGTGAACGCAAAAAACTGATATTGATAAAAGATATATCATATATATGATATATAACCGGCATCGGAGGGTGGCTTTGGGTGTATTCGAGTAGTACACAGTAAAACCTCCCTGCCCGACCCCTCCTAACCCGATCACACCCCCCCCCTCCCCTCCAACTCGATCCATTTTTCCCAGTCTCGACAGGCGGCCTATGATTAGCATGGCAGCATTATTCTATAACCCGACCACCTCCCTACTCTGTAAGTCGATCTATCATTTTGGTTCCAAAGCCCCATTTCATATTCCCTAAGTCGACCGTTTGTCGGCTGGCGGAAGGATAAGGATCACCGGCTGATTGCCATTAGTAGAACACACACCCAGGCGATAACGCCTGTGAACCGGATAGCACTCTTTGACACGTGAGAAACATATTGTCACGGTGTGTTAGCGCATATGGGCTGCCCGCGCCCGCAACAACTTTTTCGTACCCACGTGCCCCTTTGTTGCCCGCGAACTCAGCAACTTGCCCGCAGAGCTGCCCGTGCCCGCCCCGCGCCCGCCCCGCACAGACATGGACCGGAGTCCCAAGTTCTCTTATGGCTTTTAGGGGGTACAGGGAACCCTGAGGTTGCCAGGGTGGTCCCCTCAGCGCAGAGAGGGGGTGGCGCGGTCCACACCGCACTTGTCCTAAGTCCCCTCGGCTTTAGTAGGGGTGGGGGGAATCCTGAGGGTGCCAGGGTAGTCCCCTCAGCGTTATTGGGGGTGGGGGAAGAAGCCTGACGTTGTCAGGGGGTCCCTGTAGGGGTGGAGGTGCTCCTGGCCTAGCTAGTATAAATAAGGGGTTGGGATTGTGAGCCGGGAGCGAGATCATTTTCATCGACCGATATATTAGGATAACAATGTTAGAAATTCAAAAGTGGAAAGTAAACGTACATCTCTTTGCAACCAGATTGTGATTGTGGAATAAACAACCAAGAAATGAAATACGTTTTCTCTGTTTTGACGTCGCACGCCAGCGAATAAAAATAGAGTTGTGTCATACTTAAGATACAAGTAGCGGCTGTGCGTCTGTCAGCCACACGGAAAAATGTTAAGGAAGGTAGTACTCATCAGCACGAAGGAACGGGGGGTAAGAGCAATCAAGAGCTTGCTGATATCTTTGGCATCGGAAAATCAACAGTTAAGTACAGAACATACTCAAACGCAAAGCTGATTACATTATAGCATGCGAGGCTAAGGAAGAACCGAGTCACAAGCGCATTCGGACCCGTGTTTATAGCGAGTAGTAGCGTTTGTGTAGGTTCTCGCTGAAACCGAGTGTTTTGGGTAGTATATCGCTGAAACCGAGTGTTTCAGGTAGTATATTGCTGGAACAGAGTATTTCGGGTAGTGTTGATACTAGAATCGGGCGCGTTTGTGTAGTATATCGCTAAAACAGAGTGTTCCGGGTAGTATAATGGTAGAATTGGGTGTGTTTGCGTAGTTTATCGCTAGAACCGAGGGTTTTGGGTAATATAATGATAGAATTGGGTGTGTTTGGGTAGTTTATCGCTGGAACAGAGTATTTCGGGTAGAGTTGATACTAGAATCGGGCGCGTTTGTGTAGTATATCGCTAAAACAGAGTGTTCCGCGTAGTATAATGGTAGAATTGGGTGTGTTTGCGTAGTTTATCGCTAGAACCGAGGGTTTTGGTTAATATAATGATAGAATTGGGTGTGTTTGGGTAGTTTATCGCTGGAACAGAGTATTTCGGGTAGTGTTGATACTAGAATCGGGCGCGTTTGTGTAGTATATCGCTAAAACAGAGTGTTCTGGGTAGTATAATGGTAGAATTGGGTGTGTTTGCGTAGTTTATCGCTAGAACCGAGGGTTTTGGGTAATATAATGATAGAATTGGGTGTGTTTGGGTAGTTTATCGCTGGAACAGAGTATTTCGGGTAGTGTTGATACTAGAATCTGGCGCGTTTGTGTAGTATATCGCTAAAACAGAGTGTTCTGGGTAGTATAATGGTAGAATTGGGTGTGTTTGCGTAGTTTATCGCTAGAACCGAGAGTTTTGGGTAATATAATGATAGAATTGGGTGTGTTTGGGTAGTTTATCGCTGGAACAGAGTATTTCGGGTAGTGTTGATACTAGAATCGGGCGCGTTTGTGTAGTATATCGCTGAAACAGTGTTCTCTGTAGTATAATGATAGAATTGGGTGTGTTTGCGTAGTTTATCGCTAGAACCTAGTGTGTTATGTAATATAATGATAGAATTGGGTGTTTGGGTAGTTTATGGCCAGAACAGAGTGTTTTTGGTAATGTCAGGATAGAATCGGGTTCGTTTGTGTAGTTTAATCGCTAGAACCGAGTTGTTTGGGTAGCATATCGCTGTAATTAACTGAGTGTTTTGGGTAGTGTAATACTAGAATCAGGTGTGTACTGGTAGCGTATCACTAGCATACTGATATTTGGTAGTATATAGCAAGAACCAGGTGTTCGCTGGATATAGGTATCATATGAATGTTATCAAGGCCGCGTTTAATTAATTATTAAAGTGAAGCAGTGATAATACCCGAAAGAAGAGACCCTACAAATATTAATTTATGGTCAGACGTTTGCCGCAGTGTATTTGCTAATTCATTATTATTGAGTTGCTGCTATATCAATCAGAAAACTATCGTGATACTGACGCGTTTACTTTTAATAGTTACGTATGCTTTCATTGACTTTCAATTACCGTTTTTGCTTTATCAGGTTTTAAAAAGGCAAAGGGAGAAGGGTTTGCCAAAACCGTTTTCTGCGTTAACTTTTGTGAAACAGCGAATGTGGATATTGTGTTTTTATAATGTTCAGACGGAAAAGGAAAACGAATAAGCAAGAGGAAATGTTGTGTTTTATGATATTCAGACGAAAAAAGAAACAATAATAAACGGTATATCCAAAGATTCAAACACTTGACGAGGACTGCGACGCGGAGGCAGCTGCGGTGGCTTCCATTGTGTGTAGTCCATCTAACATAAGGAATGGAAATTAAAGTAGTTTCTCACACTCTAACAATACACTAAAACATATTGTGTACTTATGTAGTTTAGAACTTGACGTGATCTGCCCTCCCACAATCAACCCTGTCCGGGTTCTGTGCTCGTTATCACAGTGGCAAGTCATATCAACACGCCCTGCGTGCTCGCTCAATACCCTTGCTTTGGCCCATATGCCTGTTATGTCGGCCCATCGGCCTACCAGCTACTAATACTAGATCAGATGGAATGATCGATCATCGGTTAAGCCGAAATTCTTAATAAGCTCAGATTAATTTGGCTAACGATTAATGAGACCTAATTGATGCAATACCTGTTGCGTTCGACGAAAGTTTTTTCTTGGGCTTGCTTGGGTCCCCTGCAATAACAAAGGACAGTAATTACATTTTGGGCAGATTGATGTTGATAAGATCGCGAATAAAATCTCTAAAGTTGCTGGGATTCTAAATAGATTGGAATGGACCCTTCCTCGGCATATTTTACGCACAATTTATAAAACCCTTATCTCACCGCATGTGTATTATGGTATTCTATATGTGGGTATAAGGCAGAACGTGTCTACTGACTGAAGAAAAGAACTGTTAGAAAAATTACTTTAAGTCGATATAACGCCTACACAAACGAATCTTTAAAGAACTTAATTTGTTAAAGTTGGATAATATGCGCACTTATTAGTTTTATTATAAGCTCAAACATGATATATTACCATATTACTTTTCACAGTTATCGATTGTTCATAAGCATCAAATCCATTACCATGATATGCGATTCCAGTCAAGATTGTATGCCACTATGGTCTTTCACGACTTTGCCACAAATTGCATTCGCCATAACCTCGCTACGGTTGTAATTGAAACTCCAACACTTATTTTAAACACAATTTCTACACATAGCTGAGCTATATTTGCAAGATAGATTAAGGATAATTGAACAATTAACTGTGATTTCGGGTGTCACATCGAACATTGTTATATTTGCCGCTAGTTACTTATCTAAATAAGTTAAGTACGTATAATGAAGCTGTTCATGTGAGGTGTGTTTCGCTTTCTTTTGATTACCTAACGTATTAATAAATATATATTACTGTTATCTTTTGCTTCTTACTGCGTTACTGTTATAAGGATGGGTGGGTCTAGCGCCAGCGACCTTAAAGGTCTTAGCTCGAGTCTCCCTGCCAAATTCCCCATTTGTTATACTCTCGTTTGTATTTACATCGTACTAGGTCAAATAAATGAGTCTTGAATGTTTATAATGTTGATATCTATTGCATATTTGTTTCGTATTACCGGTAATTGTAAACTTATGCTAAAATGGATCCCACAAAGATTTTTTCCATATATTTGAAAATATGTCAGTAATAATTGAGAATCATATTGTAATAAACCCACTTAATATATTGTAATAAATTACCTCGAAAACGAACATTCTATAAATTAAATAGATTGCATTTGGCAAGTGAATGTGTACTTTCAGCAGCCATAACATAACAACTGAATTTGGTTCGGTGACGTATTTCTGTCCGTTTTCACATTACAAATGAACTTCATTATGATTGTTTATCGCCCAGTGGATAGAAGAATACGTCCTGTTTTTACAAGATACGTTTAAAGTCATGCTATAAATGAAAGGTGATGTTCCCCAATTAGTCTCTGATTAAGATATATTATTGTTGTAAATCAAACACTACCCTTCTTTTTCGACGACCGCTTCTGCTTGGGTAGTTTAATGGCTGAAAAGCAAAGTATACATACACGTAAAATTATTATGCACAGATACGTTCGAATCTGGATAACTTTGCACATTTCACGACAATATAGGTATAAACACCTGCACTATAACTCATATAGAAGCGAATGTAGCAAACTCAAGTTGATGTGCATGAAAAACTTCGGAAGATTATAGAGAACATCATAGCGAAACGATGACACCTTAACAATCTGTTCGCTGAATCAAACGATAGTTATGCCGCGTGCAATGTGGTAAAAGAAAGCGTAATTGACGATAAGAGGGCATTGGAGTAATCGCACACTCATTTTTTCATACATAATGTATATGTTGTCATGTTGCAGATAAAACTTAATGAACTTCATTGCAACAGATAATTATACATATATGTAAAATAGCAGCGAATGTCTATAATGTAATAAAACTTGATTTAAACGCTGGTCGCACCACGCTGGTCGCACCACGCTGGTAACATCACGCTGGTCGCACCAAGTCGCTGGTGGTCGCACCACGCTGGTCACACCATGAGATGCTTTGTATACTATATATCGGGCGATATCAAAACTTATCAATGTTCTACTGTGGACCATGCTTGTATATATACAGCGTAAACATATAACACAAGGTGTAGCAACCTTCGCTCTTCACCATCCTGAGAAGCTCAGCGATCTGTGGGTCTGTCGTTTCTGTCATAAAGCAAAATGGGAAAAAACATAAAAATAAATTTTTAAACGTCGCATATATCATTATGCGATGACAACATACAGCCTAAATAAAGAAACAAAACAAAACAAAGTATAAGTTCTGCAATGAACGCGTCACTTTGTTATTTGCTTTGAACAACATATTGAGTACTGTTCACAAAATCCCGGCCGGTTATACTTTACATTAATGATATCGATCAGAATGCTGATTAAAATTACGCCTGTTATGCATGTTTATTTATCAAAACTATCTATCAGACATTATTCACTCCAAAAGCGCTTTAGATCTATGGTTCAAGAGAGGCGTTGTGTGATGTCCCCCTACTCCAACACGGCCCTGTCATGTATATGCAAATTTACATTTTAACGTCTCTAATGTTTCCAAAAACGAATATATACACTTGATTTAGTTAAATGTCGCGTGTTTTTCTGTGACGTTCATGTTAAGTCCAAATAACATTTACATAAAGAAATCTACCTCCGAAACCAAAAAATTCTTTTCTTGCTGTCCTGGTTTATTGTGAAGCGTGGAATTTGTAAAATTCTTCGTCAGCAAGGCACCCTCTGACACAAGGTATTGCTACAAGGCTAGTCTTGTCACATGGCGTACGCCATGCATGGTCACAAACACAGTGGTGTAATCCTGATGTGCACGATTTCCTTTAAACCATGGCTACCTTTCATGGCATCTGGTCATATGTTTGCAAAAAGTACCAAACAAAAGTATGGATCAATCACATACCTGCGTTACCAGCAAGGTTATTATTGGTGCCATCAGACACCCCGAGGCTTGCAGCGGAAGCTGCAGAGAAACCAAGGCAATTGTACATTTTAATTAACAATATTGTTTTAATAATATAATGGCTCATTTAAAAGAATTCCTTTTCCCTATATACATTGCCAAAGACATTACTCAATATATAAGGCACCAGCTATAGAAATAAATTGCAGGTAAAGTCTTTATACTGAATCATACTGAATCAGCAATAATGCTTTGACTCGACAGTCTTCATTCACAAATGAGACGTCATGCGCTGCTCAATTTTCCCGAATGATAAAGATTTCTACTAATCGGAAGAAGTAATGCACACGAACAATTGACCAACATAGTTCACTTATTCATATTGGTTCAGTAGAAAAGACGTACTGTCAGCGCTGGGTTGATGGACGTCGGCTTCCTCAACACCTAAAACAGGATTTGTAAAGTTAATCAATTATTAATGACGTAAAGAGTAATTCCCCATTTTTCTCCAACTTTTTTCTCGCCTAATCAATCGTGTAGTGTATGAGTATACGCAAGAACGCTGACCTCTATTAAGCGCTCACCTTACAACCACAAGCCGACCTGATATATATGGGGAATGACTCACCCACGCTGGAAGGTCCTATATATACATACTTAAGGCATATATCTAGGGAATGACTCACCCACAGAGGCAGGTCCTATATATACATACTTAAGGCATATATATAGGGAATGACTCACCCACGCTGGCAGGTCCTATATATACATACTTAAGGCATATATATACCACACGGGACACCGTATCTTTGTGTTCATCTATACAACATGTACTCTGCCAAATAAGGGAGCATCTTGGGGGCAACAAACTATGTATATGTCATATATATAACATGCATATATGAAATTATAATTAAAGTGAATAATTAGGGTCTGTTAATAAAATACTGTTCTAAATGTTTAGTTTTGTCCCCAAATTAAGCCATCAGAAAATGTGGAACATTCAACAATATAAAATTTTGAATAGCATTTATTTACTCATTTATTTACTACTATTTAATAACATACGTAAGATAAAAGCGAAACATTTTTTGCATGTAAATGCAAACCACACATTTTATTTAAGTATAAATGTTTTTCAAGATTTTAAAACTTACGACAGATCGTACTGGCAGCAATAATTAGCGAACGAATCAATATGAATACGTTTAGGTATGCCTACCTTCATCGCTGCAATGATGGGCAGCTGAATCATAAGGTTGTACTGAAACACCTAAAATACAACAAAAAAACACATTACAAGGATGAATTTAATATGTTTATCATAGAGAACAAACTGTGGTAGCTACAAAATTGCCCTGTGGAATGACCATATATATGGAGCGTTGAAAGTAGAGAAACATATCACTACAGCGATACTTAATATATACACGTTGCCGGGTAGGCAATGTGCATTTGATGTTTAGGGACATAAATATATGTATATATATTCGTGGATTAATGAGCCATAAAAGTCTACACCCACAACATTTGGTGCAAGCCACAGTGTTGGTAATGCAGTGATCCGGGACATTGAATAAAGGAGGATGTCTGATGATGAGGCCGCCACTGTACCCGAGCTGCTGGCGCGAGTCAAGTGTCTGCAGACCAAGCGAGGAGCGACGCTGCCCTTCGTGCTCTTGAAACAGACAAGCCTCCGCCACTAAGAATCCACGTCCCTCGTGCGCGGAAGATTTCGAAATTGGGCGGATATGATGACTACGAATACGATGTGGAGGAAATTGTGGTTGACGTGAGACACGCCATTATTCGTGGGCTTATTCGCACGGTTCGTCCTTTTTAGAGACCAAGCTGAAAGACCTGGATCCGAGCGCCGTTTCCAAGTCGGAGGTGGTGTTGCGCTACCAGTTTGTGGACGGCGGGGGCGACCCGCACCTGCGGCGACACCTGAAGAGCCTCGTCCAGGGGTGTCCGGAGAGCACTTGTCTTGACCTTCGCGAAGAAGCCATCGCTTACATTGAGGAGAGTATGATAGTCTCGGCCACAAATCATGCGTCACAGAGGGTTGTGACTTAAAGCGGAGGGGAGTGTTGCCGGATAGGCACTGTGTTTAGGGAGATCCATATTATGATGAGTGTCGACTCCCATGATTCTTTGCGCGGACTCGCTCCTGCCTCGCCCTGCCGCGACACTTTCTCCAGAGAAACCGAAGAGAACGAACACATATTGAACACACATATCCCAGGCCACGACACTTCCGAATTATTGATTACTGCAATTTTCGAGTAACAAAACGAAAGATTACAGCGTGTCCGTGTGCAGCCATGACGGCGTGGACGACCCGCACTCACTGCGCCACCTGAAGATATTAGGTATCTGTACGCAGTCACAATGTCATATGTGTGTATTTCAGGGTCTCTGGAATAAGGCACATACTTATCTAACTTATGATTGAATGCTAGAAATGTGATTTTACTTACTTCTTGGAACCACCCGTAAACTGGCCGCAGCACCGAGGATGAGGCGCAAGTTCTTGCGGCCGTACCTGTGCGGCTCTTTCAATGGTAACCCATTTGGGAGGCCCTCCATCACCCACACTTGGGCAAATGTCCTGTAGGGCAAAGCGGCCTTGGCCCTACCAACAGCGGTGGCTATGGCAAACCAGAAAAGGGGTGAATTCTCCATAAACAAACGTTGGCATGTAGCATTTGCAACCGCGAAGAATAATAACTGCTTAATTTAAGCCATGTTTCACAGGCTAATTTGCGCATGGAAATATAAAAGTATATGTTTTAAATCAAATGTTACGGGATGGAGGGGGTGTTGTTCTGGCTGTATCGAATCACACAACCCAGCAAAGTGGCACTGAATTACTTTATTTTGGGTCAGAAGTGAACCGGGAGTTGTGGCCGAGTGGTCTGACCGGGTAAAAAGATGTTTCCGGATGACTAAATGTTAAGGTACGTGCGTTCTCTGTGGATCCTCAGCAGCAAGTCACGGTGTGGAGGTTGAGAAGAAACCGGGAGGAACAGCATCATGCTCACACTGGAGGAGATGGGGGCGCAGCTGTAGCAGCTGAAGTGAGCCATGAACAGGCGCAGGCTGCCATGGCTACCGCCGAGGCTGCTAGGGGGCGGGAGCAGCCCTTGTACATCCCGCGTGAGCAGAAGCTCGCCAAGTTTGGCGGGTATAGGGACGGCGGACAGTCGATCGAGGACTTCCGCGACGAGGTCAGTCATGTCGTCCGCACACGCCACCTCACGGATGTGGACGCTGTGGACTTCGTGTTGGCCCACTTGGAGGGTCCGGCCCGACAGGAGGTACTTCTGCAACCGCCGCCGAGAACGCTGCAAGGCGTGATGAACACGCTGACCTCGGTGTTCGGGGAGACACGGTCAGTGGCGCAGCTGCTGCACTGCGTCTATGACCGTCGCCAGAGGCCCGGGGAGACCCTCGGGAGTACTCCTACGAACTGTCGACCCTGGTCAGCAAAGTGAGGAGCCCGGACGCTCGGGCGCTTGCCAGCGCAGACGTCACGCTCCGCGACCAGTTTGTTGAGGGGGTGGCGGACCCGCAGCTGCGGCGGCACCTTAAGCGCGTGGTGCGGGAACGGGCCGAGGTGACCTTCCTCAACCTAAGGGAGGACGCTGTCGCCTGGAACATGGAAGACCCGGAGTGTCCCGCCGTGCCTCAGAGGGCGGAGTGCAACGTGCATGAGCGCCGGACAACAACCAGGGAAGACACTTTCTCCAACCCGACGGACTTGACTGAGGTACTGGTGCTCATGCGGGCACAACAGCAGGCGTTGCTGGACCTGTCGCACAGAGTCCAGCAGATCGCTTTGGCCCAAACGGTTCACCCGCCAGCGGCCATGTCTGCGTACCCGCCTGCATCTATGGGCTCCCACCCACCAGCGGCCATGACAAGCCACGTGCCCGCCGAGGCGACGACACCGGCGGCAGCGCATGGTAACGAAGAGGGACGCCGAGGTCACGCTGAGACTCGCTCCTGCTATCGTTGCGGTCAGGTGGGCCACCTAGCGACGAGATGCCCCTTCCAGAATGCGCCCGGACAGAGTGGACATCATGCGGGAAACGAGTTTCCCGCGCCACTGTGAACCAAGTGGTGACATCTCGGGAGTCAGGTTCGGCACACACCTACGTCCCTGTGTGCTATAGGTGTAAACGTGCTGGGCACGTTGTAAGGGACTGTCCGATGGGGAGGCGGGTCCGCGGAGGGGCTTGTTTCAGGTGCGGCCAGCAGGGTCACTTGAAGCGCGACTGCCCCGGGCGGAGACAGTCGAAGTGTTACCGCTGCGGTCGGCCCGGTCACCTGGCCCGGAACTGCAGCGAGAGGAGGTGGACCGGCGCGGAAGATAACGTCGCTGAGGCAAAGCGCGACCCGGACCCGAGACATCCGGAGCGCGGCGACAACGTAGAGCAAAGTGACCTCGTCGACGTGAGGAATCGTGTCCCTGGGAGAAGCCAGATGGAGGACGTCTGGCGACGACCGGACATACATCGCGTGACAGACACGTTGGGCCACAACGTGTATACGGTCGAGCCAGTGGATGGAGGCGGATCGCGGACCCTGAACCGCGACAACCTTCGGCCGTGTTCTGCGACGGTGGCACCACAGCCGGTGCCGAGGCAGCGACCCGAACTTCTGCTGCGACGGCGTCCGCATCCCGCGGACGAAGGACAAGGAATGGTAGTTGCGGCTGCCAGACCAATCCCGGCGCCCCGCCAGCGCGTTGGTCGGGTGGTGATACCGGCGGAAGATGACGGGCGGCCGGAGCGCGAGGACGACGTGCGGCGGGAGCGCGAGGACGACGTGCGGCGGGAGCGCGAGGACGACGTGCGGCCGGAGCGCGAGGACGACGTGCGGCCGGAGCGCGAGGACGACGTGCGGCCGGAGAGCGAGGACGACGTGCGGCCGGAGCCTGACGTGGTGCGGCGCCGCAAGTCGCAGCGAAGCAACGCGGGCCAGCACCGTAACGTGCATAACGCACCTCTCTCTGCAGTGATCAACAGCCAGGAGAGCTGGTCGGGTTGCACGGACTGGTTCACACGCCTTTGTGAGACGCTGTCTCTGCTAGAGTGACTTTGATTTTGTTAGCTGCGTTGTTAAATTCTCATGGCCGTCACAGAGGGATGTGACGTAAAGCGGGGGAGAGTGTTGCCGGGTAGTCTGAGCGGTTTTCGGCATTTAGTTTATTTATGTTCATTTTGTGCGGGAGTTCGCGGGCTTCCGGTGCGCCAGATTCCGGTGGTCCTCAGAGCATCACTTGCTGCTGAGGATCCAAAGAGAACACACGTACCTTAAGATTTAGTCATCCGGAAACATCTTTTTACCCGCTCAGACCACTCGGCCACAACTCCCGGTTCTCTTCTGACCCGAAATAAAGTAATTCAGTGCAACTTTGCTGGGTTGTGTCAGTCGATACAGAGAACAGCCAGAACAACACCCCCTCCACCCCGTAACACAAAGGTAACTTGGACTTATTCAGATAACCACTGATAACAAGTGCAGGTATTTACTCTTAGGTATTTACGCTTAATGTATAATGCGTACCATACGCAATGTTGAAAGCTTGCCGCACTTTGTCCAGGAGATCACAGCGGACGTCCTGTGATGCGGATCTTCCATCTGTAGTGCGAAAAGCAGGGCAATAATATTAAAATAATTCTGCCTCGCTCAATTATATTCAGGCCACGTGTTTTTTCCTGGTTGGCAATGCTTTTCAAGAGTGTTTTCCGAATCCCATGAGCCGCTGCGCTGGCCGCGCGGATTCACTGTAGCTTTGGCGTTCCCGCGCAAATTGCTCCAGAGAGCGTTCCCACAGGAAACTCGAAAACAAATCCCTGATTCTTCCTTGATATCTCTCTGAACCATCCAAAGGGCCTTTTGGTTACGATGTCTAGAAAAAAATCATAGCGCCCACAATTTTACATGACGACGAGAACTACTGCTGTTTATTGAATTAAAAATTGCGAGTTCAAAGTGAATACTTTGTAAAATAACTAAATTTACCAGTCATATTTTGTGAAATGTTGGATGGTAAAAAAGAATTCGGGTTAATAATTTTAAAGCATACCCTGCCAGAAGGGCCGCCTCTACAAACATGGGCCAGCCCATATATATGGAACTCTCTTCCTGACGGTATAACATACTTAGTGCTTGGGCGATGTCACTCATCGCCTGGCTTCCAGATAAAACGTTTGTGATGATCTGGGAGCCGACAGCCTTCAGAGATCTGCTCTCATCATCGAAGTACAGCAGACAGGCTGCCGACCCCAGTTTCTCCAGCGTTGCTACCTATATTTAGAACGACGTAAATTAAACATTAGTGCGGGGAATAACGATACTAATAATATTAACAGTAATAATGTAGTGGTTCGTATCTCAGAATGGACGCTGAAGAATCCATTACCAATTAAGTTACGAATTGACGGGGGTCGTTGAGGCTATTTTGTATATTTATCCACTGCACAATACGATAACGTACGTATAACGCAATATGAAAACAAAATGAGAAAATATTTAAATACACAAATTCAGAATTATAATGGATGGCAATCATTTGACCATATGCATGCTCCGGGTAAGCGCAACCGATCAACATGCTACGGATGCTACCTGCTCTTGGACCCAAGGGACATGTGATCTAAGAGTTTTTCTTAAATTGTTTTACATTTTCTCTTTACACTTACAGCTTTGCGGCCTCTCTTTAAGCAGACCTTCTTGGCCGCCTCCTCAGTAGGTTGCCACGTCTTGGCCTTGGCTTTGTAGCTTGCCTTTGCCTCTGCAGAAAGGCCGCTCCACTTCAGGGCGCAGTCCTTGATGTTCAGATCTAGGGACAGTCAGTTTTTGACGAGTCCAGGAGTCAAGTTCTAATTTATATAGACATCAAATATCCATGACATAATAAAAGTTATATTCAACATAACGTACGTACAGAGACACTCTTCAAGTACTTAGTGATATCTCTGGTCTAACCATGGGATCTCACTTTGATTTTATCAAATTAAAACAATTTGTCGCGGCCAAGATATTGAATAAAGGTCCTTGCCATTTGTGTAGTGACCTCTTACACTGACTCTTATTACCAGCACCTTGAGACATACATGTATCTTTCGATAATCAACAATATATGGATGATCAATACCTGGTTATCCGTAACCACTTTATAAATACACTAGTTTCAGTAAGTGTACCCGAGGGTTTAAAGTTTGCAGATAAAAACAAGGTCGACTCATACAAATTAAAAATTAAAACAGGTCTTTTTTGTATGAATACATATTTTACATTCCACAATGATTACCTTACGAGAATGTTGTTGAAGGTGCTTCTTGAAAGAACCAATTAATACTAATAAAATAACCTAAAATAAGTCTAGCATATTTCCAAAATAACCCAAGCTTTATTAACGGGTGGCGGGGTTGTGGGAATGCTTAGGCCAAAGCTCAGACCATGCACCCCTAAAATAAGGCCGAATGAAAAATGAATTTGTGCTTACAGTTGGACAAAATGTGTGCTGCCCCATTGATTTTCTTGTAATTAACAAGGCATGCATATGCTACTGTTTAGGTAACAATAATTGACTCCACTGCTATATATATATATAGTTGTAATTGCTAAGTGGATTTATTTGTATTCATACCGCCTCCAGTCGTCGTGTCAGCACAGTAGATGTTAAACGCATTGGGCCCTCTTATGTCTGCTTCTTTCTTTAGATTCTGAAACAATACCAATATTATGCAACATGTTATTAACATAAATTATTACAAAATAGAACCATTTAATGTCTTATAAAATATAAATAATGAGCCACATCTCGTAAATGCATATACCCTGGTAATCATGAAAGAATTCATACTCAGGTTAATCACAATCAGGGTGTTTATTGGCAGTCACATACCTTGAAAAATAAAACTAGTAGAAGTTTTACATCAACAATTTTCAATTCAGAGCTCAGAATTTGTATTTATATGGCACAAGAGTATTTGGGTGAAATGCTTAAAACATAATTTGGTAATTGGGATAACAATTTTGTCCTAAAATCATTTGACTTTTTGGCATTATTTAGTTACTTGTATACTGTTTGAACTTGGAGTGCTTGAACTTGAACTTATATGTACACTATATGGGGCTGCATACACTATACAATCAAACTTCCTGTTTCCATGTCCAGGGAATATTGCAGTCAATATTTTGCATAGATACTAACATCATTATAGAATAAAACAGATGCCATAATAAAATGAAAATAAAATAATTACTTCATTTATCTTGTGAATTCGCCGGTGAAACTTTATGTGAGGTATGCCAAACAAAATTCTGCATATTGGCTATTAATTGTCATCAAAATGGATGATGATATTACTAAAGATATTGCTTAATATTGAGTAATTTATTATTGTTATTTTGCCTGTAATAGTAGATTCTAATTATTTGTTTCTTTAATACAAAGTTATCATTATATGAATATCACCCAATTGCAAATAATTGGAGTATTTTAGGAACAAATGGACATTTCTTCATGAATGTCATACCAAACAAATGATTTTATAAACTTTTATAAATTAATGCATTATTATCTAAAAACAGATCATTATTTCACTATCACATAAATATTAACTAAGGATATTTCAAATGAACACTCATAAAAATGGAATTTTATCAAGATTACTGTAATTTTGTCCAATATATGTCTAGAATTAATGACCAACAAATTTATCTTATGTATTTAATTAAGTAATTTAAGTAGTCCAAAGAATATTTTATCTGTACATTCTATTTTTTTCACCGTAAAATATTTTAATATCATCAGTCATTTATTAACAGTATTTAAGTGATTTAGGTAGTCCGAAAAATATTTTATCTGTACATTCTATTCTTTACAACGTCAAATATTTTAATATGATCAGTCATTTATTAACAGTATTTAAGTGATTTAAGTAGTCCAACGAATATTTTATCTGTACATTCTAGTTTTTACACCGTAAAATATTTTAATATCATCATAGTCATTTATTCACAAGATTTTTATTGAGATTTTACCTTGATTGGGATTCACCCAAATACCAACAAGGATAGCTGACTCCCACAGATATTAAATTGTGGAGATAGGGGCTCCTAACCATATTGATGCTGACCAAATGTCTTTCTTTTTGAGATGAGAGACAATCTCAGTATGTAAATATTGACCATGGTGCGGAACTAAAAGATCACAGAGCAGGGAGACCAAATGATCCACCTTTGCCTTGGTAGCATGGCGGGGAACAACATTCAACAAAATACAACAAACAACACTATACCACATAATAATTATTACATTCTACGACATTCAACAGCAAATATCTTGCAACTACAACAAACAACACTATACCACATAATAATTATTACATTCTACGACATTCAACAGCAAATATCTTGCAACTACAACAAACAACACTATACCACATAATAATTATTACATTCTACGACATTCAACAGCAAATATCTTGCAACATCCTACAACAACGAACATCCTACAACACATACATCGCCAAAAACTTCTAAATCCCTTGGGCCTTGTGCTGGGGGCTTTGTATAATCAAAGCTAGGCATAGGAGGAGGAGGAGACAAGGACTCACTCAAGGCTATAAGGACCAGGGTGGGGAACTCTCTAAAAGATGACAGGGTAGGGGGAGGGGGGGGGGGCATATTAATGTCTGAATATTCAAGCTACTAGTACTACCTAAGCCTAAGGGAACTAGGCCCAGGCCACAGGCACTGCAATTTGGCGTAAAGCAACGGAGAAAGGAGTGACATATAGGCCAACAGGTCCCACCTCGGTCGCTTTATAAATTATTTATGGTGCATGTCATGTGGTGGCTGTAGTGGAGTGCATGTGTGGCCTGTGGTGCTGCCTGGAATGTGGCCTTAATCCACGTTATGTGAGTGGCGAATGTCAAACAGGGACTGACATATAAATCACCGGTCCTTAAAATATACTTTTGCTACCCTAGACATCATAAACAACCTGCATGGCGAGCTTTTTCGACGGCGTTTTAATAAATTTTTAGCGTGTGTGTGCAGACTGTAGCGTGGAAGGAAGTCACGATCACCACGAGCATGCGCAGATACCCTGCTCCAACTGATGAGAACGCCCTCTGTCGTGACATTAATGCATAAACCGCCCACGTTGTCCAGTAGATGGCAGCATCGTTTGCCGCTCTCCTGCCAACAGGCGCAACAGATATTTTAAAATACGCAACATATATGTTATGACTGTCGGACAGTACACTTTTCGCAACGTTATTCCCCCTATGAACAGGCTAAAATATATGTTGTATAGGCGGATCGGGTGGCCTGCGGTAGCCGGGCTTTGGCTATACGCTATGTGCGGGCGAGAACGCGATAACACGACGGCAAGAATGCTAGGGCGAGATGAATCTCACGTTCTCGTCCTCGCTTTCTTGCGATCTTGCCCATATTTGTGCTAGGTGACAATGCGATATAGCAAACAAGTTAACGTTGCAATAAATGACTAAAATACCTTATTGACTTTTACTTTTGCCCTAATATGCGCGAAACCGGTCTCTGTTTTATTCGCCACTATCGAGATACTGCAATATGCCAGTATATACACAGATGTACATGTTAACAACTGGCTTGTGCACGGTCACAGCGTCGTCAAGACTGGAGGGAGCAGTCATGAGTTAGGACCACCACTATGACCAAATTACTAAGTGTAAGCGGCTATAACCGCGGCCACTTCGACGGAATCTTTACCCTGTCCGGAATTATCTGACAAGCAAAAGAAAAGCCGAAAAGGAAAGTGATACAGACAGTGAGGCTGAAGCTGTCAAGAAGGTTGATGTGCTTTTAGAGACCATGACAGGAGCGAAGCGGAGACTGACAAAGCGAGACAGCCATGCAGGCGGACAGCAGCGGAGTTGGCTGTGAATCACAGTAGAGAAGTAGGCCTAGCGAGAGCTGGGCCTGGGCTCGAGCCAGGACTGCATGGTTTGCAAACGCCACTTTACACTTGACTTCATTCTTCAATTAAGTTGCTTTTCGACTTGACCCTCTATCAAACTTGCTCAAAGCAGTTACCTAGGCCTCGTTCGCAAGCGACCGCTAGTCGACTAATGGTTTACGATTTGGCTGCCGAACGCTGATTAGTCCGACCATCTAGTCGACCAGAGCGAACCATGCCGCCACCCACGGTTCCTCTGGTCGATTGACGTCCAAAATGGCGGAGCCGAGTGAGCAGTAAGTGGTTTTCGCGTCATCTTTGTGGCGTATGCTTGATCTGTAACTTCGTTTGCAACTTGATATACATTTAAACAAATTAAAATATAGCATGGTTCATACATAATTGTTCATTTAGCTAATTTTTCATGATTTCGTGCTAAATTTTCACATGATCGAACTAACTGACACTGTGAAGGCTCGTTCACATCTCTACTGTTTAGTTTTTGGTGGGGGGGGGGGGGTCATTGGTGCGACCATTGGTGCTGGTTCGGTCGCCAAGCCAATACAGAGTGGGGCTCTTGTCCAAGAACACAGCCTATGTTCTCTGCAACTTAATACAATTCAGTGACAGTCCAGGATTTTGCGCAAGACTCAACTGCTCAAGACGACAAGAGGGCTGGGACACACATAGCCTGAATGTTCAGACGTTACAGTTTGCCAGTCTGATGCTGACTGTAACAGTCACAGGAACAAACATCAAAACCCATACACAAGGTAAGGCTTACCTTGTGTATGGGTTTTGATGTCAAAGCTACTATTATATATGTGGGTGACAGTATTGCAAAATATTTACAAAAGTGAGGCAGCAGATATTAAAACGCGCTGTAGGCCAAAAAAAGTGGCTTAACAAACACACAAACACGGGAGGATACAATATGGAAACACTACGTGCCAAGAATATAAATGTCATTTCCAGTCTTATTACCCTACATTCTTTAAGTTTCGCAAGACAAAGATTGCTGTATGGATAACTTTAAGGCGCAGCATGTATAGGATGGGGGCCCACATTTTGTGCTAAATCTGTCTGTTTTGCCTCCAAATAAATGTTTGTAGATAGTTTCCTTCTTTCTCCTTGTCTTATATGGGTGATTCTATAATTGCGGTGCATTTGGAGAAAGAACGAATAATGAAAATGAAGTTTCCAAAACATTTTGTTTTTTAATTTATTCAACGTAGCAATCATAACTCAACGTGAACAGAACCATGGGCCGGGCTGATTAACAAATTCTGAGAAATTGTGTAGATTTATGCTGCGTGTTATTATACTTTTTGTCCCCTCCGTTACCGACAAAATTGCTGTAGACGACATACTTTCAACGTTGTATTATTCATTAAAACTCATCTTGCTAATACCTCAAGTGTCCTTATGATAGATAAAGCAAGACATTTGCCTCTGGTTGTGTAAGTTATGACAGATTAATTAAGTATATGTGGTGAGTTGTCTAAAACCTTGATATTGAGATGCTTTCACACTGTTCGTCTCGCCAGTATAGCCCTCTAAATATTAATTTCATTATTAAATACAATCTACTAGGCGCAATACATCAATGGTATCAAAACCTATTGTATGGGTATATTTGTTTCTTATGTACGGAAAATTAAAGGCTAGGTAACGGAGGGGACTCATGGTAACGGGGGGGACGCCATGGTAACGGAGGGGACAACATTAAATGTACTGGTGTATCATACATCACATTCAATAAATGAGCGACTTTTCTAAATGCAGTGTTCACTTGCCTTAACAGGAATTAGGGCAAGCACAAATTGCACAACGTAACTTAACATGGCCTGTTTAAGTTCTCTTTTTGAGAATATCCTGCCAGATGGAGGGCTTAACTTGGAGGTGCCTATCTGTCACCTTTTCTGGAGGGACAATTATCTAAATGATATCGCCTTTCGTGTACCAACATATGTCGTCACGATCGACATAAATATAGCTTTCTGTCAGGTGATTCTTGGTTCTTGATAACTGTTGAGTGGTTACTAGCCTTTCCTCCTTTGGGATATTTCACGGCAAAAGAAAACGATTTCGGGGAATAACATGAGCAGATTTCCCCTCGTTTACAGAGACAGCTGACATCTCTATATGTGAAATCGCCACAGCCTTTAGTGATGAGCTGGTGCATGTTCATTGTGCCAGGCACAGTTGGCAAAGTAATTTCAGCAAAAGATTTCTTTAAGTGTTCGATCTCTTCTGAATCAACAAGATAAAGCTTGATTTTGCACTCCGAGTTCAACAAATTGTACAGGGCAGTAGCACTTGGACAGTCACTGCCTCTTTGCACTCTGTAGTCTGCCAATCGCTTTACCGTCGCCCCAACTCCATCGGGCGCTCCTTTGCCATGTCCGGCTTCCATGAAATTCAAAGAGGCTGTAAATGTAATACACAATAGGCTAAAATAGTACAATAATATAACTTATTATACGTATACCTTTACTAGGATGAAGGAAAAAAATTGTGCGTCACATTTCAATGAAAGAATTATAAAACTGCTGACTAGGATAAAGTGAATTTTAGCGGATGCAAAACTTCCGAACTGAGAATGGAATGAGTGAGAGCTGATCACACTAAAGATTTTGCCACAAATATACAAAGGGTACCTCTCTACAGAAAGAAATTTCCCATGTCACACACTTTAAAACGACTTTTTGGTTTATGAAAGTAAATATTATGTTACTATTCAGAAGATAGGAAACTAGTTACTCACAATTAAATCGATATGATTTATGATACTGATCTACGGATGTTTATGACTTACCAAACTTAATGCCACGAAGAGCTAGCTTCCATGTGAAAAGGAAGAAGTTGTGTTTCTGCTTGTATTGGGTGCATGGGCCATCGCTGAAAAAGTGAATTGTGTCTATATCGGGGTAAGACTGCTGCATGTCGTCGAGCATTGGTTCCAAATGTGCCCAAATGGACTGTGCTCCAGATTGTCTAACATGGAGCAAAACGAGTTGGCCTTGCCATTCGATCCTACGTAGTAAACGCCTGTATGCAGACTGACTTGCTTCTTTGAAGCACCAAAATGCATGCTTTGGATCTCTGTCGCATATTTGCAAGCATAGTTTTCTGCAAAGTCAACATGGATCAAACATTTATTGTTCTTCATATTCTGTATCTGTTGACGATAGAAGAGAAACTGGTGTCTTATGTTGTAGTAGTGTCGCTTAAACCTTTGCAGATAATCAATGCTTTGATCTATCAGATCTCCAACAGTGCCCTTAACCTCCTGTTTGATGGTCATGCTGATGGCGTTGGGTACTTCTTTTATAGTAAGCATCTCCTTCACTGTTTTCCACTGAGTCCAGGAGGTTGAGTTATTCTTGTCAATTGTCTTGAAGTCCGGTGTTTTTCCCTTGCATGCGAGGCAATCTCCATACATGCAATCTTTTGAATTGACATCACAAGCAAGTCCTGAAACTACTTCATCCAAGTTTTTAGAGTCCAATATTTTCAGAGATGTAAGCTTGGATACCAGCAGCTGGCAATTTTCATGCAGCTTGCATAAGCAGGTTTGACTCTCTGTGGCTGTAGGAGGAAGTACCCAAAATGGCCGGAGACGGCAAAACAAAGAATAGCTGAGTTTCAAATTTCCATTTTGGCCTAGAAATTTGAGGTGAATGTTCTTCATGCTATCTGTCAAAAGCCGCCGTTGGCGTTTTTCTTTGTTCTTGGTGATAGTCTCCTTCTTTCCAGTGGTAATGCGACTGTTGTCATCCCTCGTATAAAAGGCGTGTATTCGTTGCATCATACGAGAACCAAGAGATGCAGATTTGCATTTCTGATAGGTTATACCGCCTTCCTCCTCATTAGATCTCATATTGAACTTCCCTGGCCAGCGTTTCGAAGAGAAGCCCAAATGCTCCAGCATGTAACGTTGTAGCTTGTACTTTTTGACGGTAGTTCCCGCCACTAGTCTGGCGTACAATGATTTCTGTCTCTCACGTTTACTGACTGCATATTTCCTTCTTATTTGATCCACCAGAACGTTGTGGAACAACAATGTTTTTCTGACTTTGGACGTGCTTGCATACCGCAAGAGGCTCTGCCACCTCTTCTTGAATTTCTCCTTTTCACGCACTTGGTCCTTCAATCTCCTTTTCAAATCTTCAATTTCTTTCACCATCTTCCTTCTATGTCTTTTTCTCGCTCTTTCATTAATTACTCCTGCATGGCTGGGAGGCGGTGATATTTTGCTGTCTGGAGAACAAGGCGGCGTCATTAATGCATTTTTTTTACGGTTATTGGCTCTACGAATCTTCCAAGCTCTTCGGGCAAATCGCAATTCCCGTTCAGTCATGGCATCAGCGAGTTTGACCTTTTCATTTTCCTTTCTCTTTCTCCATCTTGCTTTTTCTTTTCGCAAATATTCAGCTAGTTTTTCTGTATCCAAGTTTATTTTGTCGCGGTAGCGTCGCTGCTTTTCTGCAGCTGTGAGAGGCATTTTACGTCTGCAAAAAAAAACAAAAAAAAAAGCAAATGCTAATTGATGGAACAATTCCCCGATATCGATTAACGGTGTCAGGAATGCAAACTCAGAAGCATAAAATGCTAAATTTAATTGGTGAAAGCGTTATATATTCGATAGTTTACTACAGATACCGTGTTATCTGCCAGACAACTTTGACAATTGTCCCATCCCGCCATCCATTACCACTTTCCAAGAAGGGGTTAAGGTCATGGAAGCCGGTATTCTCCCACCTAAAACGTTGCTAAAGGACCCAGTTACACCCGGATGTCCACTCCGTTACCGTTTTCTGTCCCCTCTGTTACCAGAATTTGGGTAACGGAGGGGACGGTAACAGAGTGGACAAAATTGCCATATGATATGGTGCAGGATAACATCTTTCATATTACTAAGTCAGTCACCAAATATGTTTGTATTGCTTCTGTTTTCAATAGCAAAACATCGCCCAATTTAGTCTACGGCAGTTTCTTCCTTGAATAATAATGGTAACGGTGGGGACATTAAGAATGTTCAACCCTGACACTCACCTGATAAATCTGTTCAATGAGTCGAACCAGAAGAGCACGTTGGAAATCTTCCCGCCAAAACTGCGCGTGGGAACTTGCGTTGCCATGCAACAGTACAGATCGCAGATCGAGGGAGCGTTTCTTTTCACATGCGCTTTAATATGCCACGGTAACGGAGGGGACACGATTGAAAGGACACAGACTTAAAAACCATTATCTTATTCAGAATGTATTATTTTGTACCTGGAAGTTCTACATTTTCAACTCCAAATGACCCACTTGACACCACATGCATAAGAAATTCAGAAATATTGCAGCGGACGCAGTGGTCACAAAAACTTTCAATGATGGTTATTCCAGGGACAGTCAAGTTTTGTCATGTACCTTGTATTGAAATCGTTCTGTAAACGAAATTATTCTAAATACATCTCTTTGCTTCAGATATTCAATACAAAGACTAATTAATGTATCTTATCACGAGATAAGTCAATATTTGAGACCGATATTCAGCCATGAACTTTGACCTTGACAGTCAGGACACAGAATGCACCGTAATTATAGAATGACCCATATAATGAAATAAGTAACAGTCAAAATGTAGCTCATCCCCATGTTATTTTCTATCTTGTAAAGAAACCACATTTCACTTCTCATTCCAGCGAAACTGTATATTACCACAGAAACTGAAATACCATAGCAACATCTACAGAAAAAGAAAACAAATTAAATAGGAACATTGCTGAAAACTGCAATTTTAGTAATTCTATGGTTATTGTTATGTTATTGTTACAGATGTTTATATCCCAAACATAATCTTAGCATTTATAAGTCTTTGTGTACAATGAAAGATTAGCATTCATATTTGACAGAACTGCAACATTTGGTATAGGAATGGAAGATATGGCTGAAATAGTGTATGTATTGTATTTCCTCACATACAATTGTACTTTTTAGAATGCTGTGGAGGCCTAATCTGGCAATGAATTTTGGTGACAATTAAGAATAGATAATGTCACTAAGTACAATTTTTTTCTTCTTGCTTCTCATCCATAAAGCCAATTTCAGAGTGGCCAAAGTGAAATGAATGTTTGTAATGAGAGCTATGATAGTATGTGTATTTGATACAAAAACATCAATTTACTGCCATGATCGAGTGGAAAACAATATTTTTCCTCCTATGGTAGAAAAATGAGGCAAACTGTAATATTATTATCATCACACAACTGTTCTTTTGTATAAAGTTATAATCTTGGAGCATGTCGCATGGAGCATGTAGCAAAACTGTGTATTCCCTCCTGAATTCCTAAGGTATATGATATCATGCAAATGCTATTATTGTCACATATTTCATTTAGCCAAACACTAATTCAAGGTCACTACATAATGTGTATAGGACTCTTACACAATCTATTCGTCCTAATATCTACCCTTCAGATAGTTTCATGCTGTATATATCTCCTGTTATGCATTTCATTTCAGAGTTCACATCAAGTTTGTGTATGAAAACAAGGAAATCAATGCAGTGGTTGACAGGACCCTGGCAACATACTTGTGTTCCCCGGATATAGGTAATTTCCCTTTTAGCTTCATGCAGCTATACAATTACCTGAAGGAGTTTGGACTGTGGATGTTGGCATTACACATATGTAATGTAAAGACTGTTGTATACAATGTCTTACCATCAGTAGACAAAACTACATACAATGTATTCTTTCAAATCAGCCTATAGCCCATATGGTGAAGCATAATTAAACTTTCAATATGCTCAATGTTAGTATGGTCAAAACTAGTTTTAATGTATATTATATGATATGATCTATAACTTATATCTGAAGTCTGTGAGATTGCATATCCTATGATATTGAAATATATGCAGGTAGCATGTCATATATTGAATAACCCCTCAGTGTATATTTATCTGTTTGTGCAATTTACAGATCCTGCAGTGCAGCAAACCGTTTTTGGGCAACTGTCAATGTTAGCTACCGGTGATACTTCGCAAGATGCCCCATCACGATCAACAGCACTACCGGGCAATTATATGTCCTCATCAACCCAATCAGGGTCAGCCACAGTTCCAAGTGCTCTGTCTCCACCAGCCCCATCAGGATCCACAACAGTATCAACTGCTGTGTCCCCACGAGCCCCATCAGAATCATTGCCTGCTGGTACATCACACCTTCAGTCTCAGGTGAAATACTGGAGAGAAGCAGAAGAACGAGCTTTGCTAGCTATTCGTTTTGACATGGAGGCGGAATTTAACAGTGGCCACAAGGATCATAATAAGCTTTGGTCCCAAATACAAGAGAAGCTCACAAAGAATGACATTGTTGCGACAAAACAACAAATAATAAATAAATGGAACCAGCTGAATAAACGTTACCGTGAGGTAAAGGATCATAACCACAAGACAGGCAATGACCGGAAAGTGTTCAAGTATGAAGGTGATTTTGACAATATGTACGGCGATAAATCCTCTACTAGACCCAAAGTTACGTTGGATTCTTCGGCAACAATTGTTATCAATGACAACCAGTCGTCAGAATGTGACAGTGAGTCTGTGGCAGAAAATGCTTGTAGTTCAACAGGAAGTCGTACATCTACCCCTTCTCCACAACCGAACAAGCAAAAGAGGAAGCAGTCTACAACCCAGATAGCATGCTGACATTGGGCCAACATCGGCTTCTCGTTGGCTATGTTGGCAACTGGTCGGCTCGAAAATTCCATAAAAGCAAGTAATCGGCCCGACGTTGGCCCACCACAGCTAAGCAAAATTAGTTTTTGCCAATGTTGGGCCAACGTCGGCGCAGGTCATCGGGTCATTTATGGGCCAACGTCGGCGCTGGCCATCGGGCCATTTATGGCCCAACGTCGGCATATAGGACGTTCATGGCAAAATGTATGTCATCTTAATCAGGTGTTGCGGACCACCCATATTGTTTGGTGGAACCCCCCGTGAACACCGCCCCCGCTCGTTCGTAAAACTTCAGTGGACCTCCCCCCCCCTGCAACCCCGAGACCGCGTAACTCCTTCCATCATCCTCCGCCATGCAGTGCTGCCACCGCCCGTGCGGAGCGTGCGTATCGCCATCGTGTCGCGTGCGGGATCTCGGTTAGCGCGGGAGTTTCCGGAAATTTTCCATCGCTGAGTTTACAGTGCGCTCAGCCGTTTCGATCTACGTAGAAAATCACGGGTACTGTTTGTGCAAACAATATTATATGTAAATGTGAGGCTACTGAGTCAGTTGTATAGACGTTTAAGTGTGTTTGTTTCGTGGGTCTTAGCTGATGAGGCATAATCCAGCTAAACTTGTGCCGACTGGCGATGATTAGTGTTTCAAACGGAATCAGCGAATGGACAATGTCAATGGTAGACTAGAGCTAAATCACCCTGCGTGGCCACTGCTGACAGTGTTGTGTCGGCCTACCTCTTCGATGGAGGGATGATTTAGACTATTTTAGTATGTAAAAGGGTACGTGACAGGACTGCATTCACTTGAACTGTTGAAAGTGTTTGGCTGATTGAAATGCCCCTGCCCCCTATCATGCAGTGGTGTAATTTACAAGAACTGTTAACGTGTTAGTCACAGTTAGATGTACGTTTAACAGTCAGTAGCTTTGTCAAAAAAATCTTCTCCAGGGAGGTGTATGCTCAACAGACAGACTTTTGTTGACAAAGCTGATTTAACATAGATTCTAACATAGATAGGTCTGAAATTGAATATAGATCTATATAGCCGTAGAAAAGTCCTGTATGTGTGAAGTTTTCTTGGAAAAACAGATTTCTTGAATTGGGTGACTTAGATTTAATAGTGAAAATAGATTTAAATGTCAATAGAATTGTATGAAGGGGTGTCTTAGCACTGTCCATGTGAATGGGTATGTGACAGGATTGCATTCACTTGAACTGTTCAAAGCCTGTGGCTGATTGAAATGCCCCCCCCCCCCCATCGGTTAATCAATTGAATATCAGTGGTGTCATTTACAAGAACTTTTAAAGTTTTACATGTACATTTAACAGGTATACATATGGTTTCTAGAAAAACAGATTTTTAATTGGGTGACTCAGAATATAGAGTGAACTGTAGATAAAATTGTATTACAGTCTGTGATATCTGTTGGCAAATGTGGCCAGTCGGATGTTATATATATGTCTGGTCATGTAACACCTTCTTGTTTGCTCCACTCCATTAGTTCATGTAACTGGGGCCTAGATTGGCTAGAAGGTGGACCAGTGATTGCCCAGGTATCAGTGGTTGTACGCTTGCCAAAAAGATACTTCAAATATTATGTTTTTCAAATATTATGTGTGTTTTTTGTCTAAACCTTTCCCAGACAGATATTATCCTGTGTAATAGTTATAAGATACTTCATACAAAAAGATACTTCAAATATTATGCTTCAAATATTATGTTTTTTTTTGGTCTGAACCTTTCCCAGACAGATATTATCCTGTGTAATAGTTATCTTGACATTTATTTTGTGAGATTTTAGGCTAAGCAATCTGCATATTATGTTAACCATCTTTTGCTTGGTGCACAGTCACTGGTATGTATGCAATCACTGGTCGGGTAACTATTACACTGCAGTATACAGTGACATATATACTTATCAGTGTTGTCGTAATATGCCACTAGAGCCAAGCAGGTGAATTAAACTTAAATAATAGGTATAATTATATTTTGCTGCATTGTTCTATACCAGTGGTTGGTAAATCTCGAACTTTACTTCACAGTTTAACTCTGCCTGCATGGTTACTGTGTTTAGCTGATAACCAGCTAATTAAATAAAAGACCAGAAGTTAGGTTCAGCAGCACCAAGTTCAATATTGATGCAGGTTTCCAGGTCCTCCATATAAATTCTATATGCCAATGTTTTCTGTCGCAAAAATAATGGGGATACCTTCAGAGACAGAAGAGCCATTTTTATAATAGTTAATAGCACACAAACATTAAGCAAATACAGTATCATATATTGAGTTCGTGTACTTTTTAAATTATGAGTCAAATATCTTCTTATTGGACCCAAAGGAGGAGAGTACGAGCAAGAGTTGAACAGCATATTGCTCATATACGAGGTGACGAGTCTCAATCAGATGCAGAAGATCAGTCATGTCGTATTAGGCTAATTCCACAGTCTAATTCAGATGAGGATGATATGTTGTCAGTTAGCCAAGCAGATAATGTACTTTCACAAGATGAAAACAGCTCTCTGTCTGAACACAATTCTGCTGATGTGGAAGATTATGATGAGGGAGTGGAATACCAGTACTTTTCTTCAGATTCAAACAGTGATGCTGAAGTCATTGATGTTGAAGTACTTGGCAACGAGTTGGCAACCTGGGCAGTTAAAAATAATATAACACTCTCATCCCTAGCTGAACTGCTTGCACTTTTGAGGCCTCACTTTCCTACTTTGCCAAAAGATCCAAGAACATTACTGGGCACAAGAGTTGTGTATAATATAAAGGATGTTGCTGGTGGATCTTACTATCATTTTGGAATTGAATCTGGTATAAAAACCAATCTTGACAAAGACACTACATTTGCTGTTGAACACAATGCACTTTCACTGCAAGTAAACATAGATGGACTTCCCCTGTTTAAAAGTACAAATATGCAATTTTGGCCGATACTTGGTCTTTTGGAGGGTTCACCTTTCAAGTCTCCTTTTGTTATTGGATTATATTCTGGCACATCAAAACCTACCAGTGTTTCAGAGTTTCTTGAGGACTTTGTACATGAAGTGAATGTGCTTCATCATGTTGGCTTTCAGCACCAAGGTCAGCATTATGAAGTAACTATATCTGCAGTCATCTGTGACACACCCGCCCGTGCCTATGTGAAGCAAACAAAAGGACACAGCGGTTACCATGCATGTGATAAATGCATACAAGAAGGTGCATGGGTTGGAAAAATTACATTTCCTGAAACTGATGCCCCACTACGTACTGATGTGGCTTTTGATGAGATGGCTGATGAAGGCCATCATGTAGGCCGTTCCCCCCTCATGGACTGCAATATTGGCATGGTATCACAATTTCCTGTGGATTACATGCACTGCGTGTGTTTGGGTGTGGTCAAGCGTTTACTCCATTTATGGATGAAAGGTCCTTTAAACTATCGATTGGGTAACAATATTGTACAGCGGATATCTGATGCATTGGTTGGTTTGAAGAACTTCCTTCCCACCGAATTTTCCAGGAGACCACGCTCTTTCAGAGAAGTTGATCGCTGGAAGGCAACAGAGTTTCGGCAATTTTTGCTGTACACTGGCCCATTGGTCTTGCTAAACAAAGTAGATGATATTATTTATCAAAACTTTATGCTACTTTTTGTTGCTGTTCATATCTTGGTTAGCCCTTCACTGAGCCAGCTATATACTGAATATGCTGAAACACTTCTGATTCAGTTTGTGCAACATTTTGGAGACCTCTATGGCAGAAATATGCTAGTTTACAATGTACATGTTCTAATTCATTTACCTAAGGATGTGTCAAAATTTGGCTGCCTTGATCAATTTTCATCATTTCCATTTGAAAACTTCTTGCAACTGGTGAAACGGATGGTCAGAAAGCCAACATATCCTTTACAGCAAGTTGTGCGTAGGATATCCGAACAAAATAAAAAGATTGCTGATATGAAAGCTGAAAGCAAGCTGAAGAAAGAACACCATGCTGGTCCTATGGTTAATGGCTTTCCCTTTAGCAAACAGTTTAGGGAGGTTCAACTAAAAGATTATCGCATCACTGTTGAACAGTGTGATAACTGTATTAGGGTGAGGGATCAGATAGGTCTTGTGCGGAATGTTCTTTCCTGGGAGAATGACATCTATCTGGTTTATGAACAGTTTCATAGTTTATTAGACTTTTTCACTTACCCTCTGCATTCACACTTACTTGGTATTCATAAGGTCTCTGATCTGAGAGGTGAGCTACAAACTGTTGTTACAAAATGATCCCTAAGGTTGTACAGTGGGAGCATCAAAGGTATTAAATAAATTAGCTATATTACACCAAAGTCTTGAAAGGTATATAATCTTGTGCATTTCACATGGTAGAATATCTCAAGATTATTATTCATTGACATCAGTACAGCTCTCTGTTTTTTTTTGTTAATCCTTTTAACAAACAATGCCAGATAATAACGCAACGCCAATGTATATCTGAAACAAACCGAAGTAAGAAAATGGGAATTTGGTGTTTGCATGCTAGCAATTTCAAAAAGAGCATATATAGCATAATTTTGTATCTTAAAAATTTAGTAGAAATAATAAGTATATGTGGATGTCCATTTCATATATGGCGCTTTTTAGTTACAGAGAAGAAACTCCTCACTCTCATGGAAGGCGTGAAAGCTCAGGCGCAGCAAAACACAAAACTGTTGACGTTAATCATTCGAAAACTAGACAATGGAGCTGCAGCCGGGCCGAATTCCGATGAAAGTTCAGAACTGCCAGAAGGAACCACATTGCCTCTGATGGACATGCAGATGCTGCAAACTTTGGAAACCCAACTGCAGGATACAGATTACAAAAGGCGTATGGTATGTAATTCGTTACATTACTTTAAATTGTACTTTAGGAAGACCAGGCCCAGCTTTTTTTGCACGAAAGGACCTATGACCTGACTAGCCGAGTACCTAGCGCTTAAATTCGTTCGACAGTGTCAGCCTCACAGCCGGTGCAGGATAAAGTTTCCAGACCTTCCTTCGAGAAAAATGAGGTTAATTATAAGGTTAAAGGCTAGAGATATGGCTCTTTCAATGTTGATCATACGTATTGTTACAATATGACCTTACAGGTTAACGCTGTTGTAAAAAAGCTAAACAACCGCTCGTTCAACTTAACAGCGATTCATGGAATGGGTATAGATTTAGATCAAGGAACGGCAATTTAGACGTAAAAGAGGTTGCTCTTTTCGCATTTATCGGTGATGGTCATGATCTTGTACATACTGCGATTTTGTTCCTGAGAATTGAAACTGGTATGTCGGTTAGTGACCGTAATCTTTGCTTTCAGTTGGCAAACTTGAGTACCGTCGGCGGTGACAATGTAGCCGATTGTGTCCGCCGTCTTTTGAGATACATCATGAGCAATGACGTAGCCAGGCAGCTAAACTGGTTAGGCAAAGGCCAGAAAGTCGCCTTTTCAACACTGCGGCTAAACGAACTGCTTTTGAGTGAGTACGATTGTATACTGACAGCAGGCCTTTGGTTTATCAGTTTTGTTCCTTGCCGCAATATCCTGGGGACAGCTATCGCTATATCAAGCAGGTGTAAAACCAACTGCAACTGTCACACGAAGAACGTTGTAGTAACATAGTAATCGATCGACCGAGAGGTACGTCATTTTACATATTTATATTACCGTTACGTCGCCCTCGGTTGTGATAAATTAAGATGTCGCCCTCTGTTGTAATAATTAAAGAAAACTTGTTTGTCATTTTTAAAATATCGATTCGCTGTGTGTTCATGCAGGGGCTGTCCGAAAGAACCGCCCCACCGCAGAAGCCACTAAGGCTGATGCAGAGAAATGCATCAAGGATTGGTTACGCTACGCGGGTGATCGGGACGGAGGGAGAAAAAGACGAGCCATGGCAAAAGTCACCGGGTCACAGAGTGACCGTGCGGCTGTTCAGGGGGCGGGTTCTTCAGAAGACGACGTATAGAGACTGTGAGAGTGACATTTAATGGTTGAGTTTCGAGCTTTGACCGCAATTGAGCCAGTTTCACACTGGACATTGACAGTGTGGCTGTTCAGGGGGATTGATGAATCTTCTCATAAAGATAGTGCCTGTCGTTTTATAGTTAGCCGTTTAAAGTTTAAGATATCTTGTTCCGAGCTTTGACAGTAAGCCAGTTTCACACTTGTGGTGACAGTGTGACTGTTCAGGGTAATGAATCTTCTGACGAAGATAGTGTCGTTTATAGTTGGTTATGTCATGTTCCAAACTTTGACCGTAAATCAGTTTCACACTTGTGGTGACACTGTGACTGTTTAGGGGGATATAAATCTTCTGACGAAGATAGTATCGTTTATAGTTAATTATGTCGTGTTCTGCAGCTTTGACCATAAGCCAGTTTCACACTTGTGGTGACAGTGTGACTGTTCAGGGTAATGAATCTTCTGACGAAGATAGTATCGTTTATAGTTAATTATGTCGTGTTTCGTGCTTTGACCGTAAACCAGTCTCACACTTGTGGTGACAGTGTGACTGCTTAGGGGGATGAATCTTCTGACGAAGATAGTATCGTTTATAGTTAATTATGTCGTGTTCTGCAGCTTTGACCATAAGCCAGTTTCACACTTGTGGTGACAGTGTGACTGTTCAGGGTAATGAATCTTCTGACGAAGATAGTATCGTTTATAGTTAATTATGTCGTGTTCCGAGCTTTGACCGTAAGCCAATTTCACACTTGTGGTGACAGTGTAACTGTTCAGGGTAATGAATCTTCTGACGAAGATAGTATCGTTTATAGTTAATTATGCTTGTGGTGACAGTGTGACTGTTCAGGATAATGAATCTTCTGACGAAGATCGTATCGTTTATAGTTAATTATGTCGTGTTCTGAGCTTTGGCCGTAAGCCAGTTTTACACTTGTGGTGACAGTGTGACTGTTTAGGGGAATGAATCCTCTGACGAGGATTTATAGATAATTATGTCGTGTTCCGAGCTTTGACCGTAAGCCAATTTCACACTTGTGGTGACAGTGTAACTGTTCAGGGTAATGAATCTTCTGACGAAGATAGTATCGTTTATAGTTAATTATGTCGTGTTATGCAGCTTTGACCGTAAGCCAGTTTCACACTTGGGGTGACAGCGCGACTGTTCAGGGTAATGAATGTCGTGTTCCGAGCTTTGACCGTAAACCAGTTTCACACTTGTGGTGACAGTGTGACTGTTCAGGATAATGAATCTTCTGACGAAGATCGTATCGTTTATAGTTAATTATGTCGTGTTCTGAGCTTTGACCGTAAGCCAGTTTTACACTTGTGGTGACAGTGAGACTGTTTAGGGGAATGAATCCTCTGACGAGGATTTATAGATAATTATGTCGTGTTCCGATCTTTGACCGTAAGCCAATTTCACACTTGTGGTGACAGTGTAACTGTTCAGGGTAATGAATCTTCTGACGAAGATAGTATCGTTTATAGTTAATTATGTCGTGTTCTGCAGCTTTGACCATAAGCCAGTTTCACACTTGTGGTGACAGTGCGACTGTTCAGGGTAATGAATCTTCTGACGAAGATAGTATCGTTTATAGTTAATTATGTCGTGTTCCGAGCTTTGACCGTAAACCAGTTTCACACTTGTGGTGACAGTGTGACTGTTCAGGGTAATGAATCTTCTGACGAAGATCGTATCGTTTATAGTTAATTATGTCGTGTTCCGAGCTTTGACCGTAAGCCAGTTTCACACCTGTGGTGACAGTGTCACTGTTCATGCAGTGTGTCACACTGTCACCACAAGTGTGAAACTAGCCTACGGTCAAAGCTCGACATAATGAACTGTAAAACGACAGGCACTCTTCATTAGAACATTTATCCCTTGAACAGTTACACTGTCACCACAAGTGTAAGACTGGCTTTCGTCAGCCTGTCTCTTTTTAACATTGTGACACCTGAAGTTAATGAGTTTGCTATTAAAGGTATCATTGTTTGATTTTATTGTACCTGTGGTACATTAATAACAGTGCAATTATCAATAAAAAAACAGAACAGAAAGCTGGATTTGTATTTTTGTGTTGATGATAGTTATCAGTGCCAAAAAAGACTGTGGGCCAAGGTTGGCTCGAGGTCTGCCCAACGCCATCGCGTTAAAATGTTGAGAGGGCCAACGTTGGGCCAACGATGCTGCATTCGAGCACCGTTGTTGGCCCAACTAAAATCCAACGTGTCGGGCCAACGTTGGCACGATGAGCAGAATCACGGTGGGCCAACAACGGCTGCCGATGTTGGGCCAACCGAAGAGCCAGCAATCAGCCATCGTTGGCCCAACTGTGGTTGCTATCTGGGAAGTGACAAGCAGGTATCGATAATGGAAAAAATGCTCAAACTATCGGAGACGATGGCCTATGAAGCTGCTGAAAGAGAAAGAGCTAAAGTCGCCCAAATGGATAGATTTCTGGACCTGTATCAGGAATCTGTGCGGAGCAAGAAAGACTAAACCTGGATAAAAAGCTGTGTTCCTGCAGTTCCCATGCAGCATATAAGAGCATAACATTAACACTTGTATGTGTTTTTATTTGGGATTTTATGGACAGAAGATCTGTAATATTACTTTTGTATCTGACGAGAGAGCCATTTCATTTTCATTCCCTTTGTGAATTTAATTTGATAATTTGTCCTTGTAGTGCACGTTTACATGAATCGTCCAGCAATATTCATAAAGCGGCACAATAGCCATGTGATAATTTATCAGAATGTAGACATGGCAAGTTGCTGGTTGTCCTACAGGTTTTAAAAAGTGTTGCTTACGAATATTATTGGCAACGTTGGAGTCTGTTTTAGTTGTATCGATCCCATTCCAGTCTGTCCGCTAGACTTACTGCAAATGCTAATACACCTGTATTGGAGTTCTTATTTACTTGAACATCAAGGAGATGTTAAGTTAACCAAGGTACGTTTAAGTACATGCGGCCAAATATTGTCGAAGTTTTGTGTTTCATGTTGATCAGTCAGATTCTCAGGCAAATCTTTAGTTAGCCTTATTTAATGGATATTTTATTTGCATTCAAGCGTATTCAATGTGAGCAGGTTTACTGCTATTTAATTTAATTTACGTGAGTGCGCTTAATGTATTTGAAAGTAACGCAGAAGCGTTGCGGAGTTATTTCCGTCCATGGATGACAAGTTTTTTTTCAGGCTGCTGTTTCGTTTTGTTACATGTAGCAGGCTACATGTTATGACAAGAATAAAAAACATAATACCATCCAGCTATGTGATATATTTCTTACGAACATTTGATGCGTAATATCTCATGAAAACGTTCGCCTTCAGGAGTAATTTTAGTGTGAAACATACAATCAATCAGATACATTTACTGCGCAACACACCTACTGCCCCACGAGTCACATATTCAACGCAGCCTTGCCACCAGAAGATTCCTTAAAGCCACACCGTCTCCCGCGTTGCGTTCCCTGGCGACGAAATCGTCCTCGGGAACTTCTTCATCTGCGACAAAACAGTCTTCCAATTCGTCTCCAGTTAAGACACACAAATTGTGCAAGATGCAGGCACTATGAATCACCATGGCGATTGCTTGTGAATCATAGAGATGAACTCTCAATAGTCTTCGAAATCGTCCCTTTAGCTGTCCAATGCTTCTTTCCACAACCTGTCTAATGCCTGATACGCGACGGTTGAACATGCGCTGTTGTGCAATGAGCTGACCATTATCCTTGTATGGAGCTACCAACCAGTTCCTTACAGGGTAAGCAGAATCTCCTATGATAAACATATCTGGGGCAAACATCATTCCTACTTCAGCCTGTATGTAAAGCTGGCTGTTCCGGAGCACTCTCGCATCGTGGGTACAGCCTGGCCAACCAACGAAGCTGTTCGTGATCAGCATCCGGTTGTCCACCACTACCTGTTAAATATAACCCATTATAATACATGACATTCAATATGTTAGTGACTAATAAGTCACATTGTAATAAACAATCACTATCGGTAGGTGCATGAGCATAACGCCCACACGGTTATAATTGTACATGCCACGTCCATTTTCCTATTGCTAAACCAATTTTTGCTATGTTTCATTCTGGGTGTCCTGTTGTCTGTGACTTCTCGGGTATTTAAGTAAAAACTGCTAATACATGTATAGAAGTATACCTGCAATTGCATAGATGGGAAGCCCTTTCTGTTTATGTAGTCTTGATCCTTTTCCACGCAGTGTGCCAATCTCACATGGGTCCCATCGATAAATCCTACAACACCAGCTATGCCTGAGTCATGTTCAACCTCCCGTGAGACTGCCTGTTGGTGTTGTCGATCTGGCCACTGAATTGTCTGAAACGAGAATATAAACGTGAATGTGATATTGTTATTTATAATGTCGCCATCAATTAATTTCACGATATATAGTTCCCCCGCGTGGAAAGATAACATTCAGAATAATGTGGAATATATTGATTGATAAATATCACTGTAATTACAGAACAATCCATCGCACAACTTGAAAATATGCTGTATAACGTTATCATGGTCATGTCATGGAAAGCCAGCATTTGCAATATCCAGGACAAATTGTGTTCCATAACAAGTCTTACATTGGAAAGATTGGTGCAGAATGCTCTCATCACTCTGTACAGGATTGTGTGTACAGTGGACTTTTGACAAGCCAAATGTCAAGGATACCTCCCTCATACTTTCTTGGTTACTCATGTACCAAATAAAAATTAAAAGCTGCTTTGTGGGGTTCACTTCCCCGCGTTCCAGAAACATTCTCTGTAGGTTGGGTCCAATCTGCTGCAGAATTTTCTCGAAAGTGTTCCTTGAGATGCGATAATGCATCTTAAAATCATTCAAGTTGAAGAGTGGTACAACCATTTCCGCATATCCTGAAATTAGGCCATTTGATCATCATACATGCATTCAAACATTTCTAGGACAAGAAACAAAATTGTCTGTAATCTTTAATTACATATTTCTACACATGCCATTCTTCCCCTGTGTAACAGTAACAGTCAGACAATGTGTCCAAAACATTTTCCCAAAATATTTGGAAAATGATATAGTAGCCTGTAGGGGAAAAATTGCTGCATGAGCTTTAAATGACACATGCATGCAGCAATCCACAATTTGATTTGTGCATGGTCATCAGCCCCTTGTCCCTCTTCTATGAAGGTCTGCCATGGGGTTGAACTTTTAAGGAAAAGGCCATGCTGATAATTATATGGTCTATTTGAAGCTGTAGAGTGTAGGGTAGTAATATGTAGGCCGCTTTTAGACTATATAGTATATTGCCATTAGGCCTAGTGGTCTTTATCACAGTTGTAATGTGGAAATCATATTTACCGTGTATCTTGGGAACGCTGTCCCTCCTTTCTTGTCCGCTGAATGTGCACATCGCACTTAGCATGTGTCTTATTTGAGCAGCCGCCGCATCGCCTTCAGTGTTGAATACTTCCCGCAAGAACCCAAAAGTTGTTATTTCCGCCATGGCACAGATTGACGATTGTCAACCCTTTTCGACTATCCCGCGTTCGGCATAGAGCTGTAATGCGCAGGCGCAATGGCGAAATCTAGGTCAAGAAATAGTCGACTAGCTGTCGCTTGCGAACGAGGCCCTAGCTGACGTTAATGTTATGCATTGGCTTAGTCAACAACATGCACAATGTGACATCGCTCTACATGCAGGCATATTAAATCAGTGAAGGGGGTGTGGTGATGTGCCGTCATACTTTTGTTTATCAGCGCATATCGCAACTGATCAGTTGCGATATGCACATATGGATATGTGCATTAATTAGGCCGGTTTTATTTAGGAAAAAGGTGAATGCCAGTTGAACACATTATAACAAAGAAACCAATGTTTATTTAGCAACTTTATTTAGCAACTAAAATTTTATCTTGTGTTATCTTGTTTCCTGGGCCCACCTAGGATCCACCAATTTTTTGACGACCGGTTGGGGGGGTGGGGGGGGGGGGGGGGCACTGAAAACTTGCCACCGTGGGGGGGTGGGATCCATGCCGCCTCAGATAGGGTTCTTGTAAATGCTGCCCGACCCACGATTCACTGACAGCGCAGTCTGCGTGGACAGACGACACTCTGGCAGTCTCTGCAATCACAATTCACAGTCATTAACCACACACTCTCTCAGTCAGTGGCGTTTTGACACATACTATGACTATGACAGTTTGCGCTTACTGTTACTGTTTCCGCCCGCATGCAGATATCTGTTTGAATATTCATAACCTGCATAATCATGGAACCGGAAGCACCAACCGGGTGTGAATTACAAAAACGCTATATATACTAGACGTTATTGGCCAGGAACCAGGCACAATCAATATGGCGACAAAGCGACCAGGTCCAGGGTTTACCGAATCGGAAAAGAAAAGAATAAAAAAGGCGGCAGCACGAACACGGATAACCATAAAAGGGGAATAGGATGCATGGAATGAATGGTCGGTTAATGCCCCATTCTCCATTGAAAAGAATTATTTCCCTCATTTCCAATTTAAAAAATATGTCCGGTCGATGAGGATTGAAATAAGCTTATATTGAATTTATTAGATCTAATATATAAACATATAAGCATGATAAGTTAGTAACTTAGCTTACTTGATATATCATAGACTTGGGCTGATACTACCACACTTATATTATTATAAGTTGAGACAGGGGGCCTGCTAAGCTTATCAAACTGTCAAAAGAGCCCAATTTAGCATTAGCCTTGGCTTAGGTGCTTGACTAGCCATGAATCCATGGCTATGGTTGAAGAATCATAGCCATGTAGCATTCTATAGTGAGAAATCAACTTCACATGAGAAATTGAATTGTTTAAGTACAGCTATCATAATTAGTTTCAACAATGTAAATATACTTTTATACATATAATTACTGATGTATGAACTCTTCCAAAGTTGTTGAACTCTTCAAAGGGAGCCATACTTGCATACTGGCATAAAAATGGACAACAACATGCCACCATTTTGTTTACAGGAAGTTGATCACTGCATATGTGCAAGGTCATCACATGATATTATAAGCCATGCTAATTGGTTCATTGTTCAGGGACCCAGTCATTGTGTCAGTGAAAACACATGTTTTCATATGAATTTCTGGTGACAGACTGGGCTATTTTTGCCTTTCAAGAAAGGTTACTTGTGTGATTAGTCATTATACTTGTCAAGAAGTAATAAGAAAAGGATTAAGGTTTGTTTCTGTTATAAAACTTTTCCCACAGCAAAGGAGAATCAGAGCTACACTTGCTCAAAGTCAAACAACCCTGAAATGGGGTTGTTCCAGACCAGAATTTTACTATGGAATGCGACTAGGCTGTGTTTCAGCCCACACAGCCCAAGGTTCTGGGCTAGTGCTTGACCCTGGCCTTGGTGGTTTGTCAACAAACCTGTGAACGGACCGTATCAAACCGCTGTGGGCCTACTAACCTTCCCATTTTCGTGATCTCGCGTTCTCTTCCGATGCAAGGAGCTTTTTTCTTGTTTCCTTCACTGACTTGTGTTGAAATATATCCGCAGTGAGTTTGTGAACAGGTCTCAGGTAGATCTATAACTCTGGGGCGATGCGGCTCCATGACCATGACGAGAAAACGTTCTTCAAAATGGAGGTGACAAAGCCCGTGTTAGTGGGCAGGTGGAGTGAACAAGATTCAATTTTGCCAGCCACAAACGAATCCTTGGCGCATTATCCCATGGTAAGCGGAAGAAAGAACAATCTGGGCTTGATTCCTTTACTCGGACACAACCAGGAGCACAACACGTCGGCATTTTAAGTTTTCATCGGGCAGCGGGACAAGGCACGAAACAGCAGTTTTGAATGGAAACAAATAATACTTCCCCGCTTTGATAAAAAAAATTATGGACATATATGGGGAGATTAAGCATTAATCTACCAATGTTCACTGATGAATTAAGGTTTTAAATAGTAGCACCATGCACTTTAAAAACTGAGAGAATTTATTCGACGTTCATTCGACAAGCCGCTTGGGAGCAAGCAATGGCAGCAGAGCGAAATACGACATTCATGAAATCTATCTATTAGTGGCGTATGTCTAGAGATTATAGATTTATGTATTGCAGAAAGCAGAAACGCAAATAGGTGCCTGAAATACACGCTTACCGGCTTGCGTAGATACAGAGATGTGGCTTGGATGCAACTTCAACAATCTTGGCTGATGTATTTCGAAGTTTGCGTTCTCCGTGGTTGAGGAGACGCCCGAGTTTTGGGACGCAGGTGGGTTCTTCAGACGCATCCAAACTGCATGAGGGATATCATTATTACCATTAGAATTAAGTATTGGTTGACATACTGGAACACATCATTGCCCGCTCAATGGCAGTATAAACTAAATGTTGACAACAAATGGGATATGTCAGGGATTTGTACTGTAATCTTACGGGTTCTAAGATAAGTTTCCGAAATCAACGTAACAACTCACCAGTAACTTGTGCCTTTGTAATTGAACCAAAAATCGGAATCCTGAACTGTCATTTGCCTCCCTGCGATCGCCTTCATCGTGACTGACTAACTCTCCGAAATAGTCAGCAACAAACTGTCCTTTCTGAATGTTTTCTGCCGCTACAACACCGCGCCCTGTTTGGACGAATAATGTCAGCCATTATCAAAATTAACTATAAACAGGGGCTTTAATCTTGTATTTGTATACATAACAAAACCAGATCTGCCATCAACAAATAAATGAAGATCTAACCAATTTAGTTTAAAGGCCTTGTACTAGCATTTGATTCTGGACCATAATATCTGACACATCTCATTTGCAACCTAACGCAACTTAATACCCTGTCCAAGCGAAAAGCCAGAAATAATTCGTAAAATGTGTGCCACTTTCATACTCCAATCTAGCCTCGGGAGACATACTTCGTTGGACATGACATAGTACTCCCGCCTAACGTTTACTTCAATAATACATTTCATGCGCTCTTACATGGAAGATGGACCTATATATCTGGGCAAACCCATCTCATAATTCGTAAAATGTGTGCCACTTTCATACTCCAATCTAGGGAGACATTGGGTCTCGGTTCCAGCCTGTATTTTGCCCGGTGGGGGGGTGGGGGGGTACAAAAAAAGAGGCTCCATAAACAATAATTTTAATTGATTCGATGAATTTGATAGCTAAAGGATGAATCTATAGAGAAATATGATATTTACTCCAAATGTGCCTCCAGATAAGTCAGAATTCCCAAATGCGCCTGTTTTACTTAAACTCCCCCGTACATAATACACGCTGGAACCGAGACCCAATGGAGTGGGTCTCTTGAGGTTAACTCTTATCATGCAAATTATACTACAAAGTGCCAGCTGTCATTACTGGTGAGAAAACTTCAGGATTTTCCGGTTCCTTCTGTCGCTGCTACTGCCCAGACCAGCATTGGCTTGTTTCATCGAATGGTGAAGCTTGATATTCACTAGCAAGTGAAGAACTGCTTTGGTTACGGGACAATCAGTACAAGAAAGAGAAGATCCTATTTTGGACAAGGAAGCTATGAGTGTTGCTTTCACAGCATTGCAATACATGGCCTCATCTTAGCCTCGGGAGACCCACTCTGTTCCGCCGTTGGGTCTCGGTTCCAGCCTGGGTTTCGCACGGGGACTTTTAAACAGAATAGGCGCATTTGGAAATTGTGAATCATCTGGAGGCACACTGGGGCTAAATATCATATTTTTGTATTGATTAATCTTTTACCTATCAAATTCTTCCAAACAATCAAAAAGATTGATCATCTATATCTGTGTCTGCAAGATGATTTACGAAGCACCAACGTCCGAACCGGGCGCCATTCTTGTTTTTGGCGCGTGCTGGTGCCTGTGAATGCAGCCTGGTTCCAAACTTTGAATTCTCTGTGAGAGAGGGCGCTGCTATCGTCCTTAACTGCAAAGTGCCCGTCTGACAGCGCCATCTAGCGAATAGTCGTAGGCTGGGAACCAAGTTGCATTCACCAGGTACCAGCATGCGCCAAAACAGATATGGCGCCCTGTTCGGATGTTGGTCGTCCGTAAAACGTCTTGCAAACACACATACATGTGATCAATCTTTTTGATTGTTCGGAAGAATTCGATAGCTACAAGATTGATCTATACAAAAATGTGATATTTAACCCCAGTGTGCCTCCAGATGATTCAGAATTCCCAAATGCGCCTATTCTGTTTAAAAGTCCCCGTGCGAAACCCAGGCTGGAACCGAGACCCAACGGCGGAACAGAGTGGGTCTCCCGAGGCTAGGCCTCATCTATGATTCGCCTGTATGCAATCTCCAGCTCAGAGACTGCATGAACCAAACGCTGACTCGGCATAACAAGTCCACCATTTACATCAACGTAACGCTTCTGCACTATGAATGAGGAGTTTTCACTCTCAGCGTCCTCCACATCATGATTTTTGACAACTTCTCCTCACGGCCATGTTGCTGTTGTGTCACAGTTCTCGTCGATCTCCCGGCAGAGGGCGTTACGCTTACGCCATAGTCCTAGGGAAAAGTGTGATGTGACGAACGAGCTCCATCTGCCGGGGGATCGACGAGAAATGTGATGTAACAGCAACATGGCGTGAGGAGAAGTGTACGCCCACCCCGGTCGGAGGTTTTAGCCAGAGAGCACCCCCGCTCCCCCCCGGTCGCAAGTTTTTCACAGAGCACCCCCTCCCGGGTCGCAAGTCTTAGCCAGAGAGCAGCCCCCCACCCCCCCCCCCCCCCTCCCGGTCGCAAGTTTTCAGAGAGCAACCCGCCCCCTTGGCAAATTCCTAGATCCGCCCCTGTTCGTGTAATTATATACTACACTGTTCATAAATTGACCGGTATATGTGTCTTATATATTAAAATGAGTAGTATATACAGCTCTTTTAACAAATTTTCAGACAAGACATGGTGAATATTGCCTCGAAATTCCGTGCCATTGCCGGAATGCCGCGTACTTGCGGTTGCATTGACGGAGCCCACATCAGGATAAAGGCGACGGACTCCGAGGAGTGGTGCTTCGGCAACCGCAAAGGGGAACATTCAATCAATGTCCAGGTGAAAGAGAGTAATCTATATATTTAAATTGTAGAAAGTTGTGCCGCACTTATAGAATTATTCAAAAAGTCGAAAAATAAAAGACAGTCTCGATTTGTTTACAAAAAAATGACCAACAAACAAGCGACAGCGGATGATTTTATTGATATATTAAAATTAATCTACGGAAGCTCTGCTCTAATCCATGCAAAGGATGTCCGATTCTGAAGAAAAAAAAGACACATCAAGACGCAGCATTATAACATTTATAAATTGTATTGTCCTCATATTCGAGAGGAACAGCTATTGAAAATCAAGCTCTCATTAATAAAGTAGTTTTAGGGTGTGCAATGCAAGTGGCTAATTTGTATTATTTTGGCAGGTGTTTTGCGATGCCGACCTAATCATCCGGGATGTCGTTGCCAAGTGGCCAGGCTCCACGCATGACGCCTTCATGCTGGATTTGTCTTCACTAAAGAAGAAGTTTGAAGATAGAACCTTCGGTTCGCTTTGGTTGCTGGGCGATAGTGGCTACCCAACAAAACCGTGGCTATTAACTCCCCTTCTTCTTTCCTCGACCGCTGCAGAGAAGCGATTTAATGTTTCTCTGAAGAAAACACGATGCATCGTGGAAAAGTGCTTCGGTGTTTTGAAGTCGCGCTTCAGGTACTACCCACATCTTACATTGTACGATTCCATACGATATACCATGGCATTGTCAATGGTCTCTGTTCTAATTGTCATTCTATGCAATACTGCGACATTCTAGGCAAGACATATTATAAATCCCTCGTGTTTACCTTGTTATATATTTTATATATGTGTACGTTATATTCATGATAAAAAAAGAGAATTCCCATATTTTACTCGTGAAATTAGAGGCCTAGTAATTTAGTTTCAGGTAAGATTTTTTTCTTTTCTTTCAATAATGATCAAGTGTAACATGTTTCCTTGGTGATCGACTTTTGCAGAATACAAAGTGCGCATATGATATACAGTATATTCGAAATATATGGATGTATGCTTAATTCTGATCAATTATTGCAGAAAACTAGTATTGTATTGTTCACGCCGAAGTAAATCTACTTTCATTTCAGATGTCTGCATAAAACGAGCGGCATTATTCAACTGAAGCCATCAATCACATGCACAACATGGCTATTCGGGCCAACTTGCCGCCCATGGACATACCAGTGGACATAATTGAGGATAACATGAACGAAAATGCTGATGGAGTGAACGACAGACTGGGAGTCGCTGCTCGAAATGACATTATTGAACAGTATTTCTGATGCGTCCGGGTTAGACTTGGAGCATGCTATAGTGACATTAACTCATACCTCTCCTTGCCTCGTTGTGTCAGTGATCTGCATTGTGTATAACACCACCCAACTCTGACAATTACGCATGCACCAGTCACATTAATCGGTACTGCCGATGCAGCCCGTCACAATTGGTAACGTGCTATATACTGACCGGAGGTTTTAGAAAACGAGTTACATAATGATGAATCGTGGCTAAACCATTTAGAATTCAATTTTAAATGTTAATAAAAAGAACTTACCATTTCAAAAGCGAATAACGGGAGATACGGACATAAAGTTCCCCTCGTCCGCCTGGCCAGTTGATAATGTTACACTGAAAAAGTAAAAGAAAAAGTAAAATTGTCTTGTTAATCAGCCGACAACCGGATTGGTTAACAGTTTGCTGCCAGTTGAATTGAACTTTTTATTTGGTTATCTTTTTCTAAAATCTGAATTCTTACTATTCAACATCTGTCAAACGAAGGCTCGTTGACAGCATCGTCACATCCTGTCGCAGACCCTGGATTTCTGCGATCAGTTGCCTCTGGAGTTCCAAACTCTCTATCATGTAGTCTTGGGCAACTATAAAATCCAACCAACATATAAACAATATTAATCATTAAATGTGTAATAACGTAGGGAGGAATCTATAGTAGAAAGTGCTAATGCAGACCAGTTGCCCTTAGTTAACAATAAAAATTAAAATTCAAACCAGATAAGGGCCATTTTAGAAGTCTAGGATTTCAAATTGGAAGGATACCACAGTATTTATGCCTGGGTATAGAAGTACCGGTATTATGCGTACGTTTCGCTTTCCTTTTAGGTTGCTGCATAGCACATGATGCGGACTCTGGTTCCTTTGTCTTGTTATCTGCTTGGTTACTATGCTATTCTGGGTCCTCAGTGACTGGCACTTGCTGGTCCTCTTTAGGTGGGGGTGGGTCCGCTTTAAAGTCCCCCCCCATCCGCTCGGTTGAGGTTTTACCATCGAAATTCGCTCGGTCGGGGCGTTTTAACTTTTCGCGGCAACCCCTCTATGAACGCACAGAGTCCCCCTCCCCCCCTCCCACCCCGGTCAGAAGTTTTTAAACATCCGCTCTGTAGGAATATCTTTTTCATCACAAATATCCACTCTCTCGGGCATCAAGGCACCCCACGGAACCCTGCCACCAACTCTGTATATGAGCCCCCCCCCCGGCCGCCGGGTTAATGACGGTTCAAAATATGAGATCCACACCCCTCCCGCTGTCATTTGCTTGATGAGATGGTCTTGAATGCAAATTAAACATCAATGGAACGCTGAAAGCACTTCCACTTAAGTTGTGCTTTCAAAGATTTTAATGGAACGATGTCACTGATTTGGTAAAGTCAGACAATTTGAAACACACTACCGTTAAACTACCATGACATGCTGTTTGATGTGATGTAAAATCCGTACTTTACATTTCCCAACCCAACCAAAAATGTGCGCGCGCCCAACGATTATTTCTTCCGGTGAACCCAAATCAAACCATGGCGCCCGCGGCAGCCAAAAAAACTCGAAAATCACACAGCAGAGGGAAAAGTTATCAAAACACAAGCATCGACAACGTCATATCCCAAATTGGTAACACCTCAACAGAGAATAGGTTGCTTTATGTAAATGTGTAGTTCATTGCTAAATGTCGAGGTGAAAAAAGTAGCTTTATGACCGTGTAAAGGCTGTCTAGTCCCGTTACGTGCCAGTTTTAACAGGCGTCCAGTCGTACCTCCCTCCCTGCCTGACAACAGTTACGTTTCCTTACGTTGGCTGGCCCTGTTGGACGCATTCTCACGACGGGGAAATATTTGTTATTTATGGAGGGGAGTATTTGGCTAATGCATTTCGGAGCTTGAATGGCAGTAAAACTATTTGCACCAAAGAATGGCAAATTTCTGCTTGCAAATTAAGTATTTCGTCTAACTCTTTCATTTGACTGGGGACCTTTGTAAATCCCTGCCGCCATGTTTTGTGCCCAATAACCAAATACCGAAAATTTGCGAAGCTGCCCCCCATGTTCAACTGAAGCAAGAAAATGGCACCAATCACGGAATATAGACCTTAAGTTGTTTACTGTGTTGTGCTTCCCAACATGATGTGTATAAAATGCCAAAATGTTTTCTTTGCATATTGAGATATTCGGATTCGTATAGCCTTAAAGGGCCACAAGCTACCTCACTAGACTCGCACTAAAGTATCGGCGTTTTCTCGGCTCCCAAAAAAGTGGGTAACAAATTCATTTTCGGTATTCAGCATATGAAACTTGATCTCCGGAAAACTTCGCAGATTTCCGACTGCAATGGCGACTTTTTGAATACGCTCTCAGTCAGCTCAGTGCCCAAAATGCCCGTAACATATATATGCAGTGCGATTTAGACCTAACTTTCATTGTACGTTTGTAGAGTAAGTCTTTTCCCCAACTTTGCCACTAAAACTGAAACTCTCCCCAAGTTTTCATTTGTTCCAACGCATAATTAAACGGTAGGACTTGTGGCGTTGTTCTCGGCAACAACGCCACAAGGTTGGGGCTAGGGCTGCCCATATTTCAGGCGCGTTTTTGCTAATGGAAAGAAATTGCTAGGCGATGCAACGTAGTTCCGCGACTGGACCCATATCGGAGCGGAATACGTTACGTTACATCTATGGAAGTATTTGAAAGTTAGTCCTGCAAGCAAGCCGCTGTTGGCGGAGTCTTGCTTCCAAGCGCACCTCGCTCATTAGCAGAGCGAAGCGACGACAACGCCCGGGACGTTTTGCATCGCTTAAGTGAATCTATACAGGAAAAGGTATTAGCGTATATTTCCGCTCAGTAGAATTGTTGTCAGGCTTTCTGTTGCGCCAAAACGAACAATTTTACACTTGTACAAACCGAAAACGAACCAAGCTCCGCCATGTTTGCATTTGCACTGCCTGCCGGGAGCCGGCGCGCACTTACGTACAAATATTTTGCTATCTGTAAATAAAACTGCATGCGACGGCCCCCGCAGCGCTGCACTACGCAAGCGCGGTGACAGTCACATGGCGAGACAAAGTACGGGGGAGCGGGTTACCCACAGCCACTGATCCACAAAGCAAGGCATATTTTGAACCAAGTTGCAGTTGTCTACAAAGAAAGCAGGTATGTATTATTGTCTTGAAAGCCAGTTATGAATGCAATCGAAAGGGCCATAATCATGTCATACATACGGATTTCTTTCAAGGAGATGTTTTGCCATATTATATGCATATCATGTTTTAGGTACTTACAATCCATTACACATGCCTATTATCAGCACAGCAATACTGTTGGGATTGATCCAATGCAAATTTTACGTATTTTTGTCACGATAACATTTGCTGGATAAATATCGGGATCACTCAGTATAGGTTGGGTCACGCGTAGGACAGAGCTTGACAAAACGTGACGCCCCCCCCCCCCCCTTTAGACGAAGAGCGTCAGCGCTGACGTCACCCCCCCCCCTCCACCCGGTCGTAATTTGTTAGCATGTACGTCACCCACTCTTTATGTTTATCCTATCCTGTCCGGGGGCAAGGGGGGGTCGTGTTCCTTAGTCACGAAGAATGCATTGTTATTCCTAGGTCACGATGAATTAAAAGGAGAAGTCCCCGTATACAATGGAAGAGGCAGATACATGATATAAATTGGCAATTTCCCAATTCACGGTTATTCAATATTAAAGTTTCACGAATAATGAAAATCCCCGATCACGGCGGTCGGCTAATATCCCATTCCCAGTTCACGAAAGATCATTTTCCTCATTCCCAGTTCACGGTGAAATGAAAAGCCAATTTCCCCTTGCCCCCCCCCCCCCCTTGCAGGTGACCCCTGACGCTCCGAACGGGCCCCCGCCCCCTTTTTTCAGCCCTTCTCCAGGCCAAAGTTACGCTATTTCGGGGTGCACTCCCCAGATCCCCCGTTCCACCTCCATATTTTTCGGGTTCACCCCCGCCCTTGCCTCGGGACGACCAAGATTTGAAGCGGGCGCCATTTGGTTTTGGCGCGTGCTGGTGCCTGTGAATGTAGCCTGGTTCCCAAACTTTGTGGCCGTGAATTGCTAGTTGAAGAGGGCGCTGCTGTTGTCCTTAGCTTAAAAGTGCACGACTGACAGCTCCCTCTAGCGTGGAGTCGTATGGTAACCCGAGCATGGGAACCAAGTTGCATGCATTCATTACCCAGCATGCGCCAAATGCTCGTTCGTATTCTTAAAGACAAAGGCAACGTTTATCGGCATGAGACGGCAACAAGACACGATGAATTCACATGTAAACAGATAACTTTATTACTTTTTGCCCTCGAAACAATGCTTTGTTGTCCGCCACAACATTTTGACCTGGCTCAATGATTACATAGCTGACGATTCAATAGCCGCAGCAACGTTCTATTAATCTCGTGATACCAAAGGCGTTCGTATGAATCTTCGCCTTGGTATATTTAACAACAGAAGCTAGGTATGACATGACTAATGGTTCAGTACAGAAGTAGAGTACAGTGTTTTTTTGTACGCACATAAACGCTTTTGTAAACATTAACATTGCCTTGGATGACTTTACACGGAGTAACATTTCGACACATTGTTAGTAGTATTAGACCTAAATATAGTGATCCACTACACCAACGTAAAACTAGACATAAATGCTGTAGACATAAAGGCACACGTACTTTCTTCACATATATACTTATTGAGTATCAGTTACTGAGATACATATGCAACAGGCCATGATGTAGAACGTAATGAACCACTGAAAAGATGCATGTGGTTCAAATATCGTTATCCACATCGGCTGGGTGCTACTTAATCCGTTAAGAATTTGGCAGCACTAAATGGGTTATTGGCTTCACAGGGGCATTTCTTTCGGCATACCATACAACAACGACATGCATCGCACGCGCAAGCAGCAAGTTCACATCCGGGGCATATGTGGCAGTTGCCAATTTTAGACAGCTCTGCATCGAGTCTCTCTACAACAAAATTCTGTAAGATTGACTTCCGAATGCATGACGCTTCTGATATCCCTTGCCTAACGATCATTCGTATTTCATCTCTTGTGTTTTTGTTGCCAAGCGTCCGAAGATCGTACAACATCAATGCATAGCCTGGGCGCTGATCCCGCGCGCATCTGCCGACTTCTTGCTAGTATGAGAGTACCGACGTTGGGGCTCCAATATGAACAATCAATTCCACATTTGGAATTTGCACCCCCGTGCGCAAGGCGACTGTGGCTACCAGGCATCTGATCGAGCTTTCCCCTGATCTGAATTTACTGGGAATTCTCTTCTTGGAATCTTGATGGGTGGCGCTATGAAACATTTCCACAAGAAGATGGTTGGAGTCTCTCTTCCCGTCATGAAATGCAAGGTCGCCAAGGACGTCCTTCAGGAGATCGAAAATTTCACTCACAGTGTCCAGATTTCTGCAGTAAATGATAGTTTCCTTTGCTAGAATTTCGTTTCCCATGATGTGTTTGACCAACCAATCCAGGCTGTCAATTACATCGGCGGTTTCCCGTTTTCGTACTTCAAGAAAAATGTTTGGTCTGTCGGGTAGCCTGGCTATAGCCTCCGTGTCATCAGATATCGTCTTTCACTTTGCTAGTTGTAGTGGCAGTCAAAACCGCGACAGGAGCTTTAAAGATACTTTGTAAATGATGCAGGTCTCGGTATTGTGGCCGGAAATCGTCACCCCTGGAAATATACATGTAACCACTGTTACTAGGGCATAGTATTTTTGGGACTAATTTCCAACCCCCCTACCCCCCCCCCCCCCCCCCTTCCTCCTCCACCCTGCACGATGTCCCGATCCCGAATACCATATCATTTAATTTAATTGATAACAATTCTTACCAATTATACAAATTCATACATGGATGACACATCGCTTTCAGTCAGAAGTGCAGAATATCATTGTGTTGCAGGGGCGGATCCAGGAATTTGAAAAGGGGGTAGGGTCAAAACTGGCGACTGGGGGATCCACACATTTCTTGACGAAGGGGGGGGGGGGAGCGAGTCCACGCCGCAGATGGCCTCAATTTTGCACTAAAAGAGGGGAGGGGGGGGGGGGAGGGGTTCGGACCTCCTGGACCCCGCCCCCCTGGATCCGCCCTTGTGTGGCTAAAGTACTCCTGTATGAAAAAGTTGTGAGCCTAATTGTGCAAGTATTGACAGGCATATTACCACAATATTGAAACAAATGTAGGCAAAACATATGAATCTTACCACTCAGACACACAGTGTGCTTCATCGATGACCAAAAGCCGCATGCGCTCCCTCCATACTTTATGGTGGACCATTCTCGACTTGTCGCGTTTTCTGGTGACGCAAACACGAAGGTATAATCACATCCTTTGATACCTGGATTGAAAGGTAGATATAAAATCACCATATTATATCTCAAAACGTTAAGTACCAGGCCAAAATGTGTTTTGTAAAGCTTAAACGTCGTGTACATTTCGTCATATGGAGCTATATTTGGGTGTTGACATAACCAAAATGCATATTTACGATAAATGACAAAGCCACTCAATACTATATTATTCGCTGGACAGATCATGCATACGTGTAGAACGTACCTTCGTCCATATTTGTGGTATCTGCCATACCATCAATCTTTGCACATGAAAAGTTCCAGTCACGAAGTTGCTCCATCTGGTCGTCAATTAAGGCATCCAAAGGAGATATGATCAGTGTGACCGGTTTCACGTACCTGTCAATGATTGATGGTACAATGTAGCACATGCTCTTCCCAAAGCCCGTGGGAAGCAAGGCTACCACATTTGTTCCCTTGATGATGCCAGAAACCGCTGCAACTTGCTCTTCACGTAATTGGAATGGTATACCATGTTGCTTTTTTCTTTCGTTGAAAATGTCCACTATCGACTTTGTTTCCCTTGTTACAGCGGAAGATGGGGCCACCGTCTGAGGAAAGAACATGTGTGAATTGCGGTGAAGCGTTCAAGTCAAAGTCTAGGGGAAGAGGCTATCACAGACACTCTGTGGAAAATACACTACCAGGAGTGAAGGCAACGGCCAAAGAAGCCATTGAAAGCTTGCTGAATGCGTCGTTTACCCCTGCGAGCAAAGGAAAGCAGACTCGCTTTTTTTGTGCACATCTTGTTGGACAGAGGTAGCACAAGCATATAAATATCGAAAGGCATGCGATAGTTTCTCGTCGTCAGCAACCGAAGACAGCTACCTAGGCAGAAAACGTCTTAAGGAGGTTCCCGGCATCACTGTGGCGCCATCTGATGGACTATGCCGCTGCGATCTGGCGATAAGCTGGTACCGCCGCTCATACTCATACTTGTAAGTGAGCGAGCGAGCGAAGTTGGGCCGGGGAACCAGGCTAATCTGGCGAATGCTCTATTGTCCGCAGCGTGTCATCGTTTATTTCTTGTTTATGTAACAAAGTCGCGAAACTGATGCGCTGTAAAGGGAAATTGATAGGCAAACGCAAGTCCAAGCAAACTAAAGAACTTATTGGGATGTCTAAATATATCTTTGAACGAACTGGCAATAGAAACAAGCCGGCAAATGACATAGCGTTGACCACACAGGCACAGTAAATCAGTAGGGGAGGATCAGTGGGGGGGGGGGGGAATCCCCCACATCATCGTAGGCCTATATGCTTACACGTTTGGTTGCTTAAATGTTTTAACACCAAGATAACACCAAGTATCTTCTTCAATCTTGTGAGTACTTGTATCTCTAGTTCAGCATGTTTCCCATTCCGACCCTCAGAATTACCGGCACAATTTCCATGTTCTTAGTCATTTTACGAAAAAACGAGGTAGAAGACCCATATATTTTTTTCTCTTATTTGAACAAACAAGGAGTAAGCTTGTTACAGACACATTTTTATCAACTTTGTCTGAGCCGTTTTTTTTCTGTTGAATATTTCGTGTTGAAATTCCAAAATTCTCCATTGACGCCCATTATAAAATTAGATGTGACCCCCTACCTATTCAACGTCATTTTGACAGAAAAGTAGGTAGAAGACCTATCTTTTTTATGTTATTTTATCGTCTTGGATACACATTACTATACGTTGAAAAAATGTCAAGAAGTTTGTCTGAAAAAAATGTAATCTATGCATCTACCTTAATGTATCTCTCGCTGCTGCAACATACGACCCATGTATGCCATTAACTAGCACCCCGATTGGCAATAGGAAACTCAGTGCTGCTTTCACACCGTCTAAGGCATATCCACGTGATAAACCCGTCACAGACAGCAAGTGGGACACTTTAGCAAAAGCTATTCGAGCCCGCCAATACGGCCGTTTTTTGCGTGGCTTTTACAGGACAACACCTGGCGCTAGAAGATCATTGCACGACTTTGTGAGGGAAGAAGTACGCCATGAGGCATTGAAACTGAGGCATTCGGATATGACATTGTGCCGGCAAAGCTCCCTCAGCAATATCTCAAACTTTTCATGGGAAAGAACACTGCACGATGCCGCTCATTACTGTAAGCCTCGTTGATTGGAGCCTCCACAGGGAGAACGGACGAAGCACCTTTGAAAGGGGGATACGGTCAGAATCTTCGACCTATCATTGGTACGTCACTAGCGTCACTAATGTGCGCAAGATACCCTCGGCATTGTCAGTTTCTGCAGTCAGTGGTTTCACTCCAGCTGTGGAGGGGACGTTTGTAGAGGGAAAGTATAGGTCAGCTCAATTAACTGGGAATGTGTTTAGGCTACAAAGGTACCATTATCGCGGTAGACAAACTACGCCTGGGGTATGACGAGGAGGCTGCGGAATGTCGACGTACGCTCGAACGCCAACTTCGGCAGGGCATACCACAAGTACCTAACCGAGACGTGGATGATGAGCGGGATATGTCCATATATCTGGCTCAAGCTACTGCAAATATGGATGAAGAATTTGAAACGGACTCTGAAGGGGAAGCAATCCATATGGGTGACCCAGATGCACTTCACGAAGAACTTGAAGAAATTGAGGAAGATGTAGAAATGGAATCGGATGCCGAAACAGAAAGCGATGGCAACCCGACTGCGGAATCTGGCGTGGAAGAAGCTGAATCACCAGACAGTGATGACGAACCAACAGGAGCCTCACGCGAGGAAATAGATGAGATGCATCCAGGCTTCACAATGTGTTGGGATAATGTTGGCAAGAAAGTTTTAACACGCCATCCCACAAAAGATACGAAGAATACATATCACAATTGGGCGCTGGGCTACATCGCCATCAACCGGGTTCCGACAACGCACAACGAATGGACTCAGGAAGGCACAGAGCCTGCTGCTGATATACCACCAGAATCTTTCTTGCCTAATGACGAAGATCGCTTTGCCATAAATGGTAGGATGGCGGTAATCATTGCGAGACTGCTCGTTCGTCACCTAGAATGGTTCGGCACGTACTTTAGCGATTGCGTCGTACAACATTTGCTGCATGAACATTCCGTGGAATCAGCTCAAAAAAGTGCCATTGTCAATCTTGGCGTCTTCCATGAAAATCCCTCCATGACAAAGGGTGCAATTGGCATTTACGACAGACTTCACAGGTATATCTCGGAATTGCACGAAGGAGTTTACCCGACGGTTGTGTTCGGTGATGGTTTAAGTTGTGAACGTGGAAATGACGCACAGAAAGCCAGAAGCAATGGTCTCAGTGATAGAGAGCGCCTGCAAGGAATAGAACCGTGTGCACAGGAGTTCCACAAAGAAATGCTACTCTTGCAGGATTATTTTGACGAATTCTTTCATGGTAAGAGCCTTACCAACTACGGCACTCTGTCGCATATCCGAAATATTTTCAACTTCAGGCAGGTGAAGAGTGATATTGGGGACAATTTCTCCCACGCATGGGAATTGATGTCGACCACAACGGAAGGCTATCTAATAGCAACGGCAATGACCTCACTGGAAATGAACACATCGTCAGACCGTCCAAGCAATGCCCCAATAGAAATCGAAGACGCGGACTCAGAAAGTCGGCAATCATACATTGATGACGTATGTCGTCAGATCATAGAGATCTGCCAACACAAACTGGACTATAAATCATTTCATCGCGAGGAAGCCACTGACGTACATGAATGGTGCTGTGGACAGGACATTGACGACGATTTCATTGGTTGTGAAATGCGCAATCGGTGCAGTCACGGTGAATGATTTCATTACAGTTGCAAGGACATCGACCCTGACCATCTACCTGAGGCATGGTGTTGCTGCGATGAATGCGCTCACGCAATGGGTCAAGGACAAGAATTCCTCTTTTGCTCTTGTCACACCGATAAAGGAGGACCCATGGTCCAATGCAGTGCTGAGGCATTCTGCACAAGGTATGAATGGTATCATCTTTCATGCCTCGGTTGGACAAATACCGATGTTCCAGATGGGGACTGGATGTGTTGTGATGAATGTAGACCAAAACCACGGGGAAAGAAGAAGATGGAAAGATCGGAACCGCAGCAGCGCGAAGACTACAAATATAAGTATTCAATGGCGATTCTCTGGAAGGATCTTCAGCTGCTGGTGAGGCGTGATGCTGTGCGCGAAGCCGACGGTGACGATATCATACGGTGTTGGAGGTACGATCTAGCAACCTCTTTCTTGAAGAAACACCCCAAGTACACAATTCTGGCGCATCGGATGCTTGCCGGATTGATGGGGTGGGTGCCAGAGAAAGTGCAAATGGACATTGTTTGGAATCGCACAGTGAACTATTCCGGAGGAATGGGAAGAAATTTACCAATGGACTTGGTGAATGAAATGTTAAAACGACTGTTTAAAGATATTCTTGATACCGCTGGTGGACGCTACACCGACGACACCGTGTCACGATGTAGCCAGGTCATTGGCCCTCTCGGCGAAGCGCTGGACGCTGTCTTCGATTCAAAGGTAGCCGAAAAGGAGTGGTAGCGACACAGGCGGCGGCACGCCAATAGAGACACCAACGTGGGCCAATTGGTAACGCTCCTTCGTGAGGAGAAACTGTGTGAAAACATTAGAGGCCGACAACACCGAGCGTTCCCAGGTTTCTCTCACGAGGAAGGACCGAAATATCCCGGGAAGTTTCTATCAAAAATGCGCTACTTGGGACGGAGATTGGACCGCATCTGTCGTAACCTGCTGAACCATTAGCCATGATAAAGTACATCAAGGATGTCAACATCACAATGCATGTACACAGGAAGCTCGAGTAGAACGCAACATAGTATTGGTACTATGTATAGTGTTGGAGACCACATCGTCGCTATGTTAACTGTCGTGGGTAGTCTCTTTATTATGTCGTGGGTAGTTTACTATGTCGATCGTCGGTAGTCTGTTTACTATATATAGCGTTCGAAACGACGTCGGTAGTCTCTTTGTTGAGGACGAAAAGCGTTCGAGACGACGTCGGTATGCTGTTTACTATGTAGTCGGTATAGTCTGTTTACTATGTATAGGGTTCGAGGCCACCTCAGTAGTCTGTATATCCACGTATAGCTTTGAAGACGGTAGTACTCAGTCTACCACGTATAGCGTTAGATATCAAGTCGGTACTAAGTTTGTTCATCTTGTCTAACGTCAGAGACCACGTTACTTTCCTTTCTTCTATTTGCTGCTCCTATTAACGCGACTCGCGTCAAAGACTATACCCAACTTGACCAGGATGATATATGACTAGTCTTTGCATTTAAAGCACTAGCCTCGTGTGTCACTGTAAGAAATATCCGTTTCATGCCACCGTACTTCTTGTGCGCATGCATGTCGTTCTTTTATTTAAGACAATAAAGCCTAAATATCAATAGCTGAACTCTATGCCACTACGTGACATCACATATGCACACAAACAAACAGTTCTTTCAAGCAGTTACATTCCAAGGGCATACTTAAGAAATGTTACGCATACAGCATTTCTCCGCGTAAAATATATATTTTACACGCAATTAAAATGTAAAGGAGACTACCTCTTGTCTAACCGGGGCCTTATGTACGAAGCTTTTCTCAGTGCAGTACGTCGTTTGCTGTTTAGTAGCAACATACCAGTACACACCCGTCTATTAAACTTGATGCTGTGAAGATCACTAAAGATTTCTACATTTTATACTGGTGGTAAATTGATGTATGAGCACCTTTAAGTAACGGGCGACAGACAGCGGCACCACATTTCGGACATTAGTATTTGGTGCTGGCATGTATGACCCCCAGAATAACACTTACCCTCTGACTCCTTACAGCTAGTTGCTCTTCACTCATCGTGCAGCAGTGGGGCGTCTCCTCGTTCCCAGCAAATTATCGGTCTGTGCCAAATGACAGCTTGTGGTGTCGTGCCGCAGTGCGCAGTTTGCCGTTTACGTTATCACAAATATTGGGGTCACCACGGGCAAGCCTTACTTTAACCAATGTACACGCTTCGGCTGGATGGGACCCTCTGCTCATTCGATGTCGTTGTGTAATGGTCGTATGGCTCTGTATTGAACCTATATCATCTAGGGGGGGGATTACTTATTTAAAAAAAATAGATTACGCTCGATGATATATGTAATATTGAGATATTGGGACATAGACACATGGCGAGAATATACCCATCAGTAATAGTAATGGGGTTTGATAATGTTGTTTCTCAAACCTCTGATGCCACATTACCTGGTTAACAACAACGGTTAATATGCGTTCTTTATGCCACACATGTCCAGATATCAAACTTAGTCATTGCTATGGTATCTTTATATTTTTATCACAGACATTAACGCAACAGGGCGACATGCCTCGTAGCCGAAGATGCCTGAAGTTCGCTAACCAGCCCAAACATCATTTGTCGTTCAGCCTCGGTTGGGACAATGTCCAGGTGGCCATACACCGGAAACACTAGTGATTAGATCATGGCAACAAGTTCATGATGTGGGCCATGGCCTTTGCCGTGCAACATCGTGTCCCATCGCGCGGACTAAATGACGACACCACGATGTCAGCAGCAGAGATGGCCCCATCCGTGTTCCTGCCGCAATCATCTGACTGGCTCGTCCTCCGCCGACGGTGCGAGGTGATGGTTCAGAGGATTCACGTCACGTACCTTGAGTACTTGAAGGATGCTGCAACAAACGTCGACTGGCATGTGCGTCACGCCCAGACAAATGCCATGAAGGAAAAGACGCCGGTGCTAAACCTGGGTGTTGTCGAGGCCAATCCGGCATCCACGTTCGTCCGGCGTCCTGGACATCATGGACCACCTGATGCAGCACGTGCCCACTCAGCTTGACGGGAAAGTTCACGTCATCCCCTGCAATGGAGACCAACTTAGTGTTGAGAGGATGACGCACGCTAAGCAAGGCCGCGTCATTGGGAGAACTCCCAAGCACAGGCTGGAAGGGTTGGTCGAAACCCCTCAAGAATTTCACAAGGAAGGAATTCTTCTTCAGGACACTACGAACCAAATGTTCACCGAGCGCAGTGTATCTGATATAGGTACACTCTATCAGATCAAGGACAGGTTCCGCCATCGATCTCTAAAACATAAGGTCATGGACAACTTTAAGCATGCCTGGGACTTCCTGCAATTCGTTTCTCATGGCTTTGTTATCATACTGGCCATGCAAGTATCTGGCATGGATGTCATGGGTGACGCGCCACGTGACGCAGAGGGCACAGACAAGGCCACACTTCTGCAGGTTCTTGCACAAAGGGTTGTACAAAGGATTGTAGACCGTTTGTGGGCTGCGCCACCACAATCCTCCATGCAACGGGTAACAGACCCATACGAGTTCTGCAACTGCGGATAAGGTAATTTATATCTTTCACCCTAGTTTGTTTCATATTTAATGGCCTAATAAGCCAGCGCTTAACGTATATATATCTATTTTTCATCAGGTACTAAGCAGACCTTACCAAAAATTATAAACCAGCGGTGTTAAATTATGACTAATTGTACACACCCAAAAAGTGGACGTTAAGGTTACCGGTAACCAATAACCATGACAAAAATATTTTTGGTACACTTTCAGAAACGCAAGATTCTATGGTACAATGTTGCAACAGCACCTCTCAGCAGTCGTGGTTTCACTTCGCATGCGTGGTTCCCCCCCTTCGCAAAACACCAGTTGGGGACTGGTACTGTTCAGCAGAATGTCGCGCTGCCCCCAGCTATATATATTGTAGCTTCCAGCTGCGCAGAGGCCATGCAGACCAAGACATGGTCAGGTGCGCCAGAAAGACCGACTGCCAGTCCTACGAGAAATTCCACAAGCAGTGTCTCATCACAAGGCCCCCACATGTGCTCGGTGAGCTAATAACATTTTCGTTAATGCAAGAAGGACAGCAATGTATAACAGTGTATAAGTAAATTGAGAGAATTGGTAGCCATTAAATAAACACTATGGAGCAACAAATTAAATTACACATATAAAATATAAAACAAGGTACACAATATAATTGGATACTTACTAGAGTATTCATGTGTAAATCAATAATCTGGACAATATCTGGCATACATCATATCTAGAAAAAAATGCGGACATCTTCATATCTCTTTTACAGGACAACCACGGTACTGCTCGGACGAATGCGCATTAATGGATGGCCAAGACGACTCTGTCAAGGAGTACAGTATGGAGGTGGCTTGGAGAGGCATTTGCCATCTCGTCAACCGAGACATCGTCCGTGAGGGACGTTGGCCCTGCCATGCTGTCCATGTGGCGTATTCATCTGTTGGACTTCTGGCATCGGAAGCACCCTAAATACTTGATAGCAGCACATATACTCCTGGCAAGTAAGTCACAATATGCCGTACCAAGTCCTGTTAATTATATTTTAGTATACACATATTTGAAAACCACCCAGTATCATATGCCATTTATTCATTCATTATGCACACACTTTTTTCTTTTTCTCACTAGACACTGACGGCGGACTGCCTGCACGTCTTCAATCGGAGCTGACATGGGAACGAGTCGCAAGCCTTCATGGAGGCAAAGGGTTTAACATTGGATTGGACCTTGTCAACGAGTTCCTGAATAACGACTTCAAAGGTTAGGGATTGTGTTTGTTTGCCCTTATTCGCGACAACAATAAAATAGTTAATTCTACTAAAATACAACAGCGTGTCAATTGGTTGTATGCCGTTTTAACACGCACGATATCAATTTACATGCTTATAAACTTGGATTAAATAGTAGAAATACCAAGGCCTGCATCGCATCAGCAGCAACAGTAAACTGTATACGCCTGTATACGCCTGTATACACCAACCATGTGGCGAGGACCTGTGTCCTGTTGAATGTGACACACTGAAGTGTGCGCTGAGGACCTGTGTCCTGTTGAATAATGTGCCACACTGAAGTGTGTTGTGAGGACCTGTGTCCTCTTTAATCATGTGACACACTGAAGGATGCGGTGAGGACCTGTGTCCTGTTGAATTATGTGACACACTGATGTGTGTGGTGAGGACCTGTGTCCTGTTGAATTATGTGACACACTGAAGTGTGTGGTGAGGACCTGTGTCCTGTTGAATTATGTGACACACTGCAGTGTGTGGTGAGGACCTGTGCCCTGTTGAATTATGTGACACACTAAAGTGTGTGGTGAGGACCTAGCTGTGTCCTCTTTAATCATGTGACACACTGAAGTTTGTGGTGAGGACATGTGTCCTGTTGAATTATGTGACACAGTGAAGTGTGTGGTGAGGACCTGTGTCCTGTTGAATTATGTGACACACTGAAGTGTGTGGTGAGGACCTGTGTCCTCTTTAATCATGTGACACACTGAAGTGTGTGGTGAGGACCTGTGTCCTGTTGAATTATGTGACACACTGAAGTGTATGGTGAGGACCTGTGTCCTGTTGACCTATTGTGACACACTGAGGTGTGTGGTTAGGACCTGTGTTTATACATCAGGACACGCATCAGACACGGCGACAACGCGAGGCTGTTTATACATCAGATCACGCATCAGACACGGCGACAACATGAAACAGTTTTTATACATCAGAACACGCATCAGACACGGCAACGACGTGAAACAGTTCAGACAGTAAAACGTGAGCCACACAACTGCCACGCAACAACGACAACAATAAATTAATCAGCAGTGTGATCACCGCGGAGCTCCACAACACGAGTCAATACTCTGATCGGTGATTCCATCGACTTGCAGGGCTTTCAACACAGCGTGACGAATGAACTTTGTCTTGTCCAGTCTGACAAGGTCCAGCATAGTTTGGAACTGTCCATGCTTTAGGGTGGGGTATACAAGATAGCCTCCCCTGGCATCCCATTTCGCGCGCAACGACCCACCTCCTGCCAGTACCAGTGGATCACGTACTTAAGATTGTTTACCTGCATGCCGAGACCGAACGCCACTGTGGAGATGACGCACCGCACCTCCGAGTCGTCCTGGCAGAAACTGGCCGGAACTTCCACCTCACTCTGTATGCTGTCAAGCAAACAAGAGTATAATGATTACGTCATAAGTTTTCCGAAGCCATAAACTACGGCAAAGGTAGTTCGTTTTGCTCTGGTAACATTTGAACCAAACTAAAGCACTCCATTAAATTGGCTTTTACTAAATGTTGTAACAGATGTCGGATGCTCTGTCACGGAGCGGCCGGAAATAACATTGGCTTGGATTTAGTGAATGAATTCCTGAACAATGACTTCAAAGGTGTGTTTGTGATAGAAATGATTGATAGGGCGCTCGAGCGAGCTGTTATTGTAACATACGTGTAAAAAGAACGTACACTTTTTTCAATCCAGTGCAGCTGAAAAGTTCAATTTTGCATCATGTCATTTTGCGTCATGTAAAACCTTCACATCAATAATATAAAAAAAAGACTTAATTCATATGGCAGATACTAAATTTAATTGTATTATACTGGCAATCCCATCCCAGTCACGTAAGTCATAGTGACACTGTTTTCCAGAAATGCTTCGTCGATCCCGCGGCCAATACGGTCCCGACCAGGTGCGCCGCTGCAGCCGTCTGGGAGGAGAGTTCGGCAAAACCTTTGACCAAACGTTCCGACAAGGATTCGGTCTCCGCCAGACTGGGGCCGCCAGGAAGACCGACCGGAAGCACGACGCAGACGTGCGCACCCTCGTCGAAGAGCTTTCTCCTGATTGACTGTTTGACTATTTCCCCCCGAGGGGATCACACCAAGGGTACCCGGATTTCATGGCCACTGTGACTTGCCGCAACAACATCAAGCTGGGGCGGAAGACACTGTCCGTCGCTCGCGACATCCGGCGTGGTCGTGCTAACTTCCAGTGAGCAACCTCTGGCGCAGAACTCACAACATTGCTCGCCTTCACAACAGGCATCAATGTCCGATGGTAAAACAGAGCCTATTTGGAAGGCGGACAGTACAAGCCTCCGCGCGCACTCAGTGTGTGAGCGGCGGACGACGTCTATCATGGCGGCGTCGACGAATCGACGAATCGACGATTCACGCTTCCTGGCGGCGTCGACGAATCGACGATTCACGCTTCCTGGCGGCGTGTAGATAATGGCAGTGCCGGCTTGGCCGTCCCGGGTGCATCAGCCCACCTCCTGCCAGTAGTCGACGAGATTTTTCGCTGGGCCCCAGTGCAGCACGTAGCGAACGTCCTTCACCTTCACTCCGAGGCCGAACGCTATGGTCGAGACGAAGCATCGGATGGAAGAGTCGGCCTTGTAGAAACTCGCTGAGGACCTCCACCTCGCTGACAGGATCCTGGTGGGCATGGGACATGCGCACTAAGGAGCCGCATCCCTCTTGTTCAAGGCAGCGCGCTATGCGGTCGTACGTGTTTGTCACTTCATCAAATGATCTGAAATTGGTATTAAGACATTTCGGTGAGAACATTATATATGTATCTATGTCTATGTTACTCAGTAACTATTGATGATTAAGGTGCTGTCACTAGGCTTAATTATTGACCTACCTGCAATATATTATTGCTTTCGGTGCCGTGACCTGCTTGTGCCACATGGTCAAGTAAGCCGGTCTTAGCTGGTCACAATATAAAGCGCTTCGATGTTCCCATATTGTATCATGCTCTAAGTTCAATAGCAAAATTTGTGGCTTCATTGATACATATTTCATAGCTAGAGAGGTTATCAAAAAGGAAGACGTTGAAAACTACAAGCAGAACACTTTAGTAAAGACATTGTTGAAAACAAATTATGATGCACATAATGCACTGAGTGATGTCTTGTCTTTGAAAGCGTTACACGAGGAAGTTCTGAATTTCAGATACGAGTTATCATCCAAATTGTTTATTAAATAGTCACATGTTGCAATAATCCCTTGACATCGTTGTAAAAAAAGCAATGCTTGTCCTCTAATATGTCTAGAAAATTGTCAGATTCCGGAATTGGGTTGTGTCAGCTAAAACTAGCGCATCGTCGGGATCCTGAGAATGGCATAAGCAATCTATTGAGGGAACCCGTTGGACAATCTGGCATTGCGCGTATAACAAAAAATATTTCAGCCATTAATAAAATGATTTCGTTTTTCAAGTAGTTATATATGTCAGGGGCGGATCTACACTTTAGGGGGTAAGGGGGCATGAATTTCCCGTTTACGGTGCATATATAGGTGACAGACTAAGATGCGGGGGGGGGGGGGGGCACTGCATCCGTAAATTGGGGGGGGGGGGGGTAAGGGCTGCTCCCCACTAATCCTATGGCATTATCACAGATTTGTTTATAGCATCTTATGACTTATTTCGCATCACGTTGCTGCTCCCATGAGGGATAGGATTCTTTATTCTCGGGGGCTAAACCTCATGTTGGTGGGGGGGGGGGGAGGGTTGCGACCAGGGGGTTGGGGACTTAAACCGCGGTAGCCCTCCCGCTGATTTGCCACTGTATGTGTGACCTGTAACAGATATTCCTGTCCTGTCCAGTGTAGTACCTATCCTACTTTCAGTGATCAATTTGTCTCCTAATAGCATGCAGAACGATTATCAGTACACCATGTGCTCGTACCGCAATGAACCAGATTTGAAAACTAATATATTTATAGAGATACATATTGCTGTTAGACTCCAACGTTAATCCTCACTCAACTGCTCTTATTTATATACAATGTATGACAAATCAAGTCTTTAAGTGCTTTTACAAAGGTGAAATTACTTATTGTTGTTTCTTACGTTATGATATTTAACTTCCTAACCTGTAACCTGTAATGCCAGTACTCAAAGAGATCATAAATATTTGTCCTTTAATACTGTCAAACGTCTATGGTCTATGATCGCGATGCTGCGCACTTTCCTTCGTGTCCTGAGGTTACCATGGCAACCAGTGTAAAACAATGTTTAAATGACTAGGAAACCGGTATTGTCTAATGTCTGATATTTATCACAACAAACAACTTTTCTTAAAGTGATTAATGGTTGGCCATCCGCTCTCGACAGCGAATGCGAATAGCATTTTTGGACTATTTTACAGCAAATGTCGGTTTGAGACGGTTGTAGACCAAAAGTTAGTAAAGTAACGTGTTCGTATTTTTTCATTTATATGTTCAACATAACGATAGGCACCAGCAGGCAGGTTTTTAGAGAAATCTGTTGACCATTTTTGTTTTCCTCAAAATATGCAAAAAACACACTGTTTTTATGGATGTTCCCATTGACCGCCATGTTAAAGCCAATTTGACGTATGTTTTTTTTACATTTTCAAGTAGATCAATACACAATACTTATTTAGAGAAAAAATAAAAAAATTCTGTCGACGAAATATTTTCGGCCCCCCACCCGCTCTCGACCTTAATTAATTTAATTCAATCATGGTGCGGCCGATCATGACCTCCGGTAAGCATAATTAAGTGTTTATTAATTAAGTAATAAGTAAGTTAAGCTTTATTTAAGCTATTTAACTACTTAATTAGTTAAGGTAAAGCACCAAAGGGGAACCGCACGTCATTTTTTTTTGCCTAAAATAATGAGCTTTATTTTACTGCAATTATGTTAAACTTAAATTTTTAATTTAAAATTTAACATTGAACCCTATGAGAGACTCAGGGTTGAAAAATGCTTTCCTCACGTAACTCCGGTAATATTGGGTTTAGAGAGTTAATGTTTTTTTCAAATATTCTTTAGTCAGGCGAATAAGATATAATGTTTTAAGTTTTTTCTTTATTTTAGCCATTTATGCTATTTAAGGTACTAAAGTAATCACGAAAAAAGCACCAAAGAGAAACCGCATGTTATGTTTTTTTTGGGTTTTTGTGTGCCCCACATAATGAACTTTATTACCGGAATTATTTTAAAATGAAATATTTATTCAAATTTAGCATTGAACCCTATGAGAGCCTCAGGGTTGAAAAATGCTTTCCTCACGTAACTCCGTTAATATTGGGTTTAGAGAGTTAATGTTTTTTTTCAAATAATCTTCAGTCAGGCGAATAAGATATAATGTTTTAAGTTTTTTTTTAATTTTAGCCATTTATGCTATTTAAGGTACTTAAGTAATCACGAAAAGGCACCAAAGAGAAACCGCATGTTATGTTTTTTTTGTTTTTTTTTGTGCCTAAAATAATGAACTTTATTACCGGAATTATTTTAAAATGAAATATTTATTAAAATTTAGCATTGAACCCTATGAGAGCATCAGGGTTGAAAAATGCTTTCCTCACGTAACTCCGTTAATATTGGGTTTAGAGAGTTAAGTTTTTTTTCAAATATTCTTCAGAGACAGGCGAATAAGATATAATGTCTCAACTTTTTTATTTTAGCTATTTAGGCTATTTAAGATACGTAATTAGTCACGAAAACAGCACCAAAGAGAAACTGCATGTTATGTTTTTTGTTTTTGTTTTTTTTGTGCCTAAAATAATGAACTTTATTACCGGAATTATTTTATATTGAAATATTTTTTTAAAATTTAGCATTGAACCCTATGAGAGCCCTAGGGTGGAAAAAGGCTTTCCTCGCGTAACTCCGTTAATATTGGGTTTAGAGAGTTTATTTTTTTCATATATTATTTAGTCAGTCGGATAAGATATAAGAAGTCTATTTTTTTAATTTTAGCTATTTAGGCTATTTAAGGTACTTAATTAGTCACGAAAAAGCACCAAAGGGAAACCGCATGTAATTTGTTTTTCTTTTTTGTTACTGAAATTTATGTCAGTAATGCTTTCAAATTAAATTATATACTTAAACATTTAATATTTAATCCTATGCGAGCCGTAGGTGGGAAAATGCTATCCGCACGCAACCCCACAAATATGGAGTTTAGAGACTTACTTTTTTTCTAAGCCACTCATCAGAGTGAGCCGGGTAAGATATATTGTCCACTTTGTACTACTATATTGTCTACGCTATTAGAGTACTTATTATGCTCATTACTTGACATTACAGATGAGTCTGACTCAGAGTATGAACCAAGTATGTCAAGTCCTAACGATTCACCGATTGATGCAACTGACACCAGCTCGCTGTCGGTGAGTGATAGCGCGCACGAACCAACTGTCGCCCCCAAGAAGGCGCGGCCAGCCCGGGACGGAAGGCGCAAGCAGCGCCAATGCGTGCTAACGTCGTGCGACGTGTTGGTCCAAGATTTGCCCAGACATCTGCACAACTTGCATGGATTTACTAGGAAACAAGCGTGGGAGATGTCAACCTGACATCTTGTAAAAGTATCAAAGGCACAGAGGAATAGACGACCCATACGCTGTCACGCATGCCCGGCAGAGATCGTCAACTACAAAAGACACCTAATTGGCACCCACCGGCTTACAGTGGACCGGGCGCGGAAAGAGGTCGACCGTGAGAGGCGAGAGTTTCGCGAAAACAGGAAACGCAAGCGAGTGGCTAACAGCTTCATGGAACTGGCCGAGTTAACAACTTCGAGTAAGCGACGGCATGTCGCGTCAGTGTCTGAGTCGGATGAGAGTGAGGAGGATGATGAAATATAACAAGCCAGACAGCAGATCCTTTGGCAGGAAAGCAGGAACTCATCCTGGAGGCTTACCTCGAGGGCCACCCGAGGGCGGGCAAATCGCGCAGATCCGCAGCTCGCTCCGGCTGCGGCTCCAGCGATGATTCGTTCCGCGCTTCAAAGGGTCGCCGATCTTCCTCATCGGGGCGCGGGTTGATCGCGGCGTTCAAGTTCCCTGGGGTCTCACATCGAGGGCTACCCGAGGGCGGGCAAGTCGCGCAGATCTGCCTCTACTTCCTCCGCACAGAGTATCACGAGCGATCGGGGTGCACCGAAGGCGGCACTTCCCCGCCCTTCATCAAGTGCAAGCAAGATCCCAGAGAGCGACCGGGCCGGGCAGACCGGGGGGACATCCCGCCGCGGCGTCGTCCACATTAAGAGGGCGACCAAAGCTACTGTTACCAAGCGGCCGGCCCCAGAAGTTGCTCGCTTATTCCAGGAATGGCTCGTGTCCTTAGACGGCGGGTGCTTGTCCCAAAAGACCGCCTCCCAGTACGGGCTGGCCGCGCGTCGAATTTTACTGGCGTTAGGCAACAAGGCCTCTTCGCTGGATGATTACGCGACTTTAAACGAAAAGGACGGGTTCATAACCTCCTTCCGGCGGGACGGCCGGTAAGCCTCAAACCTAAATGTTCATCTGACATCCTTGCAGCGGCTGTTTAAATTTTACCGTCAAAATGGCAAGACCATACTGAATTACTGTCATCGGACTACTGCGCAGAGGCGATCGAGCGTGTGGGTCGCTAGGTCTTTTAAAATCGAAAATGTGCCCACAAATACGCCACGACCGAGAATGAAAGCACGGCCGTTGGTGCCTTATACATTCTAGACCGTTTCGACACTTTCACGGACTGGACCGTCCATGATACTATCGAAGAGGTGTTCCTCCGAGCGGCGAATGCTGGAGCCCCGTATGGCATGGATTTCCAGACCCTCCGTGACTACGTGGCCCTTGTATACTATGATGACGAACGCCCAACGAGGAGGGCCCATAGTCAACATGCTGACACGGGAGTACATAAACAGAAAGGCGGCAAAGGACGGTACTTACTTGATAAAGGTCATCAGGCATAAGACAACAAGTACTTACGGCGCGGCCCGCGTTACCATCCGACAGGAACACACCCGTAAGTTAGATATCTATATGGGCATTCGGGCCAGAGTTTTCACACCAGCCCATGATCCCGCTGACGACCTCATGTTTTGCACGTCGGCCGGAGGGAGAATGTCTTCGACGTGGCCATCCCGCCTGCTTCAAGCCGCGTTCACGCGTGAACGCTTCGACCTGCCGCTCGCCCCGGATGGCCTCCCCATAAGCATCACATCAACGCTGATACGAAAAGCCCGAGCCATGCAGGTTTGCAAATTATATTGATAAAATAAGCTCAATATATAACTAAAAACATTGCGAATTACTATACATCATGTCATGGCTGAATGATGTCAAGAGATTTTACAAGCTGTCCTTCTTCATTATGTTTCAACTGCGGCGAGATGGGGGCACGGATGCCCAGTTCCAAGACTTGTCGGATTTCATGACTCATAGCCTCCCCACGCAAGCACGCAACTACATACCAATAGAAAGAGATGACCTGGCTTTCCGCGTGTCGTCGAGCATGAACAAGCCGCAGGTAAAGGTGCTTCTTTATTTGTAAAGCCGCCTTATGTCTAGATGCCATTCCATCACGACATATTATAAATTAAGTGTTTTTATTTTAAGCAACAATACAACGGGTTGCAAATGTCTAATTATTGTACTCACGTGCTATAGCAAGGAGGCCGTGCTGCGGAGTTTTTATGTTCCGTTTGCACCAAGTTTTGCCCTGTCCTTATTACACTATGCCACTCTGTGTTCTCTTTTAGCCAAGTGACCGCCGTCGTAAGTCATAGTCTTAGAAGTAGTTATAAGCATGGCACACATATTTATTTTTATTTTCCATTTGTAACTAGACCGTGTCACATTCCGTTCTGTTTCAGTCATGTGACCGCCCTCAAAAATCAAAGACGGGCCGCCGTCACCAACCGAACACGGGCCGCCGTCACGGGCCTGGTCCGGGCCCCTCCGACAAGGCTATTCCGAACCGCCGTGACAAGGAGGAACAGCCGGCAGGAGTTGTAAGTAGACTTCACTATGACACACACAGTTATTATTATCTTCCATTTGTAAGTAGTCTTGTTGGGTGTTCGTTACGCAATGTCACTCGCTGTTCTCTTTCAGTCCAGTGACAACCGTCAGGAGTCGCAGACGGGCCGCCGTCACGGGCCTGATCCGGGCCCCTCCAACGAGGCTAGTCCGGACCACCGTGTCAAGGAGAAACAGCCGGCAGGAGGCGTACGTAGTCTTCATTATGGCACACACGATTATTATTATCTTCCATTTGTAAGTAGTCTTGTTTTTGTGTTCGTTACACTTTGTCACTCTTCGTTCTCTTTCAGTCAAGTCACGAATCGAAGACCCGGACCCCTCAGAGACTGACATTGACCGGAGTCAAGAGGAGGAGGCGGGACCGTCAAGAGTGAACGCTTCCGGCAAAGTCGCCAGGGCCAAACCCTGCGGGCCGCCTTTGCGTCCGCATGCCCGGATGCACACAGTAAGTACTTTTGACTTTCGACAAAGGGCTGACGATAGTGTTATAATGATAGGTAAGTTTTGTTGTGTGATGCTGTCTGATTTTATTTTGCAGTCCAGTATGTCTGGCAAATCATCTGACGACCTATCGATCGACTTGATTCCCGACTATTCGAGACCCGAGGACTACAAAGTACGTGCAGAGTGAAGTCGTCAATTTCATGTTTGCTTATTATCATAAATGAAAACCCAAGCCTTGCCCAGGTATTGTGTGCATAATGTTTGTGGTATTGCTTTACCTTTCAGACGTCTAGCGATGTTCTGGCTAGTATGAAGCGAAAATGCTTTAATTTCTAATCATTATGCAGCAATAAGGAAACATGACTTGGTTATCGTCATTGTCGTTTCTCTATTACTCTTTCCAGGAATTGAGCGATTGGAGCTCGTTAGGGGAGATGAGCGCGAAGATATCTGGCGTCTCAGCAGTGTCGTCGGCATCCCACGGGCTACGGGCTGGGTTCTCCAAAGGATAATAAGATCAGCTGATGAAAACGTTTGCGATGGAAATGTCGCAACCCAAGTATTCCATCAAACGTGTGGACATCAGAGAGAAGCTGTCCCAGGCCAACCGGTTGGAAGCGTTCCTGCAGCGGTACTCTATGCAACAACTTTCCGACAAATTTAGGAGTTTGTATAAGAGAAAGAACCACGAGTAATTTTCTGCACTTGTGGCAACCGTTATTCTTTTTGTTTACGTATCACTCAAAGTGATTTATTTCATATGCCAGTTTTTTTTTATTATAAGCCAGTGATGTGCTATTTGGCCGTAAGCCATTTGCTTATGGAAATTTAGATCGACCATTTATGTCAACTTGTTTACTCAGGGCCACATAGATATAACCAGTGTCGCCATGTTTACTGAAAAAAAACGATGATGTCATTTTAATATTCTTTTTTTTCCTATGAAAGGTATTTTTTGCAAACACGTTTGTGCCTCTATTGTTGTCTTATTCGTGATTTACTATGCCGCTCTTGGTGAATATTTTTAATAAATATTTTATGTAATGGTACTTATTTGTCCTCTCACTTTATTTTCGCGCGCTGTAGGTCTTCGGCTTGAATATCCAGTGGAATTAAAGTAATAATATCAGGCCATTAGCTGGATAATCAAGCGAGGAATGAGCTCTGCCCCAATAGAGTCACTATACACGCAAGTCGAATGGTGCTGACCGAAAGAAAATTCAAATACAACATTAATACATATTTAACTGCCGTTGGTACAAAAACATACTTTATGAGAACCGACAGAATGTCATGATAACACATTATGCAATTTAAAAAAAGTACCTAAAATAATTAGCTCAAAATGACTTTTAAGCCACAACTAAATTACGGATTATCGAGACTTGCTCCAGAAAAATCTTATAATGAAAATTTTATATAGTTTTAGTTCAATGCTTGGTAAGGTCAATACCATCGTATATATTAATAAAGTGCCAAAAACGAGCCGTAAATTAATCAGAGTCGGAATACCAGTTTTGGGGCTCATGTCAAATACTTGCATATTTGCAGTTGACCCGAAAGCGCGGTGAAATGAGTCCACACTTTAAAAACCAACCCGCTAGATGTGTTTGTTAACTTCTAAAAAGAATTAAAGATGAAACATGTGCACGCTTTCAAGTAGTCATTCGGAGGTCGGAACTTGACTGCGAAAAAAGACATGAACGGCATATGTAACATCAGCTAATCCTAGGCGGCATACGTAACCAATTACTAGTGTGACATTTGCTGCTCCAGGTTTAGCGAATAAATTTATCACCGTTTTTAGACCATGTTGCGAAGGCCATTATTAGACTACTATATCAGCTACACAAATTACTTACATTTTCTAAAATTATGGCCTTTCAAATTTCATTACGGTAGGTGTAATATTTGGTCTTATAAGTGGGTCTAAATTGGCAGGGGTCTCGAAAAAACCCATTTTAGACCAACTTTAGACGCTAACCCTGAGGTCTAATATCGAGGTTAGACCATTGCAATTTCAGTGGCACTTAGTCTAGAGTGCCGTGCGTCCTTTAATGAAAGTTTGATGATCCTATCCGTCATAGTTTTAGACATAAGGACGTTTAGACATGGTCATCGTCTAAAGTGAAAATGTGACATTTGCTGCCAGGTTTAGTGATTGAGTGGAAAAGGAATTTTAGACCGTATTCCAATAGCCCCGATATAGACAGTCTAAAAGTTAGACATGATTCAAGCATAGTTTTAGACAGTACATAGAAAGTGTAGTTAGTGACTAACATTTGGTCACTGTAGGTCCAGTATTTCAGTCTAACCCTGGGGTCTAAAATGTGGTCAAAATAAGAAACATTTGGACATGTTAGACACTTTGGTCGCGACCGATATTTTGGTATATAACGTTTATTAGTCATGTCTATAACATATATTTTTTTTGGTCTAAATCCATCGATGCATTTTTAGGTGGTCAATCAGAAGTATTTAGACTAAGTCAGACAAACTTTATGATTTTTTTAAAACCAAAGTTACGGAGGTAGAACATCGGGATTTCGACTAAAAGTTATTAGACCTGATTAGAAATTGGACTGTGATGCTTATAAATGTTTTTGGATTGAAACAAGAATTGGTCTAATATGGGTCTAAAATAGCTGATTTTCGCGAATATACGCCATACCTCCCCATACTACCCCCCAATGACCCATGGAGAGACACGTCTAAACCCATGACCGGTTTAGACATGGTCACTCCGAAGTTAGACTGCCAACTTTTGGAGGCAGTTCGGCAGCAGGTAGCATTTTCGGCAGCATGTCGCACTTTGAACGGCAGATGTAACCAGTGTCGAACGACAGATGTAGCCGTTTCGGCAACATGTAGCCAAATCCGGCAGCCATTGTAACCATTTTGGGAAAATGTAACCAAAATGGGCAGCACATGTAGCCGAAGTGGGCAGCATATGTCACCATTACTATGACCACGCGTAGGTTGGCTCTATGACAAACTGATTAAATTATGCAGTCCGTTTTCGCTTTTTATATGCCATGCAGCGCAGAGCGAGCTAAGAGTCACCCGAAACCCACGCCTGCCAGAATTTCCTTTGGAACAGTCTATTAGTTCCTATATCACTTCGCCTGCAGTGTTCTCTTGTGCAATGTTTTGTCATGTCGTCAAGCCATTGCTGAAAGACTAGTCGCTCTACCACATAGTTCTTTACTTTCTTGCCTTGATGCTGTAAACGTTCGCGTTTTTCTACTCGTGCGTCACGCCATGACGTCATGACGTCCCACATCTTGCGGATGCTATTACTCAGCTGTTATACATGGTGGCGACTTCCGGTTCATTTGACGATACTCCCCGTCTTCAGGGACAACTTGTGCCGTGCCTAAATTAGTTTGGCGCAGTGAATAAGTGCGTCAAAAATGACGTCATAGCTAAGGTGCTCCCCCGAACTGTTGGCCTTGCGTCATTTTCAGCTACTTTAGAAATAGTTACCATCACCCGACTTCATAACTCGGTATATTAAAAAAAGTAGAAGCCACCTTAAGCATTTTCGTGACAGTCAAATGACATCTTTAATAAAATGTAAAATTCGCACCATTAATATTAAGCCAAGACAATCGCTGTGGACTTCAAAAAGCATGTTAATTTAAGCTCTAATTTTGCATTATATTCACGGGCGGAAGAGGGGCCGGGGCGATAGCTCAGTGGGCTAGAGCCCTCGCATTAAGTGCTCTGGGGCCGTATTCATAATCCCCTCGTAAGTTACGCACGAAAAGTGCATTTTCGTCTCAGCCTCACCAGCTCTTTAAGGTGGTGCTCATGATTAAAAAACCCTGTTTAATAGAGTTTTAGAACTTTCTTAATTCAGAAAATCCACCTCTTGGGTGACTACTTATGTATTTTCCACCCGATAATCGCTCGACAAATCTTCCACTTAGCGCTAAGTCTAGTGGCGTAGCCTAAGTGGCGATTATAAATACAGCCCCTGGCCACCGGAGAGCCTAACGGCACGTGGATCGGTGGTTCGAGCCCTGCTGTGGCCACGTTTGTGTAGTCGCAGGATAAAGGTCCCATGTCTTTCTTCGTAACGAGTAGGGGGTTACCCCCGGCGACATGGCTCCTTTCCCTCCCTTTCAATGCGACATGTGACGTCACTATAGTGTCACGAGCTCCAACCACGGTTTGACCTCTAATTCCGTACATATCGGGTAATAGATTGAGCACATTGCTGCAACTAGCACCTGCAGCGCGCACTTTGCCTTACATAACGCCTAGAGTGCCAACACATTTCCCCTTAAAGGCGCTATGTGGCGTGAATTGTCCGTTGAACGCGCTATATAGCCCAAATTGCCCGCTGCCAGTAGTCAGTAAGGCTATCTGCTACTGGCGTGATGCGAATCGGGCGCGTAGACTACAGGTTCTGCCGCCATCAAAGCAAATCGAGACAATACACATATGTGAGATATACTTCAAAGTCATACTTCACTCACATCCCGCAGACACAAATCTTCAACTTTTAGTGATCAGTTCTATCAAATGTTGTAAAATTTCCGCCGTCTCCGCCTGGACCTCTTTAAGGTTATTTACCAATCGAAACCAACCTCATAATAAGTATTGGAAACATGCTAGAGAAAAAATCGGTACCCATATTTGACTATTTGGGACATTATAGAGCATGTGTTCAATTAGACACCCAGCGAATCAGCAGATTAATTGAACAGGCATTAACCTGGCCTAATATTAGTAAAAGGAAACAATATATACAAAGAAAGAGATAACTAGTGACCATATATCCCTGATATACGACCATATTTTACAGGCACTACTTGACGGTATATGTCTTTCCACGCGCGCCGCCAATTGGTGTGTAACCTCAATCTGACAGTTTTATTAGCAAAGATTCATGGACCTACCTTTGCCGTGTGTGTATCGGCCCGCAGCGGCCGACAATATTCGTAAAAGTATATCTTTCAATATGTATTAACATAACATAACATATTCCACACGCATCAAAGATTTATTCCGCCGACAAGTTAATAAAACAAGCAATATGTACACGGAAATAAGACATTATAGTCAGTATATGCATCGCTATGCATTAAACAAATGACCTGGTCGCTCAGTCATTTTCCAACAAATATACTGCGTACCTATCCAATTCCTTGGCCACGCCTTGACACCGATCGCGAATCATTTTCCTATGGGGATTCCCATGTTAAAAGTTGCTTGGCCTCATCCTTCATTAAAATTCATAGTACCATTAATATGGAGTTCCGAGAATCACTTTTTATTGTTTTTTGCCTGTTTATTAGTACATTTTAACGCCGGTGAAATGTTGGCTTCTTTGATAGTGTTCCGTACGCTTCAGTTTACTGCTATGCTATATTTAACATACATGCATTTTTAAATTAATTTGGGGCGAACTTTAATACCTTGAAAACATCGTTATTGTGTTATTCAAAGTCTTGTTTAGTTGATCCAGTGAATAGTTCTGCATTACCCACAAGCTTGTTATTACTGCCGTGTCTTAATTGTTTATTTTATTTAGTATTGATGGTACTTACTCGGAAGGGCTCGGCAGACTTGTCAACGATGATAGTGTCAAGCCGAACGCGAAAATGGCAGTCGTCTGTGTAAATGGGCGGCCACATTTCTGCCTTTTTGCGTTAAAGGGCAAGCCATCCTCCCGGGTGAAGAAATCCGGTACGATTATGAAGACGGCGGGGATATGTACTGGAGAAAGTTAAGCGTTGGCGCGAAGACCACTTAATACTACTAATGTTTTTTTACATTGCCTTTTTTGTGTGCACATTCCTTGCCCTGGTTAAAAGTCAACAGAGACTTAACTCTAATATAACCACGTTATTAGCATACGTTGGTTACCGTATATTATATAGAGCGTCGCGTTAAGGCAAAACGCTACGACACGCCTTTATCAGTCAGATTTCAGAACTTATCATTCATTAATTTAACATCCATAATGTGTCATCTTCAGGGAGAACCCAACCCTCGTTTGTATCGTAAGTATATTGTTGCAAATATTAGTGGTTTAAGCGTCGTTTTCAGTTTGCCGTTCCGGATTCGTTCTTGCTGTTGTTAGTTATGATGAAGATATTCTTCTTAGTTACGCAATTTGCAGAACTGCGAGGAAGTTAAATACTGGCTGAAAGACTGATTAAACCTATTGTGGCTAAATCGGAAAGAACAACATGTTTATTTGTTTATATTGTGGTGAACCCTGTCGAAGGGGGAGTCGCGCAGACTATAGACTACAGCGAGCGGGACCCATAGTTGTAGGGGGAGTCGCGCAGACTATAGACTACAGCGAGCGGGACCCATAGTTGTAGGTCCGTCCTGGCCAAGCCAGGGGAGGATGATGGAGGGGGTGGACTGTTGTATCAAGAACCAGGCAAGAGTTTCCCTTCCTTATCCCTGATACCGTCTTAGCAGGCAACAACACTGTACACTAGTCAGCGAGGGCCGTAATAAGCCTCTCACCGGCCCCACTCCGCCCCGCACGTGACTTTATATAACCAGCAGGTAGTCGGCCCCGCACACGCACCGCCCGGCCAGACTGATTCGTTTGCCAGCATATAAAGTGCAGCTATGGGCCCCGCGCGGTTAACCGCGGCCCGCATCAACCTTTCTAGGTATATCCGTTTCATTAAGCAAATAAGTGTTACTGTGCTTCTTACTGAGGTATTACTAAAATAAACATTGAAGACGCTGATGGGGTTATTCATGGGGAGAATTTCATGTTAAAAAAAGGCCCACCCCTCCCTGCTTACTATACATTAGTAACATAAGGGTGACCTATGGGAAGCTACCAACCTTGTTCAAAGAACTGACAGGCAGTGATCATCGCTAGGCAGATTTAAACGTTTTCGTGACCAGTCTGGCACAGTAGACAAGTGGTTTTTCATGGTATAGTGGTTAGTGCGCTACGCCGCAGATCTATAAGTCCGGGTTTAAAGTCCGGGCAGGGCACACGACCTAAAAACTGCGCTACCCATCATATTTCATCATCCCAGAGGGTTCTTTGGCCCAATTTATCCAAACATGTGCAAACAGTCTCGAATTATCACTCCGTCTCCGTATTACTGTGAGTGCATGGGATAGACCTCAGTTCCGTTCGAAAAGAGTTGTGGTATTGTGTTTAGGAAAAAAGTGCAGGGGCGCAGCGCTTAGCTGCCAGTTAGTTATAATGGTGACTGCACCAAACGATAAAATGGTGAAATACCGCAACAGGGACAAAGGTAGAGTTGGTGTGGATGACATTTTATTGAATACGACTACCATTGCTACTAAGTTACCCGTAGCCTCCGTTTTCTCCTTCTCAATGTCAAAGGTAGTAACATTTATTTTTAGGCCAAGACGAACACACAAGCTGCGAAGAAAATCCACCGGCGTCTTCCACGGCTCCACCGCGTCTTCCACGCATCCAACTGCGTCTTCCACGGCCCCACCCGCGTCTTCCACGGATCCACCCGTGTCTTCTACCGCTCCATCTGCGTCTTCCATGGCTTCAACAGCTTCTTCGACGGCTGCATCTGCGTCTTCCACGGCTCCACCGGCCTCCACCTGTGTCTTCCACGGTTCCACCTGCGTTTTCCAACTCTTCACCAGGGTCTTCAACGGCTTCACCCGCGTCTTCGACGGCTCCACGAGCGTCTTCGACGACTTCACCTGCGTCTTCTACGGCTCCACCTGCGTCTTCCACGGCTCCACCTGCGTCTTCTACGCTTGCACCTGCGTCTTCCACGGCTCCACCTGCGTCTTCCACGGCTCCACCTGCGTCTTCTACGCTTTCACCTGCGTCTTCCACGGCTCCACCTGCGTCTTCCACGGCTCCACCTGCGTCTTCTACGCTTTCACCTGCGTCTTCCACGGCTCCACCTGCGTCTTCCACGGCTCCACCTGCGTCTTCTACGCTTTCACCTGCGTCTTCCACGGCTCCACCCGCGTCTTCCACGGCTCCACCTCCGTCGTCTACGGCTCCACCTGCGTCTTCAACGCCTCCACCCGCGTCTTCTACCGCTCCACCCGCGTCTTCTACCGCTCCACCTGCGTCTTTCATGCCTTCACCAGTGTCTTCGACGGCTCCACCTGCGTCTTCCACGGCTCCACCTGCGTCTTCCACGGCTCCAACCGCGTCTTCCACGCCTCCAAATGGGTCTTCTGCAGCTCCACCTGCGTCTTCCGAGGCTCCGCCTGTGTCTTCCATGCCTCCACCTGCGTCTTCCACGGCTCCACCCGCGTCTTCCACGGTTCCATCCGCGTCTTCCACGGCTCCACCTGCGCCTTCCCCGGCTCCACCTGCGTCTTCCCCGGCTCCACCCGCGTCTTCCACGGCTCCACCTGCGTCTTCCACGGCTCCACCTGCGTCTTCCCCGGCTCCACCCGCGTCTTCCACGGCTCCACCTGCGTCTTCCACGGCTCCACCCGCGTCTTCTACCGCTCTACCGTGGCTTCATTTTTGTTACATCATAGCGGCGGAGTGAAAGGTCGTACCGACAACGGTCCCGGCATTTTCCGCATATTTACAAGTTTAACTACATCAGAAGCACCCAATTGTGACCCATTCTCATCACACATGGGTAGGAAGAGATATAGAACGCAAAGCGGGAACAAATCCAACAAGAAAACATACCCAAACGAGGAAAACAGTGCAACCATGGGCGATAATGGAGTAACGGTTGAAACAAAGGATACGCCGACTATGGCGGCAATGGAGGATTTTGCGGCCTCAATTAAAACGCTGAACATCAACATGGATATCATCCCCAATCAACAGGATGTGATAAATTCAGACCTACACGGCAACGAAGGTGTCGTACAACACCTTGCCGTCGTAGAAGAATCTGGCGATAATGCCAGTAAAATTGACATTCTTGAAAAAGAAAATGTCGACTTGAAAAAAGAAGTGTTATTCCTTAAGAACGTGATCATGAGGCATGATGGTTTAATACGTTCTCTGCAGACTGAACATACGGAGCTAAAGAGTTACTCAATGAAGAATAATATTCTACTGCACTCTATCCCCGCGGAGTCATCAAGAGCCAACAATTATCGAGATGAGGATTGCGCGCGGAAAATTCTGGACCTGCTGACACAAAATGGCTACCAACACCCCCTCCCCCAATTGAAATGTTTCATAGACTGGCAGGCTACACTTCGGGTAACAATAGAAAATCACGGCCTATTGTTTCTACACTACTGTCATATAGAGACGTGGAGCGGGTCCTTCAGTTTCACCGTGACAAACATCCGAAAGGACAAAACAGCATTAAGTGGAACTTGTCGAACGCCGCCGGATGTTTGGCGAACAAGCCCAAGCGGCAAGACAACGGGAGGCCACCACGAAAACCCGTGTCACAAACCATGCCCTCTACATAAATAATGAAAGACAACAACAGCCCTTACCTGCAGTCACGGCACGTGATGTACTCAGCCTACCAGCGGTGGAAAAGGATAGTATCCTGAAAGCGCCCCCTCACATGGAGCCAGGACAGCCAGTGTATTCCAAGGGCTGTAGCACCGTAGATACTCTTGTGCACGTTAAATCCTTACATGACGTCAGGAAGGCGTACACCAAGTATCTCCTCAACCCTGTGACAGCAGGCGCTGCTCACAACATTGCAAGTTTCAGGCTGGAGCAAACGACCACTCGACACGACGAAGGGTGGCAAGACGACGGCGACCATGGTTCCGGCCGTCACCTTCGTTAACTCCTGCAACGCCGCAATCTGACAAATATTGCCATATTTGTCACCAGGGCTCACAGCCACAAGTATATAGGATCGGCGAGGTTTGATCTGCTTGAGAAGGCACTAGAGTCCGGACTCGAGGTATTCAGTAATATGAAAGAGCCCTAAACTGTTCTCGCGACGCATGGTTCAAGTTATTACAAATGTACACCAATGTATACTTTGTTCCTCCGTATGCTCTCCATGACTATTTCTCCTTGTTTTTCTTGACCCCGTTTCAAGTTGGGTGCTATCTGTTGCCTTATTCACCGAACTACCCATGCAAGCCCTGCCCCCCCCCACCCCCCACGTCCTCTTACTAAACATGCTCGTTGTCCATAGCGCCCTTATACGGATCGACATGTATATTCCGTCCACTTACTTGACTCACGAGACCAGCTCGTGGCATGTATAACCACACAAGTGTTGTCCATTGATGCATGCAAAGAGTACATTTCTAGTTCCACTTGCCTGGACAAACCGATGTCTTTGCTCGTGTCGAGAGCAATAACAAATACCCCGTTGTTTCCACGCCAGCAGACTGAACTCGTGACTATGTAGGGCCTTAATAATTAATATGTGATTCTCATCACTAGTGTTATCGGACTACTACAATTACTACCCTTTTTACAATTAAAAACTAAATACAAGCTTATTTTAATGGTGCTTTTTAATTGAGATGTTAGAGGCTTCAGATGTGCGTTTGATATATCTTCTTTATATAATCAAATGTAGTAAGATGCTGATACGCCGTGACCGACGGTAATCAAATTGTCATGTTCGTTACATGCATGATTATGTTCACTATACCAGTTTCGTTTCGTTGCTTCCTGGTTAGTGTGCTTCCATTACAAGCTGCATATAATTTGCCATTGTGTCACTGGTTAGGTTTGTTTGTTTACACTCGTCTCCTTTTCGTCCTTAATTATCTTTCATCGGCGAAAAAATCACTTTTTTCCGCGGCTGATACATCGCGCATGTCGCCAATTACTGAAATCCACCACCCTTTAAGGGGAGAGCTGCTTTTTGAAATCTTTGTTATGGCTACCCTTAGCTGAGCAGACGGTTGTAAGCTCCTGTTACCATATTCCAGTGTTCCGCAACGGTAAACGTAAATGTAAACTGTAAAACATGTTTGCTTTAGTTTCGCAGTTCTCCTTGCTATGCTGTATAATATCTTTTTGTATTTTGTGCCTTTCGCCCGCGGGTGTCGCCAATAGGTATAATATGAAGTATTTCAGCTACGGCTGCTAACAATAGAATAGACGTCGATATATTGAGTGAATTTGGAGGTGTAGAAAATAACTCCTTGATTGAAATATTAAGACTTGATGAGAGAAACCTTAATGATCGCTACACAATCGAACACGAACCCATTCAGCATTCTCCATACTGTGATGATGCACTACGTGCGGAAACTTTAAGACATAGGGTTACTGAATTTTCTGTTTTGAGCCTTAATGTTGCGTCAATTAATTCCAAGTTTGATGAGTTACAGGTATTTGTTCAGTGGTTGAGAACCAAGGGTGTAACATTTTCGGCCATTTGTATACAGGAGACTTGGCTATCGGATTATTCAGATATGTCGTGCTATCAGTTAGACGATTATCAGTTAATTTCTCAGGTAAAATACTGCAGCACACGTGGTGGCCTAATGGTTTATTTAAATGCGAGATTTACATATAAAGTATTATTGCCCCCAGTTATATCAGATATATGGGAATGTCAGCTCATATAAATAAGTGGGGCATCTTCGTCCAACAAAATAATATTAGGAAATATATACAGGCCACCCCGTGACAAAAATGAAAATACACATGTGGTAAAATAATAATATAATACAGTAATCGAATTCATACATTCAGTGTGAGACAGAGTAGAGTTGCCTATTTTCGACACCTTAAGCATCAGAATTGCTTCAGATGATAATTATTCACCGCGTATCATTTGAAAACCCACTAGGATATGCAGTACTAAATGACATAACTTATGCAAATGAAAACTGGAAGTGTGCACATACCCTCACACAAGAAATGTCATTTTATATCCAGGGGGGGTAGTTTCCCATTTTCGCCCCCCTGCAGGTTGTGCTTCTAAGAAGTGTATTTTATTGTTTTAACTGCTATGAAGAAGCGTCATAATAGTGTAGTAGGGTTGGCATGTAGGGCAGGTTGGTGGATTAGGCCGGCGACAGAGCGAAACTGACAAATGAGTCCGTTTTGATGTTTTATTTCATGCTTTAACACCCTGTGAAAAACAGGAAAATACTATATAAATTTAAAGGGAAATAGAATGTTTAGCAATTAGCGATATATTACAATAATATTATTGATCATTATAGTTATCATATTAGGATATATACATCAATACAGTTAAATTACCGTATCTGGTAATAGGCTAGGCAAGCGTTTGAGTTTAAATTAATCATAAGTCCATTGATGACAACAAATAAATATATGGCACAATACATAATTATAAACACGAATTACAATGTGAACCACATGGTCACTACTAACCACAGTGTCCTCTGCGGGTGTTAATTAGTGTCAGCGGTCTGCTGTAAAACACAGCGAATCCTCCTATAAATAAGACAATTTAAATTTCATTGCAACAATCACCAACATAAGAAAGGGGGTTTAAACCAGCGCCTGACATTCCCTAAATTAGTGGCAACTACAAATCTTATTAAACTACCGTTGTTTATAAACAGTCATATAATCTACAACTCCCAGTGAACTTATACACTGCAACAGAGCGACATTTAAACACAGGTAGGTCTCTGAAGGTTCACAGTTTCAGGGTTCCAAAGTAATTATGAATACTGTTAACCGGCAATGAAGAAAATATATCGTACAAACTACTGAATATTGACGGAGATGATTTGCGTTGTGGCTGTACCGGTTGTGACACACAAATGAAATAAATTGAAAAACCTACTACAGAACCAGGTGGGATTCGAACCCTCAACCTTACAGTCCTCAGTCGAGCACTCTACCACTAAGCCATAACGACAACGATACCTCAAGACAAACTAGTAGGCCTATCCATACACTTCACGTGAATATAAAACTCTCAAATTAATACTAAATCTTGTCTAGACGACTAAGCGATTTATTATCAAACCTGTAACGCTCATTAGTGATCTATAATACTAATTATATAATCCAACAGCACAATAGAAAGTTCAGGCCATATCGCGAAACACATGAGCCGGCTTTGCTGAAGGCCTAACATCTAAGTTCTTATAACATTAAAATCACTTACTATAATGACGATATCACCTGTAATTTATCTACACAGTAGTCCTATACACAACAACCGATCAAATAAGTATTAAAACTAGGCTAGTAGATCTATTAAACATCAACATACCAACCTTAGAATGTTAAATTCCCCCTCAGGACAGACACGTCTGGTTTCTCGGACCGAGTCAATGTTATCTGCCTAGAGGACAGGTTGCCCAGGTGCAAGTTAAATTTGACGCCGGCTAATTCCAGATTTGTTTTGGCTGTTACTAATGACGCGTTAGTATTCAATGGATAGGTGGCGCTCGCCGCAGGAGAACCAACATATGGCTATGGCAAGCCAAAAGAAATAAACGAGTAATTAATTCACGCACATTCGACAACCTTGTAATTCACGAACTATGGCAAGCCAAATCGCATAAATAAATAATCGACATTATCACAATAGTTATACCTGGCTATATATATATATTTCACTGCCTTTAGATAATTACTTAAACTGTTTCTATATACAGGCTTTATAATATTTTATTGCCACCAAAAATGTAAAAAAAAAATTGAAGAGCAAATGATTAATCTACTTCACTATCAACAAAACAATTGGGCATACATTTATTCATTTAACCAGATGTATTTGTACCCTGAAGTACATTGGACTTAAAAGTGATGCAACACGCATGCCAACATTTCTCATGCAGCGTAGTACATGACAGGAATTAATATAAATAACGGCCCATTGCACATTGATCACCGGCTATGTCAGAGGGGTTTTAATTAGTAACTTAACTATAGATCTACATGTTATGAAGATGTTTTAATCATTCATAGACAGCCTTGGATGTGGGACCTTACTGTGACATAGGTGCGAAAATAACTGACGGTACATAAATTATAAAAAAATTCGACAGTCTCAAGCTGGTCTGAGGATGTTGTGTGCGAGATGGACAGGGTAGTCCGCCCATCCCGATCCAGGGCACACTTCACCTCGGATAGGAAGACTGCCGTGGACAGTGAAAAGCCATAGGATGCCATCTGGGATGCCATCTGCCTGGTATAACCAGTCAGGGCTCCTCGCCTTTCGTTTTGATTGCTGGCCCAGATCTTGTGATGTCAGGCCCAGCCAGGATGTCCAGCAAAGTGGTCCACGGAACACCAACAATATTGATGGCTTGTTTTTTTTCTTCATATTTGGCCCTAGCGGACCAATATATTAAAGCAGGCTTCACGGTCACAACACTCATAAACCTTTGTTTTGTTACTGGCCAGTCTGTAGAAAATGGGAATTTTCTCAAAAATAAGTTGAAAAGTAGATCTAATTTCTTCAACTTTACTTATTTTTATTTTTTTTAATTACATTCTTTCCCCTGTGCATAAGGAATGACAGGTCTCCAATCTTCTGGTTTTCAAATACTCTCAAACTCAAAGTGCACAATTTTGATCAGTTTCATTTATAAATTATTACCATAATGTTTTTAACCTGGCTAGATTCTATATAATTCTGATTTTATACATTAGTGTGTGGTTTAAAATACACGGTGTCGAATTCTGGCAACTATGGAAATTTACTTTCCCAGAAATCGACACCCCAGCTGGTATGCCAGCGCTTGAGGTTAGAAAACATAATGGCGTCACCAGATGTCAACAAACTTGTGCACACGGCTCACAACGAATTTTTAAACGAAAAAAGGTAATTTATCAGATATATGGGCATTTTAATGTGCCTAAGAAGTTACAGCACGTGGTTAAGGCGCCATTTTGGCTTTTTACTTGTGTAACAGTCGTCAAGTTTTAGAAAGCTGCAAGTTTGAAAAAATCATTATCTGAACTCAAGATTTGAATACACATGGGCGGGAAAATTGTGCATGTAGATGGGCTGTCCCCCACGTCATATTCGGTAAAATTAAATAATTATGCTAATAAAATTAACGGAGGGGTCGAAAACTGGACCATGTCGAAAATAGGCGTAATAATTTAATACAATAAAGATCTGTTTATCAAATTAAGATGGCGATACTTTCACAACTGAGTAAATAGGTCTAAGCTTACTTCGGCTCTTTCACAACTTGATTAAATACTTCGACTCTTTCATAACAAATAAAATTACACGCATACGTATATATAGCCCTGAAAAACCCAGGCCTCGCTACCGCTCGGCCAGGGTCCTGAAGTGCAGCCTGCAAATCCTCAGCGATTTGAAACCCCTCCACTTTAATCTGACTAGTGTCACTTTGTGGGTGAATACCACGTCCAATCCTTATTATATTTGAATTCTACATACCTTAAACTATCTATTTACGCATAGTTTGTTTCGTGGAAGAACTGTTGATGTCCACAATACCGGCGATATTCCGCATTTCATTTGTAACATGCGCGCAGCCATTCGAAGTGACAAGCGGCCACTTTGTCAACAGATGGCGCTACAGGGCGGAAGCGGCAAATGTGGAAATCGCGATATAACGAAGACACAAAGATTGCACAGTATAATGCAAGGCTTCATTCAATCTTAGTGTCATCATTATGTCGCGATTTCCATATCCAGAAGACACCCATTTTATTTTCTTGTAGATATGCGCGAAAACCTTGGGATCGAGCGCGAGCGCCCAGTAAATTGTATGAGGTAAACCGGTAAAACCGGGGAATTTGCCGCTTCCGCCCTGTAGCGCCATCTGTTGACAAAGTTGCCGCTTGTCACGAATGGCTGCGCGCATGTTACAAATGAAACGGCGACAGCGTCATACGGCGGAGTATCTCGTCAGCTTTCGACGTATTGGCCTCATGGAACCTGTCGAACAAGCATAGATGAGGCACACTCCCGTAGACTGGATGAGTATGGCCATCGGTCGTCGAGCCCCCAGAACCCTTCTCAAGCCAGTCCAGCCGAACAGAAAGCTCACCGCGCTTCGCGAGGTCGATGTTCTCCTCTGTTGCAGCAGCGAGACGCCCTCCGTTCGGGCTGAACATGTCGGCTCTCCTGTTGTTGCCATGAGCAGACACCATGTGGGCCATGTCCACTATAACAATGGGAGGCTGGTGTCTCAACGACAGGAGAATGTCGATGTAGTCCCTTGGGCCTTCGCCTCTCAGCACAAATTTCACGGCGTATGTCACACTATGATGACATGACGCTGAGAGCCACCCACCTACAAAAACAGAATAACCAGTGTAGGCGTCTACTGCATGAGGACAGTATTCGGGCGATGTTCATCATCCACGGAAAATAAAAAATTACAACAATTTGTCCCGCCATTCGTCAATTGCCTTTCCCGAAGATCCCCAAAGTTGGGTTAAAATCTTTCCGAATAGAGCATCCTCTCCCACCACCTTCTGTCGTATGCGATTCACCATGTCCATCTTGGATCCCGCAGGCGGAACTCCACATGCCCGACATAGCTCTTTAACGGTATTCACCTTTAAAGACAATATAAATCTATATATATACCCTATGCATATATATCAGCATGTAGGAATAAGCAAAGTCACACCGAAACCTAATTATATATGCACCTTGAGACGGTCACATAATATTTTGCATTACACCTCTAATCCTGCCGGGGCCGTCCCGGTAGTTAAGTGGGTTAGAGCGGTCGCCTTGAGTGTTCTGGCCAAATGAGAGCCTAACAGCACGTGGATCGATGGTTCGAGCCCCGCTGTGGCCATATCCGTGTGGTCGCAGGATAAACATCTCGTGTCCTTCTTCGCAAAGAGTAGGGGTTACCCCAGGGGAAATGGCTCCGCTCTTCCCTTCCTTCTCCCATTTGACTCGATATGACCAAAAGTGGTTAGAGCATCCTGAATATACAACCAACCAACCTAATCCTGTCACAGACTTTAGGTACAAGAGTACAGTGTGACAAAATATAAAAGTTGTCACATTACAGCGGATTAGTAGTCAATATACATACATGCCTGTCATTTTGCTACCTTAATAGTATCTGAATAGGACCAAAACTTTCAGAAAAAATATAAAAAACTGGTAAAAACATGAGGGCACCGAACCCTGAGCCATACCCCAGCTAACACAAAAACGTTATTTTGACGTCATAGAAACGATACAAATTGGTTTCGGAAACGTTTTTAAAAAACGTTATAATTGCGTTATTTTGTGGAGGTGTTTTATTGTTTTTAAAACGTTTTCGTAAAACGTTATTATTACCTTTTTTAACGTTTTGGGAATGTTTTTAAAACGATATGAAACGTTTATTGGACGTTATAAAACGTTTATTGGACGTTATAAAACCTGTATTGGACGTTATAAAAATGCGATTTTGCAGTGGTTTTTATGCATTTCATAACGTTAATGAAATGAATGTAATATTAATTCTATGTCACGCGAGGAAAAAGAAATTCATGCAACAACAATTTAGTTCAGTTCAAAGGCGCTTTATTGCCGAATTACATGCAATAAATCTGTTTAAATCAGGCTGAGGTCTCGTTAGGCTCATTCTGGAACAAGAACGTTAAGCAGGGTAAATATATGAGGTTTAATTGGAACTCTCCTGACAGATTGTAAGTAATTAACTTATGTGTAGAAAAACAAACTATCCAGTGCACACATGAAGGTATCTTACTTGACTGGGAAGCGAAAAAATATGGTTGTGCTCGACCGCGAAAGATATCACCATAAGTTCGGATAAAGTTGCCTTCCCACCCTTCTGCCAAGGAGCAGACTTGAGCACATAGCACACTTTTCGTCGATGGAATGGTACTTCATGCTGGCTTCTGAAAAAAAAACATCAATGGAAACCTGTAATACAGTTAGTAATCATGCAATCATGATATAGCAACTTTGAGTGTAACTTTGCAGACGTTGGTAGATTGGAAGGGAAGTTTGGCTTTTTGCCCCCTAAGGCTGTGTAGCCCCCACAGCCTGTTCGTACCCAAGCGCTTCATCATAATTCTGATCAGGTCCGCAACTGTACTCATGACACTAATCTGAAGGTTATTGTGTCAAATAATAAGTTTCCTATAAAACCATTGCTACGTTCACAAGATCAAAATAACTGCGCTTCCAATTATAATAATTGAAGGAAATGTTGAAGTTGCCCAATCAGCCAACGCGTGTGTATTACTCACTACCACTAATGCCATCACTCACTGATTACAATTTGCCTGTATGAAAAAAAATCAGCATTGTGTCTGATTGTGACAACCCATTTCCGTCATAATATAGACACATGTACAAAGAAACCAACAAAGTATGTTAACAAGATGATAATGAGAGGAACGTACAGGATATAAGATTTACAATCTTTGTACTAAGGTTCATACAAATAAGAACAGACATGAAACTGGCCCCAAGCTAGTGCCGTAGTAGCTCTGACATCAAAACCTGTAGTAGCTCTGACATCAAAACCTGACATCAAAGCCACCAAGGTGAAGGTTTTGAATAGCGCAATACTTTTCAATGTAGAAAACAAGCATGGCAGCATATGCAAACTGAATTCATAAATGGCTGGTATTTTACATGTTAGTGGATATTTCGACTTCAGCAAATGCGCCGGGAGTAAGCATGCAGCTAATATTGTAAAAATTAGTTAAAACATTTTGCGCCGGGAGCTTTCAAGAGGTACTCTACATTAAAAAGTGTTCTGCTGTTCAAAACCTTCACCTTGGTGGTGGTTTTGACATCAGAGCTAGTGCCGTAGTGGCAGTGTAGTATATCGGTACCAGTCCGGTGTGACCTAAATTGACCGAAGACAACCTGCGCCAACAGGATTATCCCGTTGGCGCATCGCGTTTGACGTTACGCTCCGAACGTCCGGGGAAGCGAGAGGTCGGTGGTTCAAGCCCAAACCATGGCGGGAACCAAAAACTGTCCGGGTCAGTTTGTGACCCGTGATCCCCGTATACAGGGGTAGGTTCTTGGAGGGGTCCGCGGAGGGCCGGGCTGAGAGATATCAGAGCAGTATCATCTAGGGGCACGTACAAGAACCATAAACTTGAGATAGAGGGAGGGGGGCAGGTCGACCCCCCACTCCCTCCGGCGTTTAGGGTTCCTGTACTGTAGTGTAGAGGGTTCAGTGGCTGCACAGGCGCCGTAAATCAACTGATACAGGCCGGGGGAAGGGGGGGGGGGGTGAGTGTAGGCCCATGTGATGTAACCTATTCCTTGAATC